>JAOXJK010000004.1:24739730-24753097 GCA_025774025.1 Xenus cinereus | reverse complement strand
TGCCGTTGGGGTAAGTCCTCCTCTGGACTTGAAGCCTTCTCCTGCGTGAGAACACTCCAGCTGTTGGATGTGCGCAGAGCAAAGGGTTCTAAGTGCTGGTGCGTGAAACCTTGGAAGTCCCCAGCAGGACTTGCTCTAAATGGTTAAGCTGTGCCTGATGGTTCTGATGAGCCCTTCAGCGATGGCTCAGGGCCCCGTCTGGCTCTTGTGGCTCTCAGCTGCCTGCCCCACGCTGCCAGCAGCCGCCTCCACGTGTGACCTGTGTTAGAGCATCCTGACTTCCTGCTCTGTTCAGGACTTGAAGTTAGGAAGTTGGGCTTTTCACTGAAGAGCTAAAACCTGGACGTGCTTTTTCCTCCTTTCGGCAAGGTGGCAACCTCTGGCAGAGGAAGGCAAGCAGATGGTAGCAGTGGGTGCCAGAGCTGTGTGATGCTGGCAGCTGCAAAACCCTCCCCAAAAAGGGGAAGAGGTGTTGATTTAAGGCAGTCATTCTGCTCTCAGGTGTGCTCTGGTTTTGACCTCCTCTTGCGGGATCATTTTTAAGTTTCTTTGGAGGTACCAGAGAACACAGGAGACCTTGTAGCGCTGGTACAAGAGTGGTGTTTCAGTGGTGCAGCTCTTGGATCTTTCTAAGAGGAGTCAGATTCAGCTGATGGCCCAACAGTATCTCATCACAGTTGCCTCTTTCCCTCTGATCTCTTGCCTTTCTGTGAGACTTCAGCTTTCTTTAGGTGTTTTATCCCCAGAAGGCCTAATTTGGTAGGCCTTCATGATGCTTTTTTTCATGTCGGTGGGGAGGAGGCCCTTGTTTCTGGGTGGAAGTCACAGACCTGGAGACTCTTGTCACCTGAATGTCTCGTGTGCAGGCAGCCTGTGGGACACAACTCCCATTTCATCCCTGAATCCCACCATCTCCCCTTTGGAAAGGGCTGGATCTCCGTGCCACGCTTTTTCAGTTACTGGTGATAAAATAGAGGAGACACTTTATGTGGGCTCCCTGGCTTCTGAAACATGAAAGGGGCTGCAGGAAATGCCCTTTTATTTTTCTGGTGGGGAGATGGGGTGGGCAAGGAAAAAGGTGACTTTCAGGAGTTCAAAAATACGTTCTGACCAGCGGCAAAGCAGCTAAGCTGATCTTTACTGTTGACTAAGGCAGCCCCCAGGAAAACTCTCCTTCCCCTCCCCAAGCTTTTCCTGGGAGGTGGGCGAGCAAACCAAGGGAGAGGGATCAGTATGATTAAGGGCGGCGGCGGGGGGGAGAGTCATTTCAACCAAATGGCAAGCAAACAGCACTGGTCTCAAAGTGCTGTCCCCCTCCTTCTGTCCCCTCGGGAGCTGATGGCACAGGCTGCTCTGTAGGATTTTGCTGACCTTTGTGTGCAATATTTCATAAAAGCGTATTCAGCCTTGTGCTTACCAGTGCGCTTTCTGCATTGTTGGCTGCATGAAAGGAAGCTCCTGTTTTTCATTGTGCGGTATTTTCTTCTGCTCTCTCTTCCTTCCCCACGTGTTTATTGAATCCTTTATCTGGGATGGAAAGATGCTGTGGGTGGGCTGGCTTTCAAGGTAGAGAGCAGCTTGGTTAATTTTCAAAACTAATAATTTTCTTTGGGCCACTCCAGTGGCAGCAACAGGCTTCAAATTTGGCTTCCATGGAAACACACTGCCATGGTAACTGAAAGGCCTGACAATCCTGAGGAAATATTTGCTTGTACCCTTCCTTCCCTCCTTCGTTCTGTTTCCCGTGCAATGCGTGTGTGTTTGGCTACCACTGCCACATTCAATCAGTGCATTTAAAAAGCTCCAAGCACGGAAATGCACTTAGTCTGGGAAGAAAGCAAGAGTTGTGAAAGCGATGGTGGCATTTCACTGGCATTTTTTGCAAAAGGGGAAAAAAAAAAAAAAAAAGCTGTTGCAGGTCTGGAGGGAGATGTCACCGAGCCACAAAATCCCTTCCAATGGGAAAAGAAAAATGAATAGAAATGCTTCACCCTTAGATTATTTGGTGGGGACTGGCTGGCATGGGAATCAGGGGGTCAGACCCTGCACCCAGCTCAACATCTGCAATATTGAGGATGGTGGGAATTGACTCATCCGGTGGTTACGACCCAGTTTTGCTGGGTCCCTTCCAGCTGATTAGTTTGAGGCTGGGTGTTTTGTCGCTGCCTGTCACGGCTGCTTTGACACCAAGACTGGTTAGCGGAGTTTGGCAGGGTGACAAGCAGCCCCACTTCAGCAACTTTGCTCTGATTCAGCCTGGAGTGGGAGGGAAGGGGAAGGACTTTGCCAAGTGCTTTGTTTTATAACCAGCTTTTCTTCTGCCCTCCTCTGCCCCAGACACCTGTGAGCCTCTCGGAACTGGAAACCTTTCTGGCATATAAATAAGGTCTGCTGCAGTCACGGGCTGCGATTATGAATTTATAAGGGAAGTCATCGGATTAATTGAGCAGCAGTGGGAGTGTTCAATTACACCAGCTTCTGATTAATCACCCTTTGTCGGACCGTGTCAGCACACTTCCCAAGGCCAAAAAGCATTGCCTGAGTTCTGTGGAGCAGCAAAGCCTTTGCTGTAAGCAATGACAAAACTAATGATGCCTCAAAACTAACAGCTTCTCCCCTGCCACCTTGATTTTGGGGAAAAATTTGCCAAAGTCTCAACCAAGTATTTGAAACAATTTTGGCCGATTTGCTGTTGATTCTAAAAAACTGGGGTAAGGGGTGGATTTTTAGCAAATTGGATGGCAACTTGGACCGGTCCTCTCAACATGAACGTATCAGCTGTCCTCAGTGTAGCATTGCAAACGTACACCAAATGGTGTACGGGATCCTGTTGGTATTTGGTTTTTTGCTTTCCTTCCACACGCATTGTCCCAAAGGATGGTGAAACTTGGGGGTCTCTGGGGAAGATGCTAAGCTGGTGCTGGAGCTGCTCCAAGAAGAGTTGTTCCATCTGTTCAGCCTGTGTCTCATGACTTCCCAGGAGCTCTTCGCCGGGCTGGAGTGAATGTAAGCCCTGTAGCTCAATTTCCCTGCTGGGACTCAGGGCTACTTGCCTTTCCCACCTTCAAAGCCATGTACAGGTGCCATGAGAGGTCTGAGTTGTTGTGAAGGCCGGAGGAGAGCCTGAGGGGAACATCTGAATACATCTGCAGCCACTCTCTACCCCTTAGTTCGTGCAATGACCTCCTCTTCCAATGTAAATATCTCTACTTTTCTAAACATCATTCCTTGTAATTGTGTTCCTTCTCAGGATTTCCTTCTCACTGAGCCCTTTGGATGGCAAAAGCCCTCCCCCCCGTTTGGACCCCAACTGTCTGGGCTGAAGCATGTCGATGTCTTACACACTAGCACTGATGCTTCCCTGCTCCCCAGAAATCTCTCACCTGATTATCTTTAGATTTCTCTGGTGCCTTGGTATTTGCAGCCACTAGCTTGCTTCTGTGTACCCAGTCCTTTCCTCTCCTCTGGGAACAATAGACCAGAGGTCGAGTCTTCACTCTTACAGCAAAAATTCTAATTGCTCCCTAATGGCTTTGCTGTCTGCCATTGAATTTCACCCCTGTTCTATTACTGAGGTGCTCAGCATCGTGCTTGCAATATTCTGGTCCTCTTCTAAGTGATGGCTCAGTGTCATCAGCAGATCTCACTGCCTGACTTCTCTTTCTGTCTGGGTCATCAACTAAAATTATTTAATTGCTTGATGAATTCCATTGTTGCTGCTTTCTCCTCCTTTGTTAGATCCTCTCCTGTCAGCGCAATTGTGGTGTAAAACCTCAGGCTTCTGTACAGATTCCTTTCAGGGGCTAACATCACTGAAACTCCTTTTACACATGAGATGTATGTATAACCAATCTCTTCACAAAACTGTACAAAATCTACTCGTACAGTGTTTCTGAGTGAAAGAGAGAACCTGTCTGGGAACGAGTGAGTGGGTGGTAGCCTGCTGTATAAGCAGCACCGCTCTTTCAGGCCCTGCAGTAGCTAAAGGACATGCTGCCCAGATCTCCAGATTTGGGTTTTGTCTTCCTGACATCACGTGACAATTAAAATAAGCAGATCCGTACAGCTTATGAAGTTTCAGAAAAATCATTGCCTTTTGCTTTAGCACAGGAAATAAGAAAAAGTAGAGATCTCGTATCTAGGGTTTTTTTTTCCTGTTTTCTTCTCCATTTCTGAGTCCAAATCTGACAAGTCCAAATTTCTTACTTTTGATTACCAGTTGTTACTGAAATCACACAGTCCCTGTTTCTGAACCTTTCAGATAACACCCTTCTCCTCCCCTGTCCGTGCTGCTTCTGGAGTGAGGACAGTTGTCCATGCTCTCCTCTGCAGTCCAGCCTGCATACTGACTTCTCCAGCGGAGGACTTTACTCCATAATCTTGAGGTGTCTCCAAGGCAACAACTCTGTTTTACCTCTCAGGTGGATGAAATCCGTCACCAAAGGCTGTGTCCTTAGTCGCCTCCCTCAGGAGTTAAGATTGAGATCCTGGTTTTGTCCACTCGCGTGCAGTTCCCCAGCAAGATGAGGATCCTCGAGGTTTTGACCACCCTGCTTAATGTTGTGCCTGAATCACTGGGCACGTTCTCTTTTCAGGTTACATGAGAACGCAATCGAGACCATCCTGTCTTTCCCATCAGAGTCTTTGGTCAGGTTCACAGCTGTAAGGGCTTGGGCTGCCGCGTGTCAACTCCTCTTGCCATCGGTACATGCGAGGCAACGTGTTCCTCTCTCATGGGTGGTTAAGCTCTTTTGAATTACACGATATTTATTACACAATAAGAACACACACAAACTATTACTGTGGTGAGTTGTTTCAATGCTTAAAGCCTGTGGCTGGATATGGAAGGTCTCCAACACCTCCGGTTACTCACAAACTGCACATAAACAGACGCCTTACGTTTATGGTTTTGGAAATATTGCCCCTTTGGGCTTCTTCATTATCAGTTCAAGACAGCAACAATACAGTCCAATATCTGAATTATGAATGCCAGCTTCTGTCTGCTTCCGAGCAGCCATTTGGCCTTGTCTGAGTTCCTTAAATGGGTTTAATCCCACAACTGAGCTTCAAGGAATGCTGCTAAACTTTTCCAACAGCACCAAAGTCAAAAAACTTCCCTTGCCTGCCCATTCTCCTTGTAGCTTTTCTTCTTTTTTTTAATATTTTATTTGTCATGTATTTTTTTTCTTCTGTTGAATAATTCAGCTAATAGGCTGGCAGTTGAGCGCTTGAGAGCTGTGTTCCCTAATGAGGGAAGCAGCTTGCCAACTTTTTATCTTTCCAGTCTTTGACTGCAAACCCAACGTCGTTAACAAATCACCATGGAATAGCTGTGGAAATACAGAACAAAATGTTGTTGTTTTAACTTAAGTGGGCAAGGAAGGAAAAATAAACAGAACGAAAGAAACCCAAGCCCTACATGGGAAAACAAAGTCCGAAAATGACATGTACATGGAAGGAAATGATGGCAATAGAAATCTCTTTGCAACTTCATTTTGTCTCAATGTCTGCAAGCAAGAAAGGTGTATGGGAGAAAGGACGTTAACTCGCCAAAGAGACATAGTTGCACTAATTCATGGGTGTAGGTGTTACCTGTTGGCAGCTCTGCTTCTTTCCATGTTTACATGAATAAAGGTTTGTATAGAGAGCAGATTTTTTTCTCTGCCAATTTTATTTTATTTTTTTAAATCTGAATGTGTTACGGTCCACGTGACAGATGGGATTTAAAAAAATAAATATATTTATGTGATGCCTTTTTGTACATTGCTTAATCACCTTTAAAATAGTATTTACCATCTTACTGTCTTGAGTTCGTTCAAATCAAGATTCATACTGACATGTTTCAGATGAATGTTTAGTCCTTGGCCTTGCTTACATTTGTTCCTTCCTGGATCCCCACCTCCACTTACCAGAGCAGGGCTCAGCAGCTCTGGGCGCTTGAAGAGTCCCACTTGACCTCCAAGCAAGGACATTTGTAAAGTTCCTTCTCTCCTTTGCAGGACCTGCCATAACTTGGGAATCAGGCAGAAACGCGAGCTCGGTGAGAAGCAGGAACCTGGATAAAGTAATGTGTCCCACATGCACGAGGTGAGGATGGTCAGATCGTCTTCTGGGTCCACTTCATATGGGCTTAAATGATGTTCTGGGAGCAGGTCCCTAAACTCGGTATGAATCTCGTTTTGGTGGTAGGTGCTAAACCTGTAGCTGAAGTACTGCCAAAGAATAGTACCTGAGCATCACATCAGTAGCAAATGCTCTTTGGTTTTGTGTCAGATTGGTGTTGAAAGCTTTTATCACCCCAGGCAGAAGTGGAAGCGTTAACATTATGCCCTGTTCCAATAGAACATGGGAGCTGGCAAAGTACGAATAGAAACAAAGGCTTGGGAATAGGCTGTGATCTCCCACCAAAGACACACCTGCCATGATGCTGGGCAGAATGTCTGATGGGCTTCTATCCCTTAAGGATTCCATGGCAAATCCCTTTGAGAACTGTCTGGATATCTAATAATGGTCTAGTTCTCTACATATGTGCTTAAGGAATAGCTATTTTCTCGTTAAGCAGCAGTTTACTGGTAGGGAAAGGGCAAATAATGTCAATGCTAGTTTTTGAAGCAAAAATTTGTATTTGTGAAGGCAGAGCCAAGAGATGAGAAAATGAAATAAATAAAGCTTTTCATCCAGAGATATCGATGTCATTCATGTTTCAGGGATGAGGAAACAGAGACCTGAGAACCTGACGTGGCTCAGATGAGTCCTACCGCAAGCCAGCAGCTTGCCCGAGACCAGAACTCTCATCTTGAATCCCTGCCCAGTGAAATTCTGCAGATGAGCTAAAATTACACCGAGTGATGCATCCGAGTTCAACATCGTTATCTTAACTGTGTGATGTTTTCTGTAACTCAGGGAAGATACTCATCTTCGGTCTCAGGGCAAAATTCTCAGCCCTGAGATGGGATGCTTAATGCGATAGGGACTCTTACCTCAAATATTGAATTAAAAAAATGTATATCTAAAACCCTCACATATGGCGAAGTTCCCTATTATGCTAGGTACTGTACAAACATGGCTCCAGGAGATTGTCCTGATCCAAGGAAGCGTGTTTTCTAATTTCTTTCCTGGTGTGTTGCCAGTATTTACACAAAATGCAGAACACTGAGCTGAATGGCAGAGCTGGGCAGAATTTGGCACTTCTGAATTGAGCTAAGTTGGCTTAATTGGAAATCAAAATCCCACTCATCTGGCTTGTAATTGCTATTAACGGCTCCTTTGAAGACACAAGGCTGACTTAAATCAACCTTGCTATATGGACATCCAGGGAACTGCACCAAATTAGAGCAGTTAAAAGTCTGACTTATGTTTGTTTGCACTCAAAGCCTGGAGAAGGGAAATTGAGATGAACAAAAATAATGATGGTAGAAAAACAAAGGAAAACAGACGAATGACGGAGATTTCATGGAGCGTTGCTCAAAATGGGTCCTCAGGGAATGGAACTCACAATTGTTGCTTCTGGAAGGTGGCTCCTTTTTCGTTTGCATGGATATGTTGCTGAGCACCCTCCTCTCTGCCTCTTGCGTCTTTATAATCTATCTTCTCTTCCAGATCAGTCTTGGTTGTTTCTTAGTCCATCCTTCTGCTGTTGGTGGCAGGAGATAAAATACCCTTTTGCTTTGCATAGCAGGGATATATGTGATATGAAGCCAGATGGCTGCCAAGATGAGCAATTGAGAGTGTCTGCACGTTATTAATTGCAGCTGCTGTTTTTGCAGTCGGAGGTGATGGGAGGGTTCCCAGCAGCAGCCAGGAGCAGATGGAGGGACAAGTCTTGGTGGTGAGTGATTAAAATCCACTGGGATGGGGTGTGCTCAGCCCCACTCTGTTGGACAGTGGGATCATAGGAATGGATTTGTTCTAGCCTACTCTTAAAGGTGGTGGCCAGGAGCTTGCTTTGATGTACTGGGGTGATCCTGTTATATTGGGTTGAAGCTGAACTGATTTTTGTTGTTTCTTGCTCTTCCTTCTTTGTTTTCCTCTTACTGCTGCATTATATTACTAAAAATACCTAAAACCATATCATTTACTGAGCTGCTTCCTTTGCTTGTTCTTGTTCCAGGCACAAACATCCATCTCTCTCTAAACGCCTATCTCATCTACCCAAATTAAGTCACTGCTTCAAAGCAGAACTTCACCTTTATTCCATAATCTTGGCTTGTTTCCTCCTGTGCTAACCAGAGATCTGGCACTCAAGGCAGGGATCTAGTTTGGAAATAGCTGAAGGGAAGGGCTGATAATCCTGTCACCTCTAAATGGGAGGTTGGGACATCTTGGCTTCTTGCTGAGAATTAGAAAGGTTGATTTGGGTCAAGCAAAATCCTGTCTAACTCTGCACCCTGTTTCTGTCAGTGGCCAGGAGGAGATGCTGAAGGAAGACATGTAATTAGAATACTCCCTGCCCATAACCCCCAGCCTCCAGCAATCAGCAGCTTAGGGACTTCATGAACTGGAGGTGTGCTGTGCAGTCAGCAAAAGGCAGAGATGGTTGTCAGCTTTCTGAAGCTTAAAGAAGACTTACTTTTCCATGTTTGCCTCCTGCCTGATTCACCTGTGACGCAACACTCCTACAGCCTCATGGCTCAGAAGACAGGCTGAATTTTAGCTGAAGTTGTTCTTCTTGATTCAGGATGTTTCAGGGTGGGTCCTGTAGGTGATGAGTTCTGCTGTGTGCTGGCTCCTTAAGATGTAAGTTTTGCAAGCTGTCTTCTGGATTTGCATTGATAGTAGCAATATCAGAGTATGGTGTTCTGGCTGTGACCTCTTTGCAGAAAGTCCTGCTCTCCAGGTAAAAGAAAACAAGAAAAACCCCAACCCCAAAAGAGATCTTGGTGATAGGACCCTTTATAAAAACAAAGTTGACGTAATCCAGTTTAACTTTGTTGATGATGTCATGAGACCTATCCCATTTCAGAGCAGGAGAAGATCTGGCTTGTCATATTTGAAAGACGGTGGTGGTGACTGGTGGCCATCCAGATACTTAAAGCCCTGGGAACGTGCTTAAGGTTTTTCTTCTGTCTGTGTCTGCCATCTGGCATTAAGGGGTGTCTGGCACACCAAGTTTATCTGAGGGATTTTGTGCCTCAGGCACTTTACTCTTCCCTGCTCAGAGCTTCAAACATTTTGACACCTGGAATTTGAGGGGTTTCCAACTTGGAATTCCTGATTTTGGCCTGTTTGCACTTTTCGTTTGGCTCCCTGCCCTGGGGACAGGCAGCGATTGCAGTGAGTCAAGAGAGGAAGATCTTGAGCATTTCCCTTCCTGAGATGTGTGACTTTGGGCTGGTGATGTTACTGTGTTGAGGGCGTATTGTTGCCTGGACTATGATTTTTTTTTTTTTTTGGTTGTTGATATCAGGGCTTTTGTACTGGGACATGGCCAAGCAGTTTCTGTATTTCTTCTCCAGAAGAAGCCTTCATGGGAGTGAGAATGAGCTGACAGGTGGTTTGGATGGGATAAGGTACTTCTCCAAATGGAAGGTACGGAAGTTGTACACCGTCCTTTCCCATAGGATGGTGATAGACACAGTTACGCTCAACACCATGGCTGTGCACAGAGCTATGCCTGTTCTGTGTGTCTCTGAGACTGAGTCCAATTGGGTTGTATTTCCTTAAAAACTATATTCCCATATAAAACCATTTTTTTTACATTTAGTTACAGCCACGTATGCAATTACGTATGTTTTCTGTGCATGTGTTTGCACATACAATTGCTCTAATTCTGAGCATGGCTATTTCCTATCTATTGTGATCTGACTACAACAAAAATTAAAATAAAGATTAGATTAGTTTCCGTGGTAACAGCTACCCCTGCCTCATATGACGCACAGATTCTGTGAAGCGAAGGAGCACATATCAATTTACACTCTTAATTTTTGGGACGCTCAGGGTTCAGCTCTTCCCAGGAGGTTCTCTGATGACAGCAAGTGATATCTCCCTGTTTCCACTCAGCAGGCTTATCCTCTTTGACTTTTTGTAATTCATAAGAGCTTCGGAGTTGCCGCCACCACCTCTTGGTAGAAACAATCTTGTCTTCATTGCAGTTTCTTTCTTAAAACAAACAAACAAACAAAAAAAAAAAGAGTGGGAGGATGATGAGAAAAGTTTGGTCTGGGGGATAGCGAGGCTGTGAGAGGTGTATTTGCCCCCTTGGGTAAGAAAACAGCCAGGGTCTCATAGGGCATCAGCGCAGAGGCTGTGCGTGGACTGGAGTTATATGGCTAATCAGTAATTGCTAATGAGGGGGAGAATTGTCACATAACATCAGCAGTCATGAACTAGCAGAGAAGCGCGCAGAAGAGGGTAACTGTCAGATTTGCTAGGCTCTCGGTTCATTTGTTCTCATGACTGTACGTCAAGGTTTTAAATGTTTCTGCTTCGTATTGGAGAAAAATAAACAGCCTTGAGTAGATGTAGTCAGACTAATGATGTCTTGTGGTGTGAGATCTCTCTTGTTACATCTCCCAGCTATTGGATCTTTTAAGGTGTAGGATGAGACGAATTATCGGGTCCGCAGGAGAAGAGCCCATGAAGAGATAATATACTTGACTGCAGTTAATGATTGCTGCTCTGTGTCTGTGTACTTCACAGGGATAATAGGTCTTTTTGAGTCTTGCCCATCGGGTGCATATCCATGTTGTCTTTCAATCTGCATCCTTGGTCCCTTCTCAGAATGTGTTCCAGAGCTGCCACCATTTTCAAAGTTACATCTTGCAGCACAAGGGGCAGAGTTGTGAGTCTGCTGGTAATGAAGGGGTGAGAAGGGAAGGTCCAGGGGATGCCTCTCCCTCTGCTATTCCCACACCATTTCTTATCCGTCGCTCCCTGACACTTTTTGTCTCCATCTCCCAAACAAACGGAAACAGCCTGGAGCTTTCAGCAGTATGGTCAGGACTCGATCTAACTCGAGTGTCTCTAAAGTTGGGATGGGGAACCATAGGCTCTTGTGAAACATCGAATCATCCATCTTCCTGAGTTTCCCTTGGAAAACCCATTAGGAAGAACTTTCTTTGTGGCAGTGGCTGAATGTGCTGAAAGAGGACAAAATGTCCCAGCAAGATTGGAGAGGCAAACAGTATAGTTTGAGGCATCTGCGTTGTCACAGCTGTAAGAACAGAAATATATTATGAGTGCTAATTATATTAATTAAAACTGTGCTGCTGTTTGTGTGAACATTTCCGGAGAGGAATACAGATTTCTTCCATTGTTTTATTTCCGGACAGAAGCTGGAGGCCTGACAGGGGCCAAGTCTGCACAACGCAAGAACATACGTGCTGTGATTCCTGCAATATCATAAAATACCTGTGGTATTTTAAAAATGCAGTCACAGAAAGCACTATTCCTCTTCTTCAGACTTACTCCCTAGAGATTTTGATGCATCAAACAGAGGTTCTTTCTCTAGCATCCCTGACTTGAGCCATGCACACAGATGCCTCTCCTGGGAACTGCTTTGTGCCTCCATTTACCTCCAGTTTCAAGAAAGGAAATGGGAGAATTGCTCTTCCTCTGTCTCCTTGTTTTATGTGGGACATCCAGTCTTCGGGACCTTAGTCTGTGTCCTCACATAGCCTAACGCTATGGGACTGTCACTTTTTCACTCTGGTTATAACAAAGGGATGTCAGTACTGAGGTTGTGCTCCCCTATATGGTCCGGGAGGAGTCTGGGGCTGTGGAGAACCCCTCTGGCTTCAGGGATGAGCTGGACTGTGTATTGAGCTGGCTGTTTCTCCTCCTTCCAGCCCTTGCTGCTCAGCTCAAACCCTGGCTGCAGTTCCTGGGGAGCGGTGCCGTAGGTTTCCTGGCACTTTGCTTTCTGGTCCTTTCATAAAGCTCTCGCTGCTGTTTTGTTCTTTTTTTCCTCCCTTCCAGTCGCCAGGGCCTCACTGCTAAATGCTAAAATAAGGCACCAGCTCTGAAGGGGCAAGGTCCTTTATTCCGCAGCGCTCTTGCTGTGGCTGGGAGAGGGCGGCTGCCGGTGGCATAAGTGGGAGGAATGGGCTGTCTCTTAACACAAGTGCTCTATTTATGGGCTGTTAAGGACACCAACAATAATGCAGAGTTCTGGATGTCTCCTTCTTACGAGGGCTGCAGAAAGCATTGTCTCCTCTGCTTATGGCTTGTTACCAAAGCAAGGTATCGTGGGACCGAGACTGTAGGAAATGCAGGGGTATCTGTCTTGTACTGATGCAATTGCCTTGGCTGTCTTAGCACTGAGCGTTTGCAGAGCAGCCTCCGTCTGCCCTGGCCCAGACCTTCTCATTTTCTATCTAAATTCGCTTGACAGTAGCTAAGTGTTGCCCTTCCTTCAGCAAGAGCATTTCTCCCTTGACAGCCTACTTTCTCAAAGACTTGTATGAACAAAAACTCGCTCCCAAATTGGCGGGGAGGCTTACAAGCTATTACAGAACCACATCCCCTTCTGCGCTGAGCATCATAAAGCTTAATACAGAAGTGGTGGAACAACTGAAGAGGCCAGTTCTAATAAAACCTGAAATAAAATATCTCTTTAGTAAAATGCCATTTGTAAAATTACCAAAAGCTGTCACAGGAAGGAAAATATGTGTGCTGTGTGCAGGTCAGCAATGCTCCTGTTTGCATGCTGTCTTCAGTGCCTGACTTTGGTATCGCTGCTGCATCTTTGTCTCCCTAGATTAAGAAAACCTGTCCAGCTGCATCCCAGCTTGTGCCTTAAGGAAGAAGAGCAGAAATCATAGTTTTGGGGACTGGAGACGGCTTTGAAAATACTGTCCTGCTGCCCCAAGGTGGGCTTGGTACATTAACAGGATCAGTACATATATTTTAATACGTTGTTAGATGCAATAACTGCTTTCTGTATTTACAAGCTGCAGATTCAGATAGGTCTGTGGTCAGTGAAATATGGTTTATTGCAAAGAGAGAAAATGAGGACAAAGGCTTTATTGGCATGGTACGGCTGAGGGATAGTGGTTGGAAAAAGAGCAGGTTTAACCTCAGCCCTACAAATACCTTGTGGTGTGATCCAGAGCAAGCCACTTCATCTCAACGTGTTTAAGACCCCTTCCGTACAAAGGGTCAGAAGGATTTCCTATGTCAATCCTGTCCCAAAGAGCTGGTGACCACAGTAGGACCCCAGTCATGTCCACTCCAGTGGGCTTGCAAGACTTGAATGTGGGATGCTGCCTGGGGGAAAAGGATTTAGGGGTTCTAATTGACAAGAGGCTGAATATGAGCCAGCAGTGTGCCCAGCTGGCCAAGAAGACCAACGGCATCCTGGCTTGTATTAGAAATAGTGTGACCAGCAGAAGTAGGGAGGTGATTGTCCCCCTGTACTCAGCACTGGT
>JAOXJK010000004.1:24679740-24739630 GCA_025774025.1 Xenus cinereus | reverse complement strand
ACTTTGTAGAGTAGGGTAGATGGTTGGACTCGATGATCCCAAGGGTCTTTTCCAACCTAGATGGTTCTATGATTCTATGCAGATGCTGCCTTTGCTCATCAGAAGCAAGGGGGCAGGTATCAAGATATTTTTATTATCCTACATGTTATCCTACACTGCTGCAGCCCTTCGCTTCACCTCCTACAGCAGCACTGTTTCAGCAGTGTCTAAAAGACTACCTTAGTGCAGCCACGCTCCCTATCTCTCTGCCTAATCTTCCCCATTTTGAATGCCATTCAGCTTTCTCTTTGTTTTGCTGCTGTTCGGTGGCCCAAAGGTTTGAGTCCTTCCATCTTGCAGCCTGATACTTTCCCGAGCGAATGTAATCTAATGCTTACAGCGGGCTTTCTCAGGCACAATGTGTTGTGCTTCCCAGTACAAGCTGTCGCTGTTGGCTCCAAACTGCAATAACAGCTATCTTTAATCATCTTTCTTGTTCAGCTTCTAATAGGCAGCTTAACCACAGAAGATGAACTTGAGAATTTTCCTAGCCCACGTCTGGTATGATCCCAGGCTGGTTTCTATTTCCTGCCCCTTTGTAATAATTAGTTGGTGGTGAAACCTGAGTGGAAGTTGTCTGGCCTCAGAGAGCTGATGTTCGCTTCCTCCGACGGATGAAAACAGGAGGAGAGTGGGTGAAAAACATTGGGTCATGCTGCTCTCACAAGACCTACAGAGAGAAACAGCAGCTCATCTTCATCCTGAAATAATCGCTTGCAAAGTCAGAGCTTTCCGCGTGGGATGTGTCAGCTGCAATCTTGGGAAGAGATCTTGCCTTCTGAATCAGTGACCAAACAGTCCAGCACAGCAGGTGATGAATATCCATTTCCATCTTCTTCTGCTTTCTAGTGCCAAATCTTCACCAAACGCAAGACATAAAGTTTTCCTTGTCCTAGTTGCACATTCCCCAGGCAGCCTCGCTCTGTTCTTGCAGCCCCAGAGGCCCAGGGTGGTGGTGACCACATGTGAAGTGGAGAAACGAGACCTTTTCTGGGTTAAAGGAGGCGGGGAAGTAAGGAAGAAATCACACTAGGATAAAAGGGCGATGAGTCTTTGAGAGCACTCAGGTCTGGCAGGACAGGGTGGGATGCTGTTCTGGGGTGAATGGTCTTGTTTAATACCAGAACTGATTTTGTCCACCTCCCTTACCCATACTGACAATCAAAAGGGTTGCTCTGGCTGGAGCTGATGGAAACTGTTGGACACAGAATTGTCTGTCTTTGTTGAAAATCTGGAAGAAGGTGTAGACCAACAGTGTTTCTCACACATCTGTAGGGTGCCAGGCTCCGGGAAATGCACCTGGAAGTACCTGGGCTATGGGGGACATTACAGGAGCCTGGTCTGGGTAAAGGGCTTGCAGATGGACCACATGTTGCCTTTACTCCTTTGTTTTCTGTGGGTTTGCCTGTGGGTGAGCTGAACACTGTGTTGTTTGACAGAAATTGCTTCTGACATACTAGAATCAGTATTTGTCTTCGGCTGGACCTAGAAGACCTGTGTAAGTGCCTCACGCAGCAGGACTGGGACATTAACCCGGTGGGAGGGCCAGAGCCTGCAGTGCTGGAGCTGCAGGGCTCCACTCTGAAAAGCATCAAAAATAGCTAGAATGAATGTTTTGAGAGGGGTCTAAGATACAGTTTGCCTGGCAGTGATGCTGCCTGCCCAAGGGAATTTTACAGAAAGCAGAAGACAACAGGGGAAAGTGGGAGATTGAGGTCATTTTCCCAACTGGCCTGAAGTCAATCTGTGTCCTTCACTCCTGAAGGAATCGCCCGCAGGCACTGGGTGTATGGCCCATAATGTTTGCTGGTTGTCCACGGGCACTCAGCAGGGCAAATAAGGCTTTGGCACGTGTCAGAAGCCAATACCTTCCTATGGATTCCTTTTCCAAAGGAACTGAAGGCTGTTCTGGTCTAAGCCATGCCACTTTCCTCCTGCCACAAAACATCTAAGCAGTCAAATACCTTTTGTTCTTTAAGTTTGGGGATTGTAGCTGTACTTGAGTGTCAGCCAGCTGAAAAATCAAATCTTTCTGTGGAATAGAAGACTTTGGTTTAGAGTCATGTTTTTGTGTGAGCTAGATGCTTTCAGACCTGGTAGCTCCTTGGGGATGTTGGTGGGTTTTGCATTGATTCCAGTTTCCTTTAGAAGCTGCAGGAGGCTTTGAGGATCGGTGGCTCTGGCCAGGCACACTGCCATGGGCCCCAGGCTCTGTGGGATCTCTGTAGCCACCTCCAGGCTCCAAGGTCTCTGCTGCAAAGCTGGGAGCTCAGCCTTGCTTCGTCCATATGTCAACACGCTGTGGGACCTGATGCTAGTCAGTCTAGGAGAAAAGCAGGCATCCAGACTTTGCAAGAAAATGAGCTTAGTTTCATGGAACCTGAGATGTTTTAGGTGAAAACTTGTATGGTTTCCTTGGTGAAACAAGGGTTTGGAAGATTTTCTGACCAGCTCTGCCTAGTTCTGCTACTCATATCTCCACTCAAGGAACCGTGTACTTGGTGCTGTACTAGCAAACACAGAGCAGAGAGACCGCTTCCTACCTCAAAAAATTGGGACTCTGTGATGTGGGTTAGTCCTTCCGAGTTCCTAAGTGGATCCCCTGTGTGATCTATGTCCCTGCATTATTCCTGTGGCCTTTCATCATTGGTCTGTGCAATGTCCTGATTGCATTGTGATTTTTAAGGCTGCCGTTGCAAGGAGCTCAAAGTGTTACAGGATGGAAACAGGACGCAATTTATGTTTAGTATATTCTCAGTGAAATCAGCAGCTTTCCTGGCTGTATCCCCAGTCTTGATGTTGACAGGTTTCTCTCTGCTCCAGGCTAAAAGCAGCCCCTGCATAATAGTCAGTTCTGAGATGATACCTACTGGGCAGCCTGTTTAACAAATTATAGGTTGAGCAAATTAAAAGCAAACAGAAAAGGAATGATAACAAGTGGAAGAGGTGGTCGCTGGCATTTTCTCTGTGAGATGAGCGTATTTATTTCTTGGCTGACTCCGTAAGAGGCTGCTGTTTTTCTCCATCCTTTGTGCTGAGTGCCTTCCCTTCCCTCCACTGTGCTGCAGAGTGATCTCAGCCCCTCCTGGGGCACGGGTGGGCTGTGGGCAGGCACCTGCGTGACCACTGCTCACCCCACAGCGAGGAGAAGGCTTTGGAGCATCACCTCTCCTGCTCCTCGTCCCCAGCACAGTAAATCTGACCCTGGCTCTTTTCAGCTGCTACGGACCCGTAGTTGCAGTGCGGCAGAAGCAGCGCCCTAGAGATGCCTGGGCAGATGCACGTGCCCATCGCTGGGTCCAACTGGCTAGGGTCTGAATAGGCCTTAATTATTTTTTGGCCAGGTTTCCTTCAGAAGCCAAGCTTACCCGGTGCTGTTCATGTGTGTGTCTGTGTGCGTCTCCCTGCTTTGCTCTTGTTTCTCTACCTGTTCGTCTCCAATCTGTGCTGAGGTGTGTCCGGCTCTTGCCCTTCCTCCATCCTGCCTCCTGCTCTCGCAAGGGCTGGGGGTACAGTTGGGAGGGCTAAAATAAAATTTTCATTTGGCTTCTGCTCTGGCAAATGAAAAGGCCGGATCAAAACCTGAATCAATGGCCACAGAGTCCCTGCAGCGATGTGTGGGGCAATTCCCTCTGCTTTGGAGGGACCAGCAGCCGATTCATATGCTCTGATACCTTACTGGCATAATGATAAGTCCTACAGAGAGTCCTGCTGCCCCAAAAGACGCTTCCTTCCCCCTGTTTTTCTCCACCTGCCTGTTTTGGAGAGCAAGGAGGGCTTCCAGCCCACCACAGAGTCTGTCTTCTGGAAGTAAGCCTCAGTACTGAGGGCATAAAACTTTGCAGCAGACCCGTAAATTCCTGTATAATGCTTCCTATGAATCCACCTGGATTATACTGCAGGTTTTAGTAATGCTTTCTAACAAGCACGCCACTCATGATATAGCTGGCCAGTCAAGCGCTATCTGGGGAAATTTTATTGCATTAAATTTTCTTTATTTTTATTTCTCCTGCAGTCTAGTCTTCTGCTACTCCCTCCCTACATGGACACTCCTGCCACTCAAGAGTATTAGAGTCAACTTTGTGTTGTTTATAAAACTGTGTCAGTGTCAGCTCAGCTCTTCTGCCGCTATTTCTGTTTCTCATTTCTATTTCTCTGGTCATTCAGATGGAGACTTGCAGCAAGGTGCAGAGCAGGAGAGTTTATGGCTGGAACACACGAGCCGGGGAGACTGAGATACACAAGATACAATTGACCGTGTTTTGCAGAAGGGGTGAGCAAGGTGCAGAGAGACTGTATCATACCGTGGATCATCACGTGTAGGAGTCGGGGCAGAGGTAGGAAGAAAAGGACGCATCTCCTCATTTCCTAAGTCACAACAAGCTTTTCTCAGTGCCTGCCCGCTGCAGGAAACCCTGTTCTGTATCACGGGTGGTTTGGTAATCAGCAAGAATCTCCTGGTCGGGGAAAAAACAACCGGAACACTGTTGCCTGATTAACACAGGGAGGGATGGAGTTTGCAAACTGCCTGTTGTCCTCTGGGCTGCTCCAGAAGCATCTTGGGTTGGCTGGCGGGGAGCAGTGGACCTTGGGGACACTGGTCCTTGGCTCCATGTCGAGAGCGGGCTAGGGCTGTACAGGAGCAACAGTAGAGGAACCACAGCATCTCTCCATATACCCCACTTGTGCATCCTCAGACCTGCTGGGTGATCCCTGAAAGGAGAAAACAAGTAAACTGGGCACAAAATGTCAGAAAAGAGCACTCTGGCTGAGCCAAGGGGTGAACTGGTTCCTTAGTGGTGAGGATGTTGCTCTGTTATGGGGGATAAATAGTTACACCTGAAATGATACTCATAGATTTCCGGCCATTGATCCAGTGTGGCTTGCAGGTCTCAGACCTGGGAAATATGCTTGAATGGTTAAAAGGTATAAATTACTTTAAATTAATCATTGATTTAATCCATCTCTCCAGAAGCTGGGATCACCATGTTATTGAATCAGGAATAAGCTGCAGTTGTACAGAACTGTATGAGAAATGCACATACTCAGCACTTCGGCTTCTTGCTCTTTCTGTGAAGCATACACCGTTTCCCACTGAGATGAGTAGGTGTTGTACGGGCCCCAGCAGCGAGCAGAAAATTTCACAGGGAAGTACAAGTGCACTTTCAATCCACCCAGCATCAAATTGCACCCATTCGAACACGCAAAGAAGCCAACAGAAGATTTCTCCCGGGTGAGATAGGGATGGGGGAAGCAGTTGCCTCCAATTTTATAAAATGGGGTTAAACATGGCAAACACCCAGCTGCATCTGTGATCCATCTGTGCCTGGGGATGCCGTGAGCAATGATGTGTGGCATAGGTAAGGGATCAGCTTCCTGGTGGCCGAGCTGGTGGTAAAAGCCTGGAGACAGAGAAGATGTGGTGCCCTTGGTAAGGTGGAGCTCGTCAGGAGGATGGAGGCCCTGGAGAAGATGCTGGAGACTGGCTGATGAGCTGCTTCCCTGCCAAAGCAGGCACTTCCAAGAAGTACCTCCAATAATTCCATTGGAGGAAAAATGACAGCAAGGTGATGGCTAGAAAACTTGCTAAATGAGCAGCAAGGAGCAGTAAGGGACACGCTTAATTATTTAGAGACCATCAGATATGGCAAGTCGTTGAGTTACTGCACTTAATGAGTTAGCAGTTGTGAGCAAAAGCTCCTTTCAGCGGTCGATGTGAATGCTCCAGGCCCATCTTGAGTGCAAAGGAAAACACATCAGCTGAAAGCTCTCCCCGAGGTATTTAATGAGGTACCCCTCGTTAGCTGAATCTCTAGAGCTGGCTCTGTGTATGCTCCCAGCCTGCTCCGATCGCACGGTAAAATGACTGCGTGGTGCTGCTCACACAGTTTGGCTCATAATTGGAAGGGGATGGGAGTGTGCGTAGTCAGCAGCTGCAGCTGAGCTGGGGGCTGGTGAGAGGTTACACCATGGGCTCGTCACTTGTGAACATCTTCCCCAGATCCTGAGAAAACCAAATCAGCGGGGAAGCCAGCGACAGTCCTTAAGAAGTGGGTTTCTCTGTTGGAGTTAAACTCTGTGTTGGCTGGGCAGAGACTGCAGGGCTGAGGAGCGTAATTAGCAGCAGGTCAGAATCGCAAATGAACGCTAAGCAGAAGCTCTGATCCCCGTCCCTTTCTCTGAGGAGGCCTGACCTCGCCTGACCAGAAAGCCAGGGGAATGCCTCCGTACCCCCTGGTAACTGCCTGTCCTTTTTAAGAAAAACTAATGATCAATTAAAGAGCACAGGTGAAAGATGAGGAGGAACCTTGTATTCAAAGGAGACCATTTTACTCCTTTCAAACAGTCACAGAAGCACTCATCCAAGATCTTTCCAGTTTTGGGGGGTTTATTTATTTTTCTTTCTCTTCCTTAATCATGTTTGCAGCATCCCAGGCTTTTCAGAAAACAGCTGGTGAATTCATCCTGTATCCAAACACATTGCAGTATTTTTGGGGCAGTCTCTCACTTGCTGGGCATGAGAAAATGGTCGCAAATCAGCCCTGGCTTCATTAGGTCCTGCAGATCCTTCCCCAGCAGTTTGCCGTCTCACTAACCACCTCCCCCAGTCAAATCAGTGCTGTTCGGGCTTTCTCTCCTGGCCTCTGTTTCTTACCCTCAGCCTGAGCTGCTGCTTTGTTTGCTGCACAGTTTGATTTCAGGACGATGGATACAGAGACTATTTTTTTCCCATTTGCTTAAAATAGTGGTGAATAATTCTAGGCACTGCTTCTATTGCCTATGGAATAGGCGCTGCAAACAGTGACTCCTCACACAGGCAGGTTAAGCATCTTTTTTCTCTTTTGACAAATGATTTAGTGAGAAAAAACAGGTCTTCTGCAGATCTTAGAGGGACTGAGTGCTCAGCAGAATGGCTGCCGGTCCCCTGGGCAGCAGGGTGGGATGTTCACAGCATCTTTGCAGTTGTGCTGCATCTCTGGGTGATGCACAAACCCTGGGAAGCCTCTCCCCATTGCCTCCTAGGCTGGGGGAGGCAGGTCTGGACCGTGGTCTTGAGATGGGACTCACCTTGAGGTAGTCTCTGTGCCTCTGTGTCCCACTCTGCCAAATGTGTGTATGACTATTCCCCCATCGTCTTAGAGACAGAAATCCCTTACATCCATGTGTTTATGCAGCACCTGGCACCTTCGGTCCCTGATCTCCGTGGAAGGGGTGAAATGTAAGTGAATATTACAAAAAGCGTACTGAAAGGTGATGAGGGAAGGGGCATCCAGCTTTGACTGCATCTGTGGCACTGGAAAAGTGCTCCTGTAAACCAACATCTGCTTCTAATGACACTCCATGATTTCTCAGCTCTACAAAGCCTTGCTAAAGAGGATGTGAGATTTATTCAGAACGTCACGTTACCCTGGTAGTGACGATAGCTGAGAGCTCTGTGCTTAATTCTCACCTGGTCTTAGTCGGTCTGCTGGGTGGAGGAGTTCGCAGGGTCTCACCGATGGCTGAGGCAGTTTTCCCTCTGCCTGCACTGTCTGTATGTGGGATGGGGAAAGGGAAATAGTGCAATTTCAGGGACTTATAGAATTAAATAGCACTAAAACCTGTCTACAGTAGCTCCTGTCCTACCCAGTCAGTTGTCCACCCAGCTGTAGTACGTAACGCTTTCTCGTATCTGCTGGTAGAGGTACAGGCTGGTGGAGCTTATCTACATCCTACTGCTCTGAACTCATCTACTCCAACGCCACTGGTGTGTGCTGCAGAGGACAGGTACCTTTCCTAATTTACTGGTTTATGGATCCCATCAGTCTGTGAATGGCATGGTGAAATAGGAACCTCTGTCCTGTGCCAGTTGCTTAAAAGGAAAGATCGTTTTCTTGAGGGGAAACACTGGTGGCTGCTCTTGGCAGGAGGTGAAACCTGTTTGACTTGGTGGTCTTCTCCTCTCTCTTCAACTACTGTAAATAAAACTCTGCAAAGGTTATATGACCACACTACTGCTTTCTACTGAAGATCTTATTCCAAAGCCAACTGAATTAATCATGGATGAGCTGCCATATTTTTCATGGCACATAATTATTGTGGAATTTTTTTTCCTCCTCTGGATCGATCCTGCTATTGAAGGCAAAAGGATGTCTATCCCATACAGCTAACCTCACACTTGTGAGAAGCAGGTGCTCCATACGGACCGGTAGGTAGTTACAGGGTCTGGGTGTGGGGTATGTGCATGTCTATGTCTCCTATAGGCAAACGCAGCACCTCTGGTCTGTGGTGTCTGAGAGCTGAACTCATCCTGACAGCAGGTTCTTTGAGGGAAAGTAAAACCCCTTCACTGCGTTTGGTGATGACACTGGGAGGGTGGTGTAGGAACTGAGAGGCAGGAAGATTAAGTGTATTAGCAGAGAGGCTTTGCAGCAGAGCTAATGAGTTGGAGTCAAGTGTTTTAACCAGATGCTTCCCCAGGCTCTATGTAAAATAAAACTTGTGCGGGCACAATGATGCTAGGCAATGTTTGACGTGATGACCTTATAATCACTTCATTTAAGGATGTGATTAATGGTCTGTGCTTTGCCATGTTATAACTTGATATCCCATACGGAGGCCGCAGACATCTGCTCTCTACCAGAGGGTAAATATTCACAAGGCAGCATCCTACAGACCTTGTTCACAGCTCACTGAAGTCACTGCAACAACTTTCATGAAGTTATGTGGGATCTGGCTAAACCACAGAAGGATCTAAATAGTCTGGTGTTTTTATGCACCCTGCAGTTGAGGAGATAGGATGCACATTGAAAATATTTCCAGACCTTCATGTAAGGACAAATAGGGAGTCCCAATTCTGATCTCTAATTTTCACTGAAGTCTTGCTTATTTTGCTGATCTGAAGAGTTAAGGACCCACCTTGTGCAGTGCTCTACTGTTGTACTGCAGATTGAGCCACGAGGGACCCAGGAGTTTTTGCAAGCCACACAAACTTTCAAGAGATCTGTGAGAAACGAGCATCAGCGCCCTAAGCAGTGACGAACTGATCAAGGACATGTTTCCTCTTCAGACAGAAACACCATCTGTTGATAATGTTGAGTCTGACATGCCTCAAAGCTAGATTTTCCAGGAATCCAAACTGGCTAATGTGATTTATGCTGATGGTAATTAGTATCTCTTGTGGTCTGGCATGCTACAAGTTGACCGTCGGGTGGATATAACAGGCACAAATTAAGTCTCTTGCTGGCTCACAAAGTAACATCAGATCTGTTCCAAAGGGGTTTTGGTCTCCACGTTTGGGTACAGGTTGAATGGGAACACCATTGAAAAAGGTGAAATTATCAAGATGTGAAAAGCTGTAATCCATCATTTTACCCATAGTAACTATCTTAGCCTGCTTCCACTGGGTAATAGGTTTTGATAGCCTAAATCACCACGTGGGTGCTTTTCCCCATGAGGATGAGTGAGACGAACACATTTGTACCTAAGGCACCCAAAAGCATGCTTGCAATCAGCCTCTGATATTGCCTGTGGCTCAACTGGGCAGCAGTACCTTGCTCAAGGGGATGTCTGAGTGGCTGGATGGACAGGAAGAAATTGTGGGCAGGCCAACAGACCACTTCGTGGATTTAGTTCCCAAGACGGAACTGATGTGGTAGGTTACCCGAGGTCAAAAGGTGGCACAGATGGCTGTCCTCTTTCTTGTGCTTCAGGCCACCAGAATTGGGTTTAGAGAGGACATGACATTTGGTTATTGTTTCCCTTCAGATTCTTTCATTTCTGGTTTTCTTCATGATCAAAAACCCAGTTCACCACTGCTGGTTTGTAACACCACCTAAATGCCATCCTCAGAAACATCCTTAAATTCACTAAGACATACTCCCAACAGAGGAGTGTAAATGCTCTTGGAAGGGCAGTTCATTGTTTATGTGATGTTTTGACCCTGTTTCCATGCACATCATTGGTTCTTGTGAGGTTACCTCTGCTTTATCTGGTGAAGGTACTGACCCTAGAAAATATATACTTACCTTCAGGCTTGTGAGTAGTCCCACTGAAGTCCACAGGCCAATCCCTAGAAAAATCTCATATTTAAGGGCTCTGCTGGATCAGGACTTCACTATCATGAATCCTACCCCATCAAGGCTCTTAACTACCTTGGCAGCTCAAATGTGGATGAGATGCGTTTGTGTATTCCTCCTGGAGGAGAAGGGGAAGACAAGAAAAAATATTAGAATATGTAATATAGAGTGTATAAACTATAATATATAATGCACACACTGACTTCAGCTTATGAGGGGCCAACAGCCCTTCAACTAAAATTTCTACCAGCGCTTCTTTTAAAGAAGAAGATGTAACACTGAGGTCTCTGCTAAACTGCATTTGAAATCATGAGGTGGAGCTGGTGATGGGCAAACTTCGTGTTTTTGTCTCTTCCAGATCCTTTGGCCAGCAGAGAGGACCCTAAAGTGACAGTGGAGAATGAACTGGGTATTTGCCTCCTGGGTGAATAAAGCTGCGTAACTTCAGGCCTGGTTTTCCAGTGAAGCTGCTTGCTAATTAGTTTGCCAGTGGGAACCTTTGAGAATTAAACACAGGATACATAATCCTCCCTGCAAGGTAATTAAAAATATTTGCCCCTTGCTGATAACTGACCCGCTGATTTCCTCCTGTTTGAGAAAGCTTCATAAAAAATTGCTGTACTGTTTGTGTAACAGGACAGCCACTTGGACAGATGTTTCCTGCCTGCTGACTTTCTTCAGCTCAGTATTTTCAGAGGGTGTCATAGGAAGGTGAAACTTGTTTGAACATCTGGAAGCCCTTGGTTTTTTGTTTGTGGGAAGGAAGAAAAATGATATCTAGATTATTTTTAAAAATCCAACAAACCGCAAAGGTGCTATGGAAGTAGATCACCTGATCAGAGGCAAAGATTTAATGATGTTGGAAATTGGGCTGTTGACTGCCTAGCTGAGATCCCCATTCTGTCCAGGGCCCAAATCCCAAACAGTGTCATGAAGACAACTCATTATACCTTTCTCCGTCCATCTTCCAGCAGTGTCCTGTTCTGATTTCAGTTTCCTCAAGACTGTGTGCAGGAGTCTTGGCATGAGTGCATCATGGGTCCATGTCAGGTCACAGCTCTTCGAATGGAGGGGCTGAGTGCTCTACAGACACATGGTGAAAGCTGCCAGCACCCTGAGGAAATGCGACCTGGTGAGGAAACACAGACATTCTGCCTACAGTCTTCAGCTAAAATGGTTAATTGGGGGTTAATTGACCCCTGCTCTGAAGGGGGTCACTGTATGGCATAAGCAAACATGGGGATGGGAGCAGCTGCTAATGGATCTGGGAGCAGCTGGCCCAGATGCTTTAGGTCATGAAGCCAGTGTTGTGCATGATGAGAATGCTCCCGGGAAGAGCAGAGTGAAAGTAGGAACTATCCCTGCTGCGATGCGGTGAGTACATTGGATATTGCACTTGTCCTGAGGGAGACCAGGCATGAAGTGTGGCTGCCAAGTCGCTCTGATTAGAAAAGCTGGTTTTGGTCTACATTCAGAAACAACAAAAGCTTCATCCCTGGATATGAGAATGGTCATCTGTGACCAGGTAAAAAAAAAAATCTACCTTACCTGTTATTCTGCCTCAACAGCTGTCAATAGCAGAGGCTTAGATTATGAGGACCGTGGCAAACCTAGAGCAAGCTTTACCCCTCAGGCCATTCCCAGTGATGGGAAATGCAAGGACATTGTGAGCCAGAAGCTGTAGCTGGTCTGCTGTGTTTGACAGGTCAGGTTGCACCTCTGTTCTGGGACAGAGCACATTAATACTGTTGTTCTCCGTGGCAGAGTCCTGTGATTTTAATTACACGCTGTAATTACACGCTGAGGTGTCTCCTTCGTGGGTTTAAATTTCCTGCACAGTAATTTCACAGCTGCCTCTAGGAATGACAAATACTAATTTCTTTTTTACCTCCTCCTTTCTGTAGTTGATGTTATAGACAGGTAAACACTGCTGCAGAAATTGGCCTTGCCCTCTTCTGAATTGCCAGAACCAGCCCAGAGCCCAGAGCCACGAGACAGAGACAGATCCTGCTGTAGCGCAAACTTTCAGACAGACATCGTGGCATTTAGAATTGGTTTGGAGCAACATCAGATTTGGTCTGGCGTTTCCTTCCCTTAAGAGGCAATTAAAATGTAAATGCACCAAGAGCTGCCAGTTCCGGAGACCTCGTGGAAATCTGTAGGGGGACGTTTCGGCAGTGACCTTTCTCTAATGATCTTATTGGACCATAAACTTCCAGGCGTTCTCTGTCTCCCGCACGCTCCTTGTGTGATGGGTATGGTTCAGTGGGCAGCATCACGGGCTGCTGCTTTTTGGTCCTGTTGTGCTAAGGCGTTGGGCTGCTGTCAAGCTGCTCTTCTCCTAAGCATGGATGCTTCTCTTTCAGTCCAGTGTTAGACTCAAACAAAATCCTTTGAAACTTCTATGAAAGCATGGATCATCCGTGCCCTTCCCACCTTTTTTCAATTATTCTTGCAGAAAGAAACGCCCCAAAACCAGCGTGGTATCTAAGGGCTTCCTGTGCGGTGGTCACCATCCTGACCTGCTTCAGACCAGGAGGTGGTGACAGTGCCTTTGTGGGTGCAAGAGTGCTTGAGCTCGATTTCTTAGTAATGTAAACCAGAGCTAGGAACTGACAGTGGGAAAAAGCAAGGAGGCAATTTTGCCTCTCATTCAGAAATTTCTGACTTCAGCTAATTTCTGAATTCAGCAGAAGCTGGGAACAAACAGCTTGTCCCAGAGGAATATCAGTTCTAGTCAGCTGAGGGCTGGGATCTTGCCTCTAAAGAAGGCAGGGCTTCCCAGTTCCTGGCAAGTTTGAAATTAGGAGCCATCAGTTTGTCAAAACCCCTTTGGCAAATCATGAATGCTCATGAGCTATCAAAGCTCTGCAAGGCAATGAATCCGCTCTGATTTATACCAGTGGGAAATCTAGCCTTTAGTCTGAGTTCTTGAATTCGTAGTTGTTTTAATCATGTGAGTGCAGTCTGCCAGCCTGCCAGGGCCACATGTGTGAAACTCAGAATTGTTGCTTCAGTGGAGCCCTAAATATGTAATGTTTCAGTAAAGCCCTTTTATTGGGTTTATGGGCCATTAAGCAGAAAGAGTGATGGGGAGTCGTGCAACAGCCAACCTGAAGCAGGCGCAGCCTCTTCATCGCTACCTTGTGCAATTAGGGAGCAGCTCACAGGTCATTCGGTATTAATTGGGCCCCTTTGGAGATTGAGCGCTTTATGAATGGTATTATACAACGTGATAGCAGGGGACTTGAATGACCCCAGCGGTCTCTTTCCCTCTGGCAGCCACTGCTCCTAAATAAACATGGCTTGTAGGGCTGTTTCCGTTGCACCACACCAAGAATGAGTTCAGCCACTTTGGTTTCTACCCAGCAACAGTCAGCAAACACTAAGCACCAGTTCTGTCTCTCTCAGCTGTGCCACACTGAGGTTTTCTCCAGAAAATCTTCCATCGTGAACTCTCCTGTCGCTTTTCTGGTAGGGATGAGTGCACTGAGCCATTTTGAACCTCGTGTTACAGGGCCAGGGAATCCTTAGCAGAGACACTGCATCTCTGGCAAGGTCTGCAATGACATTTCCCATTTATTTCTTTCTAGAAGCCCAGGCAGTCAACATATCTGATCAGCACCGCTTTTCTGATACCCTCCTGCCCTCTTGTTCAAGTTGTGCAGTGTGCTGTTAACATTAGCCAGGCTAAGGAGAAAACAGAGTTGTCTTCCTCAGCAGGGGATGGACTCCCTTCTGCAAATCTTGGGTTTGCCTGATTTTCCAGGATGACCTGTAAGGTGAAATGCAACTTAATGCAGTAGAGGATGCTGCTGTATTAAGAATACTCAGGCTGGAGCGGTGCCTGAAGAATAGAGAGAAGTAAGAATTCATTCCTCTTCAGCGATTTCTCTCTTTGACCTTTGTTTTTCACCATCTCTATGTTACCTTTCTCCTCTCTCTCTCGAGACCATGAAAGCAATCATTTAGAAAAGAGGGGAGCATGATTCATGTTCAATCAGCTCCAGCCCGATTCATATAGAATTCTGCTGCAATAAGCTGGAGAAATGCCTCTGCTCAGTTGTCACGGGCAGCATCCAGGCTGGTTCCAGCAGTGTGGGCACGGAGAGCAGACGAGCGCGTGTGAGCGTCAGCACTGCTTAAGCTGTGGATGGATTACCTACACTCCATCCAGCGCATAACTTGCAATTTGCCCTTTCCTGTGGTCACCAACTCCGCAAACAGAGAGAGATTGGCTTCTTGATATGGGAGCTGAGATCTTGGCCGTGCTTGCAACAGGGTCTAGCATCCTGTTGCAAGCATTTAAGCGTACCTGAGATCTGATTGCCACGTTAAAACATTAGTTTTGCATCTGAAGACGTTTTGTTTGGGTTTGGTTTTTTTTTTTTTTTTTTTTTTTTTGATTTGCCAGCTCCCACACTCTGAACGTTTCCACCTCTGGGAGGTCCTGTCTCAGCACCCCTCACTCCCGATCGCCCAGCGAGGAGCCCCTCCTGCGTCCCTCCAGCATCCCAAGGCACCCGGACACCACTTGTATTTTTTTTCTTTTTTTTTTTTTTTTAAATTATTACCATTCGTAACCCGCGTTTCAAACCTCTTGCGTTGAAGGGCTCCCTGCCTCTCTGCAGCAAGAGGAGCGCCTGCATCTTATTCCCTGGCACTTGGCGGTGATTTTCTCCTCCTCTTTGTTCCCCGCCCCGGGGGCGCCGGAGCGGGGCTGGGGCTGCCCCTCCGCGGAGACTCCCTCCGGGCTTTTTCCTCTCCTGGGGGGTAAAAAAGGGGCTGTTCTGCTCCGGCCACCTCTGTCAGCTGAAGGGGGCGGGAGCTGCCAGCCTTGAAGTAGAAAAGGAAGAAGAAAAAAGAAGGTGCCGGGGAGAGGGTGAGGACCTGCCGGACGGCGGGGGAGGCGGCGGGGCTGAGCCTTGCTGGGGACCGCGGGCTGGAGGAGGAGGAGGAGGAGGAGGAGGAGGAGGAGGAGGAGGAGGAGGAGAGGATGCGGCGGGGCAACGATGCTGCGTCTGAACCCACTTCTGCCTGAGGAGAAGGACACCATCCTCCGAAGGGAAGGAGGAAAGTGGGGAGAAGGCGGCCAAGCTCGCACGGAGCCTGCCGAGCTCTCCCGGGGGCTCGCCTGGCACCGGAGCAAAGTTTCCCGAGCTCGTCGAAGAGAGGGGAGGAGGCATGTGAGATCCTTCTCCTCCCAGCGCACAGCCCCGGCCCTGCGGGGACCAGCCACGGTTGTGTCACCCCCCGACTGAAGGGTGAAGGGGGGACCCGGGACACCCGCTCTCTCCATCCCCCTCCCCGGCTCCACGCTCCTGCCCAGGTAAGTGTCCTCCCCTCCCGGACACCGAGACTCTCCCTGGCCCTGCCGGAGGGTTTCCCAGCACTTTGCCCAGGGAAAAAAAGTCTTGTGCTTCTCCTGACAGCTAAAGGGTGCGTGTGTGTGTGTGTGTGTGTGTGTGTACGCTTGCGAGACTGTCTGTGTGCGGGGGGTGGTTAGAGCTGTCTGACTGCAATTTCTGTTTGCTGATCGCTGTCATTATTTCGCTGTGCCATCACACCTCTAGAAAGGAGACTCATCTGGGGTCTGTCAAATATTTTGGCTGTGCTGCCGAGGTGAGACTGTGTGGAAGGATGACAGCTCGATCCCCCTCGCTACAACTAAGAGGGAAGCATGCTTAGCTCTGCGCGTTGCTGGCGCTGCTGGTACGGCTTTAAATGATGCTCCTAAAATGCTGGCTGGATATTTCGGCGTCTCCTTCGAGCTCTAGGAACTCTCAGGGCTGTGAATGAAAGTCTCTCTTTGTCCCCCTGAGAATATAGGGAGGGATGGATGGATATTCCCCTGGAAGGAATCACTGTAGCCTCTGGATTTGCATCCCTCTAGCTTGGATATGCAGCTTTGTGTGTGTGTGTGTAGCAGTGCTCGGCATTAATGCCTTTCAAGCTGAAATGTTGCTTGGAGAAGAAACCTAGACTCTAACTGATAAGAAAAGAACCCGTTTCACACGGAGAGCCCAAAAAGAACTTTTTCCACGCCTGACGGAAAGAAAGTTGGTCATTTTTGAACCCATTAACTTTGCTGAAGTGGAATGTAAAGGCTGCCAGATATCCTCAGGTAGGTAAGCAGTGGGAGCTCACCCACATCAGGGAGTTCGTGTGACTGCAAAGGGGATGGAGAGGGACCCTTCTCCCCACAGCATCAGCCTGCACTCTAGGAGATGACAGGAGAACAAAGATGCTTGTGTTGTACATGGCAATCAGAATAAAGATGGACTTTGTGTCGTTGCAGAGTCTTATCAGGTAGAGGATGGTGTAAGGCATTCTGTGGCTTTGGTTTGGTTTTTTTTTGTGGGTTTTTTTGGCTTTATTCTCCACTGCTCTGATGGCTTTCTCATCCCCGTTTCATCTGGTTTTCCAACAGGAATCCCCTGTGTACAATCCCTGATGTTTTATATGGAGATCAAGGTGAGCCAACAGTGATCCACTTTCTAAATGTTCCCAGTCCAAACACAGTGTCTGTTATGTACTGTTGGTTGCCCTGTGGTGCGTGTGCAGGTCATGTCCTAGCCCTGTGATGGTGCTGTCTTCCAAGGTCTTCTGTCCACAAGCAGATGAAAAAGGTCCCCACTCCAGGCAGGGCTCCCCTTAGATTCTCCAATGACTCCACTGCTTTCTGATGGGAAAGGTCTGCTACCCCACGTAGGTGCTCCAAGCAAAGAGGATGGGAAAGAAGTTTTGTGACGTAGCATGGCCAGAACCTTTATGGTGCAGCTATAGAAAGGGTGTGACAACCCACAGAATTTCTCACACAGTTTAAATGAAATCTCCACCCTGGCTCTCATTTTGACCACTCCAGCTAACTCTTTCCCATGATTCTAGGTATATCTGCATGTACATAATGTGAATGAGGCAGATTTGGCTCCCTATGCTTTCTTTGATGCCATCTCAGCAGGTTTGGTGTCTTGCTCCCTCAGGCATCCCCAGGTGCTTTTATTCCCCACCTAAGGGTGTGCAACACGGCCCCTTGGATTCCTGTGGTTACAGCTTCACTCTTTGGGCAGTGTCATGGCCCTTGTGTTAGACCTGGCCCTTTGAACTGACAGATACACATTTTACAGTTGCAGATGTATCTGAGGAGGTCAAGGACCCTGGCTTTTGTCACACTGCCTGCTCTAGTCTCTGACCTTTTGTGCACGCTGATACTGATGCCTTCCCAGACACCCAACCCAACAGGCCCCCTAGGATGGTGACTCCTGGCAAGCTACTCATCACTGCTTTAGCCACAGTGGTTTATTTGAAAACTTCCTTTCACTTGCCAGGAGGCAGGTAGCTGCTGGTACCTGACCAGTCAGTCAGTCCCTTGGCACAACCTGGGAGCTCTCTGACTGTCCTAGGGTGACCCAAGGAGCAGCTGGTGCCTCCTTCAGTCAAGCTGCAGGATGAGAGATCTCTGTCTTTTATGTGCCACATCCTTATCTCCCTACTGTAGATCTGGTCTCCTCTTCTTCTGGGAAGTGGCTGTGAATGCCTGGGAAGCTGATGGTGTCTGTATCCACCCTGGATCATTCTCACATGTCATTTATCCTTCCGGAGTGGATCTGTGGTTCTCTTTTACTGGCTGGGGTGAGCTCTCCTTGGATGGGCTGCCCTGACATCATTGCCAGTGGTACCTGAATAAGCTCTTTTGTCCCCCTCCTCCCTTGTTACAGCCTGGGGAGGTCCAGTGAGGATTTTGCCCAAGCTTACCTCCCCGTGCTCATGGAGCTGTAACGATGAATAAAAATTGCCAGGCAGAGAAAATGAGCTGCTGGGGACCATGCTGGGTGACGCTGCTGCAGCCTTGAAAGCAGCCAGAAACCAGCATGGTCTCTTTGGATTGCCTACAGGTGACCGCTGACAGATGTGATGGGCAACAGGTTGAAGGTCCTCTGGAAAATCTCAGTGGGAGCATGACCTCTGGTGTCTGCTTTGCTTAGGAGCAGAGGCAGCCAGTTTGTTTTTGCATCCTGCTAGAGAACAACCAGCAGCTGTGATAGATGCCCCGCTCTCCCAGGAGAGGGAATGCTTGCAGGGTGGAAGCAGATGAGTGCTGAGGAGTTGGGAGGGAGAAACCTGGTGGAGTGAATGAGGGATATGATTTAACCACAAGGAGCCACGTGGTTCCTTGCTGAGCACTTTGCAGCAGGAAGGTGTAGGGCAAATCAAGGGAAGAGCCACCCTGGGGCATCTACAGCCTCCGTGCACCAAAGATTTGGACTGGCATGTGTAAAAGCTGGGGTGAGAACACTGTATGCGTGTGTGTGCATGTTGTTAACCAGAAGATGTCTTGCTGCTGGTCCAGGGCTGGTGAAGGAGGCCGAATGAGGGCTCCAGCTCACATCAGTGTGACAGGGCAGAACAAAAGGACACTGCTGGAGAAATGCACATAGATGTTAGCCTGGCCAATGGAGAAAATGTCCTTTCTTATCTCACATGCTCTCAGTTCTCCTGAGACATCTTTGCCTGCAGAGAGACTCCTCCCTAGTAAGGCATCTCCAGATGAGGAAGGATTTAATCCTTCCATGTGCCTGCTCCCTCTCAGCTCCAGCTGATGTCTCACTGAACTGGAACTTCACTGAAAGTTCATTGCTGCACTTCATTCAGGTCTAAACAAAAGCCCAAGCCAAGAAAATGAGATATGACACCAGACAGACCAGCAGAGAGCTTTGCCTCAGCTGGAGGTGTGGGAAAATTTTATAACCTAGGAAACACATTGAAAATGCCCGGCTGATCCCACTGGCATGTTTCAGGTTGATGGGTGATGGTTTATTTTTTTTTTAATTTAGTGGTTGCAGAGTGTTAATAGCACAACAGTGATTGTTGGCTCTTGCAGGAGAAACCTGTATGGTATCCATTTTCCCCCAGCAACCCTTTTGAAAGTGATTTGACAACAGAGGAGGGAAGAAGCTAGGGAGCCAGGCAGGGGAGTGGGAGAGAGCAGACTGCTATTGTTTGCAATCTGCCTGGGAAGAGAAATGCTCTCCTGCCTGTAAAATCAAAGGCATCACCAGCAAACTGCTGGCAATTCGGCTTCTGGCAATTTGGCTTGCCAGCAAAGTATAGCGAACACAAAGCCAGCTCTTATCACATCCAATAATCTCCTCCATGGAGAAACTGCTGTTGTCGCTCAGGGTTATATGTTCCTCCTGTCTTGGGTCCTAGGCAGATCCCCAGGCTCTTTTCCAGCTTCATCATCTCAGTTTCCGTGAGCCTTCATCCAGGAGCCAGTGTTGTTTTGTGCACAAACTTCGTACAAGTTTGTTTTTACAGTTGCTGAGGCAAAAAAACCTCACTCTACAGGATCTTATGTGATCACACCGAATGTGGTGTGAGGCCTGGTAGGAAGCATGGTCCAGCAGGCTAAACACCCACACTTGCTCCATTTCATCACAGACTTCTGTGACCAATGGCAAGTCATTCAGTGTCAGTGGGTGGAGTTTATCTCATTGAGCATCTAACTCTTAACTGCTCAAGTCATCTCCAAAGTTCCCTCTGCAGTCAGCTCAGCCCCTCATTGTGGACATCTTTTGGGGATGTACTGGATCATCTTCTTTCTGGGACTTTTTATTCTCCGCTGGCTAGAAAGGCAACGTGGATGACTAGTTTCAATTATTGGACAGCTGAGACATGGAGCGAAGAGTCCCACTTTCTGTTACAATTTGGGACTTACCCATCCAAGAAGAGATTCTGCTCACATTGCAGTGATGGGTGTTCAGAGCAGTACTGGGGTCTATTGTTATTTTGGGCAGGTGTTGTGGAGGTGATGACAAACACTGTGAGACCAGCTACTGCCCAAACAGGCAGCAGGAAATATTGCCTGTCCTGAAGAGCCTGTATTTTAAGGGAAGGGTGGATGGAATAGAGGGAGTGTCAAGAGATGTATACAGCAGGTCTCAAACCCATGTGAGAAACATCTGAGCTCATGATGTGTCTGCCTGTCCAGCCACACTGTTGCAATGCTGCCCTGTGGCTCAGACTCCAGGTAGAGCCAAGCATGGGCTCTCTCATGCTCGGATTCACCTGGGCATCGTCCATCTGGATGGCAAAGGGCATTGAGCACGCTGGGCCCAGAGCTCCAGCCTGGGGCTGACTGCATGTGACCACCATGGACAAGAGAGCCCAGACTTGAGAGAAGGCTTGGATTTGTACTTAGTTGTTGGTACCAGAAAACCCAGAGAAGATGCTGGTCGCCATGAATGGTGGTGGAAACGTACCTTTGGTTCATTGCTCTAACAGTTGCATGCTTTTCTGTTCCTCTCCAGGGATTTCAAGACAGCAGGAGACCCTTCTCAACACAGTGTGCATCCCATGAAAACTGAAGTGACCTCTGAGACTCATCTCAACATGTTCAGTGAAAAGAGCAGCGCCTCTTTGTCCCAGAAACCCATTCAGAAAAAGACACGACCTCAGGGCCTCCCCTCCCCTGCTCTCTGCTGCGCTTGTGGACTCTGCATCATGCTAGCAGGGATCAACATCACTTTAGTGGGAGCATTTGCCTTTGGGACCTTCCTCCCCATGAACAACCCTCCCATCATCATCGGACCCATCTTGCTGGTGGTGGCCTTCACGTTCTTTGGTGCCTGCTGCATCTGCAGCCGGAGGCCCCCAGCTCACGGGGCCAGGAAATCCAAACCAGGTTCCAACATTGGGCTCATCAAACCCGGCAACACAGCCTTTGAAATTGAAACTAGTGAGCACACAGTGCAGGATACCACCGCCGTTCAGCTCAGCCCCACAAATTCCCCCATCTCCTCAAAAAAGTCCACACCGGTTCACGAGAACGCGAAGACTTGCAAGCTCTTCACCATGGAAGGCAACGGGCCGGTGGCCAAGTACAGCACAGGAGGAGAAGCGATACAGCTCAACTTGCCCAGGGACCTGGCCGCATCCTAAAGCCGGGCAGAGCTTTTGTTAGCAGCCAGCCAGATGCTGCTGCAATGGGTGGGCTGGAAATCCGTGGGTGTGGGGAAGGTGCTTATGAAAAGCCAGCAGACAGACAGGTCTTTCTGAATCAATTTAAGGAAGGTGGATGCACTAGCAGAAAAAATTCCTGGATTTTTGCTGAAAGGAACATGCCCATTACATGGCTTTAAAAAGAAAATTGTTAAGGATGTTGCTGTGAAAGGATTTATCTCAGTTCCTGGGAATATACCTGCTTTTTGGGGGAGCAGATAGGAAGAGGGGAATGAATTAATTTGTCTAGCATAACGTGGAAATGTGTTGGCTGGAAGGAGGGGCTACATAGCACTGACAAATGACAGCTCTTTCTTCTCAGAAGTGAAGCAATTCTTGAACGTAAAAGAAGCAGGAATACGGTAAATTACAGCTCGCTGCCACTCAGTCACAAGAAGATTTCAGCATTTTTAGTGCCAGGCTTTTTGGCAGCAGGGACAAAGCTATGTGTTTGCTAATGAAAAAGCAGTGTGAAACAACCTCCCCTCCCTTGAAAATCCTTGCCCCATCTGGCCTTCACCTGGGTGGCTTTTCCACCCATTCTAAGAGACAACACATCACAAGGATTGCAATTAGCACTGGTATTTTCCTCTTCTTTTAATCAGGTTGGGCTGCAGCTGTGCTGCTCAGAGCAGTAGGTACCTTAGAAGGCCAGCCAGGCTGAAACCTTGGCGACAAGCTCTTGGAATAACCAGAGATTGGCAGGAGCCTGCAAGCAGAATCCTTGGGCAATGATTATGTATGGAGTGCTAGGCAGCTTCCTTTCTGTCTTTCTGTAGAAGACTGGCCTGGGACACACATCAGGTTGGGACAAGGGGCAAATAACTGTATGGGCTTCAGTTTAGCTGTGCTGGAAGATGGTGACTGTATCTCCTTCCCCCACGTGGCTGCGAGATCCATTACACATGGTGGGCAACCAGGAGAGAGTGGATTCCCTTGCTGCAGGAAACTGGCCGCTCAAGGAGCTCACGGGCTTGCAAAGCAATGGGAAGAGTTTGCAGAACAGAATTTATCAAGAGCTGTTCAACACAAAGACACCATCTCTGCCTCGGAAAGACCCTGACCTGATGGATCATTGCTGCAAAGGCTTTGTGGTTCCTGGGTGACCCCGGCTGGGAAGATGGTGTTGTGCTAACGGGCCTTTGCTCTGGCTGCTGTAGAGGCTGTTCACATGTTTTATGAGATATGGGACCTGTGTGGGGAAGGACAGTTGTGCTGGGCAGGAGCAGTATGTGAGGAGGCAGCAGCAGGAGTGTGAGTGTAGATTTTGAGTAGGTTCTCTAAATCCTGTATTTCAAATGGGGCTTTTGGGACTCTGAGTGACTAGGAAGTCATATGGACACAAGAGTGACTATACGAGACCATTCCAAAGGCCCAGCTAGCCCAGCATCCTATTTCAGATGAGGCTAAGACCAAGGTTTGGAGAAGAGCATAAAGGCAGGGCAAAACCAGGCTGTTGTTTGTCCAAAATGGTTTCCCAGCCTCCGATGTGCTATTGCTTAGGAGTTTCCTGAGCTGGAAGTGGTGCCTGTGTTTAGCAGCCCTGAATGGATTTCTTCTTCAGGAAATAATCCATCTGCACCTCGACTGTCTGTCAGCTTTCATCATTTGTGATCCTGCAGCAGGGAGCTGTAGAGTTTAATGAGAGGCTATAAAGTTCTCTATCCTTGGCTTAGTTTCCTCCTGCACCCTACTAATTCCCTTTGACACCCCAAGTTTCCCAGATTAGAAGGGACAGCAAACAGCCCAAACCCCCACCACTACTCAGGTTTTTTTTTGGAGGGGACTTTAATGTTTCATAGAATAGTTCATAGTTCAAGTTTCCTTTAGTCATCTCCTTCCTGTGGTACTTCACATTTCTTGTAGCCAGATGGAGGTAACGCTTACCGTTCAGCCCAGCATCAGTGGTTTGCTAGGCCAAGGACAACACAACCCTGAGGCGTTAGCCGGCAGAAATGGGTGTATGGAGCGGCAGGAGGGCTGAAAGGGAAATGCTGGAGGAGAGGTAGACGTTGTGACATAGCCAAGGCTCCCCCAGGCCACCAGCAGACCTCTGCATGGCCAGGTTGTGAGAGCCGTATGGCTAGTGTGCTGCGTTAAATGATGGCACGTGGGGTCATGGGGGAGCTGGAGAGAAGAGCCACAGTGCAGTACAGTCCATGCATGAGGTGTCCTGGTTGCTTGGAGGAGCCGCTGTGCAGCTGATGGCCCCTTCATGAGCTCAGCTAGGAAGAGGTTGATTTCATTCCTTCATGAGAGGTAACCAAACACATTGTCTTAATGTGGGTCCTCTTGAGTGCTTCAGCATTTTTGCTGCCTTGATCAGCTTCTTCTACATCAAGGAATTACGTCTGTGATTTTAGCAGGGCTGGTCTGCTGGTTAGGAGGGGCAGAAGCAGGCTCAGGAGAAGGATGTTTGTGTGGGCCTGGGAAGACGTGGGTTCAAGTCTTTTGTACAGCCTCTAGATCCTGGGAAAAATCATTTAATTGTGCTACTGCTCAGCTCGCTGCTTGTCCAGGTGGGAAAGTACCTGCTCCTAACTCCACTTAAAGCTGCTTTAAGGATGAACACATTGCCAAGCACCACAGTTGGTATTAGCACACCTGAGTCTGGAGACTGCTCGAAGGTGGATGAGTCTGTATGGTCTGATCTCTGCATGATCCCCTCTAGAGCTCATTTTCAAGGATGAGCTCTGCTTCCAGCACTGGCTGCCCTTCAGCACACAGGAACTGCTGTACTGAACAAAAGGCTCCCATGATTTTTGCCTGCCGGTGATTGCTGTAGCAATTAAACCAAATAGCTCACTGATGTAGGCTTGATTCCCGGGTTGCTGGCTCACCAGCCTCTTGGAATAGCACACAACAGGCTGAAAGTCCTTTAGAGGTATGGCCCATGTGAACATGGTTACTGTAGCACATTTCTTTGAGCACTTGGAGTCAAAAAAGTAGAAAAAGCAAGTGGTAACCATACAACTCCTTCATCTACTTGCTGAAGGTTTGAAAAGCAAGTTTGGTGTGTGCATACTGGAATCACTCCTTACTGCAGCTGCACCATGAAATGCTACCAGTGATGGATAATACGATGGCAGATCCCATACAAGTCAAAGGCAAATGTCCCTTGGGCAGGAACGGGGGACTTTGAGGGCCAGCTAGGAGTTCAGTGTGGTTCACACTTGCCTTGTGACATCATAGCCAGTACCATATGTGGAACCCCAGCACAGCCCTGGGACCTGGCACAGCCAGTGTCTCTCTGGCAGGTGACACCCCTGGGACCCAAGAGATGATGACCAGTAGAGGTGCCACGTGGGCAAGCGGAGGTGTAGGACCAGTGAGATCCCTTGGTGTGGTGGGTCTGTAAACCAAGTTGTGACCCCAACCGCCTGCCTCCACAGCAAGGTGGGCAAAGGAACATCTGCTGCCTTCCAAAGCATGAATGCCCTGCTTTTGCCTTTTTCTGTCTTTCAGGATTTCCATGTCTGTCTGTCTGTCTCTCTGCCTCCGTGATCAGCCGTGACTAATGTTGTTGTGAATCTTGTGCCTCCTTGTGTAGCAGGAGACAGGGAGAGTTTCTTGTGCTCCGAGTCAGAGTTTCCACTGTGAGTCTCTTTTTTTTTTTTTTTTTAGTTACTATTTACATGTGTGCAATGTGGAACTTGGAAAAGACAGACCCATTAAAATAATTGCACTCAGTGAGTGTTTGGGCCGCCTTCTCTTTCGCTCTACCAACCACCTTCTTCCTTACCCCAGGATGGTACGTGCCTCAGGGCTGTCTGCATTCATTTTGCCTTGTGCTCCTCACTCTCCTGCTTGATTTTCTAGACAGCGCAACCAGCTGCAAGGAAAAAGCATCCCTAAAAGTTCATGTTGCCTCTTGAACACCCTTTCTCCTTGAAGCCCTGGCTGCCCAAACACTGGTCCCACCATGGACTCTCACTATCATTGCTTTGGCTAACACAGGAATAGCCCAATATAGCCCTTCCTTTTCCTGCACGTGTGCGGTAACTCCCAGCTGATTACCTGAACAGGCCAGTTGTGAATTGTGGGCCTCCAGTTCATTAGGGACATGGGATGAGCAGGTTTGTGGGCTTAGGGTGGCTGCGGACTGTGGGCTGTTCTGAATTCAGCCTCTCTGGTGATGGGATTGGATTATTTCAGCTGATCCTCCCCAGTCCTGGGTACAGATTATATTTAATTTATGGTGCGGGGAAGGGGTGGAAGCTGTATCTGGGTGTGTTTGTGTGTGTCTAGGATTGGTGCCATCACTTTTCTGTGCTCCTTCTGGGCTTAGCCCAACAAGGTCTCTTGGAGATGAGTCAAGGAGGGATAGCACAGTGAGAATAAAGAGGATTTGAGAGCCTTGCAAATTCACCTTGTCAAAGGGCTTCTCTCCCATGTGCAGCCAAGTGATTTGAGATGAGAGGAAATCTCTCCATTCCAGGCAGACTGGCTGGTTAAAGACCTGGGAAATGAGCTGGCTAAGAAGGCTCCGCTGACAATGTGTGTAAAATGAAAACCCGCTCCCTTCAGAAAGGATTTTTTTTTTTTTTTCCATTAGGAAGAACTCCCTGGAAGGGTTTTTCTTTTTTAAAAGTGGGAACAGAGAGAAAAGCACAGAGGAGGGTTGGCTGAGCATCCTCTGCTGCCCTCCTGGACTTGCAGCCTGTAGCATTTCTGCCACAGCAGCTGCCCAGCACTAACCTAGACTATGAACCGAGCTTCTCTCTCTATCTGGAAGAATAAAACAGAAACATTACATGAAACGTAATTAGCTTTTTCTAATTCCTGGCCCAGATTTATTTGTGGCTAGTTTATGTCCTTTTATCCTCATACCAACAATGGCTTTTAACCGAGATACCTTTTTGCCTTCTGGAAATATGTATCCCTGAAACATTTTAGATTTGCTGCAGATTTCCTAGAGCTTCCCTTTCATTAGGCTGAGCCGGTAGACCCCTTCCCTCCTGTGAAATGCTCACCCTTCCTCAGGAGCCCTTACCTCCCTCTCTGGCCCATCGCCCTGATTCTGGCTCAGGACCTTCATGAATGCTCATGAATTGCCGTTCTTTTGCAGGACTCCCAAGTCCGCAGCAAAGTTACAAACCTTCCAGGCCTCACTTGTGCAAGAAATAGGGCATTTTCCTCCGCATAAGTCCTGGAAGAGGAAAAAAATCCATGAAAGAGCAAAAATATCAACGAAAATGTGAAATTTCCATTTGCAAAGTCCCTCTTTTTTTTCTTAAAAAAAGAGCTTTTATGTCATTAGTCTCCAGTGAGTCCATAGCAAATGTGCTCAACTTAGAGGCTGAAAGGCTGGTTTTCTCCAGCTGTCAGATGCTGTCAGCTCAGCTGAGCTTTCAGCATCCATGGGAGAGACCCTCAGACACCGGTGGTTGCCCCACTACAACGTACTTATATATTTATTTTCTAAGACTCCTGACTATCAATCAATCAGACTGATGACCCTAAAGATCTCCTTCTTTGGGGTGGCCTCAGAGCAACACCCTGCCCATGTCGCCAGGGTGATGTGAAGCCACAGCAGACGTGCATCCTCTGCAGCAGCACTCCTCTCTAGATGGATCAAAGATATGGAGCATCTCCTCTGGCTTTGTCCCACACTATTTTCTCTCTCACATTTCTTAGGGAAGCTGGAAGCTCGACATTTTTAATTTTAATATCAATTTCAAACTCCCAGCGACTGGCTCCATGCAGTAGTGGCCAGTTTGGGGGCTTCTGCTGTCCCAGCTGCTCCCACTGCTGACCCAGGGAGATCCAGCAAGGAGGATCTCTGTCCCATAGTGAACCACTGGGCTGAAGAAGACAGCTGGACCATCAGGGCTGGTCAGTGAGGATTGCTCCTTACAGGCTCGTTTCCATGGCTTTGTTCAGTCTAATTTACGAAGTCTGTGGAGAGGAGATTTCACCGTTTCCATTGGCAGATCTCCTGCTACTTATAATCACTCTCAGTCTCTCTCTGTGGGACCTGCACATGCTGATATGGCTTTGAATTCTCAGAGCACAGAGGGTGTCAGGGCTGGGAGGAGAGACTGTATTTTTCAAGGCATCCTTGCATACAAAGAGTCCTCAGGAGTTTTTCCAGGGAGCACATATTCATTGGGAAATTCTGATTTCGTGAAATTGGCCTGTCCTGAGAAGACACTGGTTCTCATGATGCTTTTGCCAGGAAAAAAGTTTCCCAGGTTCCAAATGAAATTTCTGATCCGAACACTTGAGAATTGCTGTATTATTCAATTCTCCAGGCACCCCTAAAATGAGATCTTGCTGGGCTCTCTCTCCACGTGAGGACCAAACTTCAAAGGCAGCTTTGGAGCTACAGTCCCTTACCAGACCCCCTGCTTCCAATCAGGTCCCAAATGCCAGATGTCTCTGGAGCGGTGCTTTTAATAAGCCATGCCTCCTGAGATCTGCTTGCCCTTCCAAAACCATCGCAGGAGCTCCCTCCTGCTGGAATCTTTGCTGCTGTGACAGTGAACACAGCTTCATATGTAGCTCGCTGGCCGGGTGCCAGATGGATATTTGATGAAGTTTGCTATGAAGTCAGACAGAAAAATGATTTTCTTTCCCTGGCACATAGGCAGAAAAGATGCTTCTTTTGGAGACAAATCCTCCTCTGTTGTTATCTCAGTATGAGAAATCATTATGATCTATGGTTCATCTTTTTATCTCCAGCTGAGCCAGGCAAATATGATGCTGCCATTACGAGCTGATCTTCCCTCTCCCTCTGCAAATTTTATCTCGTTCGCTGTTTCTGGGGCTCCGCACTCTTCATTCGGAGGCAGATTTTGCACATGGAAAGGGCTTGCTGCCAGCAAACCCAAGGGCTCTGGCTTCTCCAGCCTCCTTAGGGGTGGGCACGTTGCTGCTGCCTGCACCCCATGGTGGTTGTGCAAATAAGCAGACAGCTTTGGTTTCTGGGCTGGGAACCTTTCACAGGGCCACTGAGTTCACTGGAGAAAAATAACCTTTGGCTGGCAATTACAGCTGCACCTGGGAGCGGCAGAGCTGTTTGCTCTGTGGAGGTGAACCCAGGTAACAGAGCATGGAGAGTTCCACAAGGTTGTCCTCCCAGCTCCACGCTGCGAGATGGTCTCCAAATGGCTTTTCCTTCGTATCCTTCATCTGAAAACACCGACCAGCCCCAAAACCAAGGCAAATTTTTGCTGCATCCTTGCTGGATAAACCCTTTTCATGGCCACAAATCCCTGGAAATCCCTCTGACTGCGGTCTTAGACCATGGTGATATCCAGTGGTCGCATCCATGCCTCTGGTGCTTCACTGTGTAGGTGCAAGTAAGGCGGTCTCCGCTCTGGGTAAAGAGAAAGACAGCAGGTGAGAAAGGAAACCGAGGCACAGAGCTGAAATGGGACTCGGCTCAGATTAATCTTGGTTTTTTGCAGGAAAAAAGCCCCAACTTTCAGCATCTGTAGCATCCTGGGGCAAGGGCTTCCACTCCTTAACCTTGTGCTCTGTCTAGACTCATGTGTGCTGGTTTAATTTGAAAAGAGGGAGGAAAACCCATCTCTTTTCTTGGTTAAACCTCAAAACACACCTTTTGGGTGGTCCAGATTTGGTCATTCAATAAATAGCCGTAGATTCCCTTGTTCAGGGCAGCGATCTCTGAGGATAAAAGATACAGAGACCGGTTTTCTCTGCAGGGAACTGAGCGACAAGCTTACCGAACGATCCTGTTGGCTGTTGTTTTCCTTTACACGACACATTTCTCTGGCATAATGCTGAATTTCCCAGAAGCTCTGGGCTACATGTATTTTCATAGACCCTCATTAAAAACATGGCTTCAGTTCCGAAAAATCACATTTGTTCTAAATAAGAGCTGTCTGCTGGGAGAATTAATTCCTCTGACTTAAGTCACCTCCCTGGAAGTGTTGCTGTTGTCTTTGATTTCATGCCTCAGATGATTATGCTTTTCCAACACCCAAGAATAACAAGATTAGGGAATTTGTGGCAAGGAAGGCGAAGAGGAGGAACTGGCTAAGAAAAAGGGAAGATAAATTGAATTTTCCCATTAAAAGAAAAGGACATGGCTATTTCACAGAAACAGTTTTGCTTTCGGAAAATAACAGTGGGGAAACCTTTCTGTTTGAACCAAAGTCTCTTATTCTTAAATAGTCTTAAATCTATCAGGCTCGTTGTCACACTCTGTTCATCCGAAAAGCTTTGTGATCCTTAGATATGCTACTTAAAGCTAATTTGGGAAGTATTAAGTCCTGTCCTGTGAATTATAAAGTGGTGGAAAAATGAGAGTACGCTGACAGGAACTGAGACAGAAGCATCCAGAGATGGCAGTTACCATCCACCCATCGGCGAGGTGCTGGGCATCCCTCTGCCACTGGGAGGGAAATCCAGGAAAGTGGCTCAAACTGGCGCATTTTCCCTGATGATTTAGGCAAGCTGAGTGCGAGCCCCCAGCGGAGGGGTCCTCCAGGACGCAGGTGAGTTGGGGAGCTGCAGGACCGCGCTGGAACTGAGGATGCCGAGAGTTTGCCGAGTGGGAATGAAGATATTCTGAGATGGTAGCTGCATGAGCCCGCATGGCACATGGATGTATGCAGGTATGTGTGCACCCCACACTCCTACTGTCACAACCCGAGGGAGCAGCAAGATGACTTTCCTCTGCAACGTCGGGAACGGGTAGAAAACACCCCCCTGGGAGGGACAACTGCTGAAGGGAAAGGCTCTTCTTTTGTGACACCAGGAGCACTTCACCAGGGCTAACACTTGCAACATCATTAGGCTTAATGTTTCTGTTATTTGTGCTGTCAATTCTCTTAATGGCGCTCCAGCAGCATGGAGTGGAGTGAGTCATAAAAGTAATTATTAACTAGGCTATGGCACTGAAAAGGCATTCGAAGTTCAATTCAGCGCCAGCCCTGGTCGATGTGGATGGTGTGCGTTCATTAATGAGCAAGTGCAAAGTGCGTGTGCTGAGGAGAGAAAAGGAGAAAGACCATTTGGTGCGAAATATTTTGCCTTATTATCTTCACAGGGAAATACAGAGCAGCAGCCGGAGGCAGTGAATAGCAGTAAGGGCATACATCACGCTCCCCGTATTTTTAAGAGCGCTTAAAACACAGGCACTCTGGGGCTTACTGTATCAGTGTCCCTGTAGGCTGATGGACCCAGCGGTGTCAGGAGCTATATGTACGAGGAAGGATAAGAAGCTGTGGCTGCCACCAAGACCTGGGAGCCTGAGTAGAAATAAACAGGAGAAAGGGTGGGAGAAAGGAGTGAACATTCCCATTTTGGAGGCAGGGGGGCGGGTGCACTGATGAAGTGATGTGACTGAGGTCACATAAGGATTTGGTGGCAGAGGAAAAAACGCTGCATAAATTCACTGCGTCTTGCTGTTGTGACTTACCCACCAGACCTCCCTTTTACCCAGGTGTGCTTTCTGCCGGAGGCATGCAGTCACCCTTCCAGCCAGATTTTTAGCTGTGGTGACAAGGGTAGGTCAATCCCCTTCCAGGCATCCGTCTTTCCTCTGCCTGAGGCTCCGTACTCACAGGAGGCTCAACCCAGAGCCAGAGCTGGTGCAGTAACACTGAACTGTCAGCTCCTGGAAGTTCCTATCAAGAAAGCAAGTCCCAACGAGGAGCAGGTACCAGCTGTATCGGTGCTATCGCTGCTGCCAACGTTCTCGGGCAGGACAGGTCGTTCCCTGCCTCAAGGTTGTATTTACTCCGTAAGATTATTGCTTAGCTCCCGCTGGGTAGCTCTGCTGATAATTGTCCATCGGGGAAATGGCAGAGCAAAAGCTCACATCAACAGCGATAAAGTCTAGTCTGCCGCGGTGGGTTTGTGTAGGGCTTTCATATTTTATTGTTTTCCTAGTTGTGTGGAACAGGTTTTGTTTTCTTTGGAGACCAGGAGTGATAAAACACATTTCTGAAGGCAGGAAGATGATATCTGCCGAGACGGGCAGCAGACACCTGGAATAGCAATTACGGGCCCTGCAGATGTGGCATGGGTCTGGGCAGGCGAGAGGATCCAAGGTAACTGGGTTGTATTTTATGAGCGTGGATCTGTGTTATTAAAAGCAGAGATCGGTCTGAGAGTGACAGACTGCCTAGAGTGAAAAAAAAAAAAAAAAGCAGTGATCTATCTTCTTTTATGCTCTGTAAGCACAACTGAAGGAAGATGATGGTGATGGGGTAGAAGCTCATCTGTATCAAGCCACAAGCAGTTGCCTGATGGACAGACCCCAGCCTCACAACCAGAGGTGTGTGGTGACTTACAGTCTGTGCATCCCTGGGGGCAGACAGCATATGGCTGGTGTTGGACAGCCTTCCCCAGGGCCTCAGTGAGGCTGTGCATCCCACCACGGGGCTCTCACACATCCCCTGGCACCCAGGGAGGACCTCAGAACCCTTCTGCTCCTCCCGACCCAGGACCGATGTCTGTCTGCCCAGGACTGATGTCTGTCTGCCCCTGCACTGCAGTGGCTCAGCTTCTCACACCCACATTAAACTCACGCTGCATAAAAGACCGACTTGTTTTCCCCAGTATTAGTGCGTCTAGTTGTCTCAGAAAGGGGCCTGTCAGATACCCTAATCAGAGCAAGGGAGGAGATTGGCAGGAGCAGAGGGTTGGAGGAGCGGAGGTGTGGGATCTCTCTTTTGGAAGCAATGGGCAGCAATGAGATGAATATAAAAAAGAGAAGATCATTTTTTCTCTCCAAATAAATCAATGCTGACTTGGAGAGAAAGGCTTCAGAGTAACATAAAAGCTTGAGTTGCGAAGAATATTCAGGGGGAAAAAAAAAGTTATTGCTGAGAGGAAGAACCATCAACAGCTTCATCTAACCTGGGCTGTACTTGCATACCCACACCATGACGAGGAAAGTAAAGAAACAGCCTTTGATTTTTCACTTGAGGTGTCATCTGCACAGACATCACCACATAGGCGGGTGTGTGGTGATCCCAGCTCACCTTCATGAATCGCTGATCCCTGGAGCCGCGGTGGGGCGAGGGTAGCCTTGGGCCAAGGGAATCCACCACGAGGAAGGACTGAAGGGCTGATCTTTTGTTTCATGAGAGTGAGCCACAAAAATACCTTGAACTCATTTGGCTCGAACATTAGTTTGGCCCCTGGAGGCATGAGGATTTGTGGCTGGTCATATAACTGTGATGGTTTTGGGGAAACCAGCCTGCAAGAACCAGGGTCTGGGTGTCATGGTGTAACCATACCAGGACATGCATGGCTTATCCTAGCTCATTCTCACGAGGTTTCAGGCACGGAGCCTTCCTTCTGCTTTCCCCATCTCCCATCTCCTCTGGCCAGGAATGGAGAGGTAACAGATTTTGTGCCATACAGAGAAAACACCTGGAGGGCTCTGTGCTGGGTTAGAAATGGATGCTGTTCAACCCTGTGGTGCCTGAGGCTGGTTTTCAAGTTCAGGAGAGAACACCGGGGGTGGCTTTCACTGCTTGACCAGGAAAACGAGCACATCTGCTGGGCAGGAACCGGCTCTGCCAGGCTTGCTGGCAGCCCGGGGTCACCATGCGCTCCTGGCTGCTGAGCTCCAGGCAGCAGCCCTCACTTGTGTTTAATCTTCCACCACTAAACAAAGCCATGCAAAACCCTCTAATAGCCTTCAATCATTTTCCAATTAATTCCCCTGCTTCCAGAGCCTTGTTTAAAGCTTATAGGATAAAATCTATTTCCACAAAGATCTTTTCCTTGTCTGGAAGGTGGAAATCAGGAGGCAGCAGTGAGAAAAGAGCAGTCTTGAGTGTGTACTGCCCACTTTGGGTGCCTTACTAAGTGGGGTGGGCAAATCACCATTGATGTTGGTAGAGCTCTAGCTCTTTGGGGCATGTAGCTATAATTTACCGTCTGTCCAGCTCTGAGCTTCAACTTGTAGGGATAGGCTACATGCAGGGATAGGCTAACTTGAACCTGGTTCTGTCCCTGCTACACCCGGCCTTAGCCTGGTTTCTTAATTCTTCGAGGCTTCTCTACCTGTGGCACCATGCGGATGGTCCACACTCAAGGTGTCCTTGGTCCTCACTCAAGCCGTGCTGATGATGTCCCAGAACTCACATGTGAACTGATCTTCAGCAAGGTGCGTGTGACCTACCCCTTACCTTCTGGATAGGAGTCTGCCCAGGATGAGGTGAATCTGGCATGTGACAGTGAGTGGGGATCAGGTCAAACGGCTTAAAATCTCCAGGTTTTGATGCTATGATACACAGTGGTCTGCCAGAGAGAGCTCAATTTTCTGAAGACCTGGTGACTTCATGCTTAGGCACAGTCCTAACAGCCAGCAGGTAGATGATAGTGGTATGCTCAAGTCACCTTTCTGAGGTGAGATGCAATCTTTGATGGCTTAAAGGCAGCTCTAAGGGCTTGGCATCCAGGAAAAATTGAGGATCATCCCTAGCTATGGACCAAACAGACAACACCTGGCTGTTTCCCCAGGGGAAATAAAATTGTGCTTGCAAATTCTGGAACTCTCCCCCTGACATAAAACCCAGTAGAGATGGGATCAGCTTCAACTACCTGTTTTGAGGCAAAGTTGATGAGCTCTTGGTGGTAGCAGCATAAGATCACCCATAGCACAAGCACCATCACTAATAACTAGACTCCTTTGGGTTACGGACCTTCTAATCTTGAGGAAGATGTGTTTGATAAGTGAGATCAAGATGGAAATGCTGCCCTGCCTGTCTCCCGAACTGCTTTAAAGCTAGGTCACCTAGTCATCACCTGCTGGGAAAAAAAACCCAGTAGGACATTTAGGTCTTCAAAAAGAACGACAGAGGCCCACTTTAGAATAACAATGTTTAGCATATTCCTGAGCAGGAAAAAGATAGTCTTTGCCCTTCTAATTTCAGAGGCCTTTGCTCCCAGCTCCCCATATATTCTTTCTGCTGGGCTCTTGTAGTTTCTTTTGCATCTTTCCTGTCCTTGCCTTTCCCCTCTGTGTCCGACATCCTAGACCAAGGAAACTCTTGCAGAAAAAAATGTAGTGGAAACCAAGGACTTTTGCCAAATACGTTACTGTCAAGGAGTCAACATATTCTAATCGGACCCGCTTTGGTGACAAGCTCTAGACAAGCTCTGAGTAAGGCTTCACATGTCAGCTTCACAGTTTATTGGTACTGCAGTGATAACTACTGCTTCTAAATGGAAGTAACTCTGTGTAGGCTCCTCAGATTGTTTCCATTCAGAAACTGATACCTCCAGCTGCCCCCAAAAGCCAAGTTCCACAGCAGCAAAAAGAGCTTTGTAGTCTTGGCTTTAATTAACTCCCTACAGCAAGAGCCACTATAGTTGTAACGGGCGAGTGGCTTTCAGATATGCTATTTATCAGCTCCCTAAATGTAATCAGAGTCCGTTTGATCCAATTAGATGGCAACCAGTACAGGATAGTACCAGCCTATGTGCAGCAGTGCTCAGGACGGAGGAGATGCGATGCTGAAAAACTGTGACCTTCCTATCTAAGACCCGGTGTCATCCTCCCTTCAATTTCTGTGATTAAAGTGAAAGTCCTTGATGCCTCAGTGTCTACCAAAGGTTGAGCCTGTAATTCTGTTGTCACGTGGACCAGCCTAAGGTCTCTTCCAACCTGCAATTGGGTTCACAGTGCCAAGACACTGTAATGTATGTGTCCTTTCTGCTCTGAAGAGCAGGCTGGTTCTCTCCTGCCAAGACCGTGATTCCTACCCTTTGTGACTCTTGAGGACCTATCTGTGGGGCAGCTTGGGAGCTGGGGAGGACGTTCTCTTCTTCAGCCAAGACTGCAGTGGACACATGAGACATGTTGGAAAGGTCCTGTTGGCACATGGATGGTCCCTATTGTGGTTTTGTGATGCTCTGCTAATTGTGCTCATGAAGGGACCAGCGAAGCAGCTGTTTCCCCTGTTTTCTGTGTGTTCTCCTCTTCAGAGAAAGGGATGAGGAGCGGAGGAAGGGATGTGTAATGGTCTGTAAATTGAGGCAATCATCTAGATTTAATCGGGTAAAGACTGGGCTCAAAAATGATGCTTCGGGATCTTTTGGAGTTTTCAACTGTGGTTTAATATTAATGGGGATTTATGAAAATGGTCAATGTATCTGGTAAAATTTTTGCCTGGGCCATAGTATAACTTTAGTGTGTTCCCTGTTTCCAGAGAGGTTAAGAACAAGCTTGCTCTGTAAGGGCCCAGCTGTGTGATCCCTCCTGATGTGACCAGGAGGGAGTTCATCTGCTCACAGCAGTAATTTCACCGTAATTACAGAAGCTCTGCTATAAGCTGGAAGATGGCCTGGATGTCTCCTGGGGACTCTAGGGGCTGCTAGGCCAATAGTATGGAAAGAGCTTGACCAATATGCACGACGGGAGGTGCACCAAGACACATGTGAGGCATTGGCAATGCCAAATTCACCAGCCAGTGGTCCATGCTGGTGGATGGCGTGGCTGCCACTCGGTGGCCAGTGAGACAGTGCTGGCCCAGGTTGGATAGATGAGAGTCGGGAAAGCAGATGGGACATGCTTCTGCTGGGGATGACTTTAGATGCTCTGGAGAAATCCAGCTCTGCATTTCCATTGTTGCTAAGAAGCCAGGGCTTAAATGGGACTATTTATGGGCCACCTTCTTCCCTCTGTGAGAGAAGCAGGGCCAGTCAAGCTTGCTGAGGCATCCCTCCTTGGCTCTCCAGGCAGCTCTTCCTTTAAGGACCAACAAAGGCCAGGACTTGTCCTGCTGTGTCAGCAGATGTGTCCCTGTGCAAGGCCATGCACACATCCTTCATGGCCCCCTGTTCCTGTTCACCAAAACCCCAAAAGGGCACCCTTGAGTACCTTGGAAGGGGATCATGCTGTGACTGGAGCGGTGGGGGCTTGAAGAGCTCCACTAGACTTGGTGCGAGGCTCTGCTGTGGGCAGAAGAAAAAATTCCAGTTGGGTTTAAATAAAGCGTAGGTATCCTGTCTTCTTCCTGGTGGTTACCAGGCCTGTGGCAGCTGTGCTGAAGACAAGTCCAAGCCTCATGAGCCAGACTGCCCATGCAGTTGTCAATGAAATTAGATTTGCCCAAGACCAGAAGGTAGATTTGCCCTCTGCTCGTTACTGCTGTCTCCATGAGGTTTATTTGCCCTTCACAAACATGGCTCGGACAGCAGCTGAGTTTCACACTCTATAACCAAGAGGAGACATCCACCACCCTTACAGGCAGCAAACAACACAAGGTTTTTCTTTAAAGCGACGTTGTGTTGGGTAGAATGTGTGGGGGCAATGTCGCTGCCGCATAGCCACCAGAACAGCACTCAGCATCACCTCAAATGATGGTCTCAGCCCTGAGCATCCATGGTCACCAAACCTGTCAAACTAAATTTGCTGCAGCTATTAAAAGAAAGGAAGTCTTGCACTACCCTAGCTCACCTTCCCCTCCTCTTGCAAAGAAATCAGCCATCACAGGCCTTGCTTCTCTTTTTAGTTTTGACTTGGAGGAGCTGACTCCATCCTACATCGTTTTGTTGAGCCACGTGCAAGCCTTTTCCCCCAACAGACAGGCCTTCCCCATCCTTCCCCAGAGCCACCTGTTTAATGCTGAATTCATTTACATTTCTTTTATGCACTTGTGTTCCCTTTGGCAGACAGGCTATGAATTATTGCCTGATCTGCTTTTCTGTTCAGGAGGTTACAAGGGCCTAGTTAAACAGAAAAGAATATGCAAAATGAAAGATGACTTTCCACTTGAGCAACACTGAAGATCAGAAACACCAGACAGAAAGAAAAGAGCTTTTACATCAGTGCCTGCAAAGCTTTTTGCCCTGAGTTCAGTGTTTATACAAAATTATCATCAAGCCATAAATTTAACTGAGAACTGACAATCTGAATGACAGATGTCCCAGCAGTCAGCAGAAACCATTCAGGTATCCGCACCGGTTGTGCGTTAGGGGGTGGGTTTTATTCAGAACAGCAAGCTGATTGATGAGGATGTACCAACATCAAGAGTGTTGTCTGCTTGAGTGATGAGGCGCCTGAAAGTGGTGGCTTGTGTTTGATGGATGCCAGAGATCAGATCCCGAGCAAGCAGAGCTGGTCAGGTGGCACCCGAGCAAAGAGACACTCGATGCTGCTGAAGGTGCCCTGGAAGAAGAGCCAAGAACCAGTGGGTGCAGCTGAGGGGCTGGAATTGGGGTTGGGGATTAGACCAGAGGGTGACCCAGGCATTGCCTTTGCTGATTAGCTCCTTGGAGTGTCTTCTGCTGCCTTCGATACATCAGGTGGGGAGGGTACCCCAAGAGGACCGTGTAGGGTGGGTGCTGCCAAGATTTGCTCTGAGTAGTTCAATCAGAAGTCAAAAAGCAGATGCACAGCAGATCAGGGAGACCGGGGTAGTTTTGGCACTGGATGCAGTGGTGCTTGCAGCAGCAGCTGCAACCACCAGTTGCTGGGAGATGCTGTGATGGCACTGGGGCAGTAAATGCAAACCAGCACCGTGCTGGTGTTTGGTAGGAAGAGCCAGCATTGAACATGGGTCTCATTTCCCACTGAATGGCTGCTTTCCAGCAGATCAAACCAGTTTAATGTCCCTGTACCTGCAGCCTGGGCTGCTGTGTTGCCATCCTGCCAGCCTGGCTGAGCCTGCGCTGGCCACGTCTGCCCCTTCCTGGATGCCCACACCACATCCACGTGTGTCACCTCTTCCTCCACTGTACCCACTTGGTTCTTCTCCGCCCACAGCTCTGAGGACCTGCGATGAGCTTGTGAGCTGGACCACTGCTCTCTGCCTCTTTTTTTTTCTTTTCCTTTTTTTCCTTTTATTTTCCTTTTTCAGCTGTCTCGGCCAGTCTAATAAAAGATATTGCCTCTCCCTATAAACCTTGCCTCTAGAGACTTAACCACACTGAGGTTGCTATAACAACAGCTGAGCTCTTTGCTGGAGAGAAGCAGAGGAAAAAGGTACTGAGAAGTCCAAGAGAGAGCTCAGCAGAGAGACCCCCCCCTCCATCGCATTATCCCTGGGAGGGGTAGGATGCACCTGGGACAAGGCAGAGGACCGTGAAGAAGGAGCATCTCCAGGGGAAGGAGGCATTTGAGGCCTGACTCTGCTCAGGACGTGCTGTAGGACCCTCCCCACCATGCATGCAGGGCAGATCTCCTGGGTGAACGTTTGCCGTGCTCAGGTTAAAAACCACACGTTGCTTCCACACAGAAAGGCACTGGGTTGAGCATCACTTTGTCCCCATTACCAGGGTGCTCCCAGGACTCATTCACGGGGCACAATTCCCATCCTGGCCAAGAAGGAGACAGGTGACGAAGACTCTCATTAGGTGTCAGGGCAAACCAGGGACTTCCAGCGAGTAAATGGATGCCGTTTCCTCCAGCTGCAGCTGGGTGGGAAAGGTCTTTTCCTACCCCTGAGCACAGCACATTTAAGCATCAGGAGAGGGGTTGCTGTGGTTTCTTGGGCTGAAAAGAGCTAAAGGAGGGTTCAGGTGAGGGAAAGGAGGTGGAAACTGCTGGCAGGAGCATGCAGACGTTTCTAGGGGCTGATTGTGCTAGGAACTAGTAACTTATAAGCAGGGAAAAAGTGGTAGGAGAGCTTATCTTGAGTAGCTATAGATACCTACAGACAGGGACACTCTTCTCCAGCCTTTTCTGTTCTTTTTAGCTGATTGCAAATGCCACAGTGAAGCTCTTCTAACTCCATCAGCTAGGGGTTTATTTGAACCAAATCTTCTTTTTTCCCTCCCAAGTTATGGATTAGGGGCTCTGAATTGTTAAACAGCTGAGGATTGCCAAGAATAGAGAGTTTGTTAAGCACTCTGAGAGCTGGGCATTAGAGAAAGTTAAATTATTATTCTCGGATCCACTGCAGAGCTGAATATTTATGGCTCAATCTAGTTTTCCAGAGTCTCATCATTTCTTATGTCAACTGTACTTTATAGAAATGTCCACAGGGAAGGAATTGACTTTTGTCCCAGGCCCAAACTAAACAAGCTCAAGCAGTGATTATTTGGGTTTTGAAACAGTTGGATAATTTAATCTCAACATCTATCGATCCCCTTCTGCACTGGAATCCTATGGCTAAACATCTGCAAGGCAATTAATAGCCTAGAGTACAAATTCATTACAGATTTATCAATAGGTACCGAGTTTTAGACTGGGAAAAAAAATTGGTTTTTAATCTGCTTACTTTGGGGTGAAAAAAATAGAAATGCAACGCAGCTGAAGGTACATCTAAGGCCATGAGAAAACTGCTCCCCGTTGCTGGCATGGTTTGGAATGCTCATGCATTTTGATGTACTTTAACAAGGTAGAATGTACTTTTAAAAGGTAGGATGTACTTCAGAAGGTCGAATCTCTCACTAAGCAAGAGCAAAGAGCTGTAAAAAGGTTACAAGGCCTTGTGAAACAGGGCACATTCAGTCTAAACGGCTCCCAGTTTGAGGGAGACAAGGGTAAATTTTTCAGCACAAGAACTAGCGCTACCAGCCTTCAATTAAAAATTGAAAAAAATGGCAGCAATGTCCAGCGTTGCTAACCCTGATCCCTGCCCTGGCCGACGGCTGGGGCTGAGGTTTGCGGGTCCTTCCCTGCCTGTGCTCCCCCCTGGAGGCAGCTGCCTTCGGTGGCTAGCAAAGTGATTCCCATCACCAGATAATTAATTGGCACAATCTGTTAACGAGGTTTACCACGTACTTCGTGGGCCATCTGGACAAAAGATGATTTGCGAGGATGACTGCAACATGTCCCTGCCTTTTAAGCTTGGTAATGATTAAATATGGGCTAATTACAGCGGGGGGAACAAACCGGTTATAAAGAGCCAGGGCTCATAGTGGTGGATCCATCAGCAATGAACAGGAACTGCAGCAAACAGGAAAATCTATGCTTTTCTGAGGAGGACGGGGAGAGTTGATCCGAGCAGAGTGGCCAGACCCCGCAGTCAGCTGGAGGCAAATTTGCCCCTCAGGGGGCAAATCTCAGGGAGCAAGAGGGATGCTGAGATGCAGGTGACCACAGGACCGGGCAACCTGGCTTTGGGTGCAGCAGATGCTTGACCCACCCCAGCAGCTTCCCAGGTTCCCCCTGCCAAAATTTGGGCCATACTTGGCCGTTGTGGCTGGAAATCTAAAAGGCAGAGGGTTATCAGGTTTTTTGAGCATTGCAATTCATCGCATCTTAATACAATTATCAGCAGGTGTCTGGGAGATTATTTTAGTGTATAAAATAAATATTCCAGCATGGGGAGGGATTGGGGGGGAGTGAAAAGAAGGAATACCATGCAGATCCAGAGAAATGTCTTCTCTTTGGCCCCCGTCCTTGTCTCAGCCCCCAAATAATGTGATACTCATCTCATCCCCATTCGTCAGAGCTCATTTCCCTTGCAAGGAAATAAAAAGTACTCAGCTCCAATTTATGCAGCAGGGGGATACATGAGTGTCTGGAAGGGAATCAGCTCAGTCAATCATGTACAATGTAAACCCTCTGTGAAAACACCCCAGATCCACTTTGCAAAATGACTCCAATAAATGACAAAACAACATGCTTGCATTCTTAAGGAAGTAAGAGATTAAACAAAGACCTCGAGCTTATAATCATTGCTGCTCTGGGGTAGGAATAATTTACAGTAATAGATACTCGCCTGATGTGTATTTTAGCAGTTTTTGCAAGCTTTTCCCAATTCCCTTTCCTAGTCAGTACTTCAATTTTTTTTGTACCCAGAATAATTAGAAAAAACCACCCTCTTCTACTTACCAGTGCATAAATCTGCATCCGTAGACATTAGAGAGCAAATGCCTGCAGAATGATGGCCCTCCAAATTAGCAACTATTTTTTACCTCAACAGCCAAGAAGGCTTCTTCCAAAAAAAAACCCTCTGAGCTGGGCAACCTTGTATCCACCAGTAAACACTCCTGCTCAGTACTTATATTTAAAGGTTATTCTTTTTTTTTTTTTCATTTTAATGTCAAAATACTTATCTGCAGGGAAAGAGACTCAGTAGCCTTTCGTCAGACTGGGTCTGGGAACTGGTGTTTGCCAGCAGTAGGCCTGACCCATGGTCCTGAAGTCTTTGGATCAGCGAGTTTACTGATTCTGGGGGCCCAGCCCCCGAACAATATCAGTCTTGTTAAACCAGCAACTGCAAGGAATACAATGAATACAAACGTTTCTGCACCCCTCGAGCTCTGCCTTTGCCTCCCCTCATTCACCAGGTTCTCCCAGTCCAGCTGCACGTCTCCACCATGTGGAGTTTTGTCCAGCACTTGAATGATGAGCTGCAAAGACAGGTTGCCTTACACTGCAGCTCTAATGCCTATTTTTATCCCCCTAATTCTCACCAGGCTTCCTATTAAAGCAGTAGGGATGCTTAATATGGGGCTTAGTAATTCTCTGAGGGGTTGAGCTATTTGAAATGAGCACCCCTCCCTGTGGAAGCAGCACTTCGAGCTCATCGCTGTCTCTTCCCACTGCGCCGAGAATGAATGGTGCTTTATTTATGGGCGAGACACAAAGCTGAAGGCCCAGGATGAGAGCTGCCAGCTCCAGAGACAGAAATAATATCTGTGATTGACCTAAATGTCCAAGGCAACCGCTGACAGCCCAAACACAGCACAGGAGCGGAGCCTTTATCGAATAAATGGAAGGAAATTTATACCCGAGGCTGCAAAAGAAGACCTTGGGAAATAAATACCCTCAGCCTTTCAGCAGCAACCGCTGAAGGTGGATGACCAGACTGCGTCCCACTGTTAGGCCAACCTCCCTGAGCACGGCAAAGAGCCTCCACACCAAAGCCAGTGACTTGACAATTTGCAAACACCAGCAGAGATCCCAAAGTGCCATTTTCATTCTTAAACTGTGCACGGGCCAGCCCGTGCTCAGAAATCTCCTGGCTCACAGCCGTGGGAGGCTGTGACCCTGGAAGGTGGCCCTGGAAGCTGGCCACAGCGCAACGTGGAGGTGGCAGGAGTCGGGTGAGTCCTACGCTCAGCAAACAGCCTCCGGTGAGCAATGGGTGATGCCCAGGCACCCATGGTAGCACCTCAAAACCCTCAGGCATTGGGCTGTGAGTCAAATGCCGCTGGAGGCAGCTTTCTGGAGGCAATTTACCAACAGCAATGTAGATCTGGGGACATCTGGGACTTTCTAGACTCACAGACCAAACCCTGGAGCTTATTTATTCCCTATATCCCATCCTCATCCCTCCAATCCTTCCCCACCCTTGACAAAAAGCAGCACCCTCTGCTGAAAACCCCAAGCCAGGGTGGTAGAAAAACCAGAGCAGCTGGAGCACTTGGCTGTGGCTGTGAAATGTGATGGCCACAGTCATAGAAAAGACCCTGGGGCTGAACAGGAACCCTCAGAGATAAATATACCTTTGCCAAAGAGCTGGTGGGCCAACCCGAACACAGAGAGCTGTAGGGAACATATATCCTCCACGGAGAGCAAGGCTGTATTCATTTTCTGCACTGCCAGATGAAGCTGGTAGGTGTCACCTGCAATAAATACAAGTGAAAAAAGGACATGCATGTTCAGTTCAGATTTCTGCATCAAGTCTCCACTGCTGGGCTGGAGCATGCATGTTGGGAACAGCACGATATTGGGGTTAAATCCAGATGTTGCAGAAGCCTGGTTAGGCTCACGGCTTAGAGGTGACCAGGTCCTGTCTCATCTTCTGTTCCCTACTGAAATTACTGTCCACAAATGGGATTTGCCTGATATGTACAATGCAGATAAAGGAAAGGAAAGGATGGAGGAAAAGGGAAAGGTGGCAATGGGCTCAGAGCACCAACACCAGCCCTGCATTGCCAGGACAATCAGATGCGACAGTCGTCCTGCAAACTTCTCAGAGCTGTGAGCGGCTGCTGATGGAGTAGCTGGTACAAACACGCTCCTAATCCAGCCCAGCCTGAGCTTGGGTGAGCTAGCCCTTGGCATGGCTCTCACTTTCAGCTGGTCTTAGTCCACTCCATGGCCAAGAGGATGATCCCGCCTCTGCTGTTCCAGTTGTCCCCTTCTTTGTACCAACACTAGAAACCTCATTTGGCTGAAAAATCCGATCTGATCCACTTCTCAAAAAAACTTAGTTTCCTGCTGGATCGGTCCCCTGCTCTGTTGCACGATTGCTATTGCCAGTGACAGGGAGGAGCAGGGATATGGCACCAGCCATGGGAGATCTTCCCACCTCAGCGCAGACTTCAGTCCAGGCAGGAGCATCCTCTTCCTCGGCACCCTGCTACAAAACGATGGGATAATGTAGTGCGCAGCTATGCAGAGCAATGCTAGAGATGGGGCAATGGGTGCACGGGTGGCTACAGACATTCAGCAAGGAAAAACCCAGCCCTGGGCTCCACCTCATCTGCCTGGTCTTTACTGTATTTTTTTTTTCCCCATGCCTTCTTACAAGCTTGGACTTTTGGAGTCTGTGCTCTGATCTGCGGTTATTGCACACAATTTCCCTCTCAACTGCTCTGACAAGTAATAGAATTATCCTCCTTCCCCAGCTCATCGGCTGGGGAAGGCTTTAATTCAGCGATAAATCTTTGCTCCGTGGAGGGAGAAGGGCAAGAAAGGGGTGGGGGGATGGAGCGGCAGAGCCAGAAACAGGGAGCTGATAAATGCTAATGAATTTACAGGGATTACACCAATCCTTCAGCCGACGCCGGAGAGCCACATAGCGACACAGACCCCTGCGATCTGCCCACATTTGGCTGCAATAAATGATTCAAAGGCTGGGCAATTTGCCCTTTTGCTGTAATTAATTACAGTTGGCAACAACAAGCAGCCAAGGTAAACATGTCACTTGGCTGCAGGTGGACGGACGTGCCGTGACCCCGTGCCAGCCCCAAACCCAGCGAGCGCTTTGCCGGGACCAGGCTGAGCCACCCCCTCCCCAACTCCCCGGGGCTGATGCTTTGGGGCTCAGGAGGGGCTGGGAGAGGGGGTGCCGGTGGCACTTGGCTCCCAGTTCTTATGGTCTGGCCCGGGAAAAGACTTGGATCAAGCCACAGGACCTGGTTTGTAGGAAGGCTATGAGATGCAGCGGGTTCTGCCACGGTCGCATCCTTCCCCCCCCTTCCCCCCCTCCCAAGAGCCAGCCAACGTGATTTTTTTAAATTATTATTTATTTTTCAAGACGACGCGGGGAAAAAAAGGCTGCCGGCTCTTTCTTGCCTGCCGCTAGCAGAGGTTTGGGCAGCAGAGGGTGCTCGCTCCTCTGGTATGAACAATTTCTCCGCTGGAGCTGCGATTTGCCTGTCCTGAGGTTGTGGGTGCTCTGCCCCGGGACCAGCTTGCCGGAGGGAGGGTTGCCAGCTCACCCGTGGTTGGGGCAGGTGTGCAACATCTGCCGCATCTTCTCCATTTGGGTAGATCCCCACCATCTCCGTGTTTAACGGCTGTTTCTTACCATGTGGTCGTGCCTCCTGCAAACATCTCGCCCCAGTGAGAGTCCCTGCCACAGGGAGCATCCTTCAGGGCTAGAGCCCTGAGGGAGACTTGGCTACTGAAACACCTGGCCCAGATGACAGCCTTGAGCTCTGCAGGTTAAAAGCTGAGATCCAAAGTGCCTGACTTAGCCATCCCACAGCTGGTGCCCATCTCAAGCAGTGGGGATGTCACTGTGACAGGTTCACCTCTGCTCCTGCCAATGCTGGTGCTCTGCAGCCAGATGTGGCCATGAGTGACAGATGTGGTAGTGCCAGAGGTGCAGTGTCAGAGGAGTCTTGGTCTCCTCCCTTGGCCATGGTCTCACTGCTCCACTGAAAAAGATGCACTAGGATTTTAAGAGGGCTGCTTTCCACAGAGATGTGCAAAGGAAAGGAATAACCCAAAAACCTGGTGTGTCAGGTCATGATAAAACGTCTTGAGGTTGAAGGTCAAGATAATCTATTGCTTTGTTTTTCAGCACTTTAGGAGGCTTTTTTACTATATCTATATATATTTAATTATTTTTTTGATGCATTGACATTAACTTCAAGATGCAAAAAGCACAAAAAACATTTTTCCTCTCTTTCTTTTTTTTTTTTCTTTCTTTTTAACTCTGCTGGTTTAGACTGGGATAGAGTTAATTTTCTTCATAGGAGTTTGTATGGGGCTATGTTTTGGATTTGTGACCAAATCAGTGCTGATAATAGGGATGTGATAGCTATTGCTGAGCAGTGTTAACATCGCATCAGGGTTTTTCTGCTCCTCACCCTGCCACATCAGTGAGTGGGCTGGGGATGCAGAAGAAGCCAGGAGGGGTCACAGCCGAGACAGCTGCCCCCAACTGACCATAGGGGTGTCCCAGACCATACGGAGTTGTGCTCAGCAGTAAAAGCTGGAGGAAGAAGGAGGAAAGGGAGATGTTTGGACTTATGGCAGTTATTTTCCCAAGTCACTGTTGTGTGTGATGAAGCCCTGCGTTCCTGGGGAGGGCTGAACATCTGCCTGCTGATGGGAAGGGGCAAATCAATTCCTTATTTTGCTTGCTTATGCACTCAGCTTTTGCTATTAAGCTACCTTTATCTCAACTCATGAGTTTTCTCACTTTTAGCCTTCCAATACTCTCCCCCATCCCACCAGTGGGGAGCGAGTGAGAGGCTGTGTGGGGCCGAGCTGCCCATGGGGATTAACCCACAACGTTACCTCACTTACTTTGGCAAACCCAGCCTCCATTCCCGCTATTTTCAGTGTTCCTGAGCATACATTTGAGTTTTTCCCCCATCCCTACCCACATATGAACACCTGCATCCAGATTTTCAGGTGAAGAGCTCCTGACAGCGGTGCTCCTCCAAGCTCAATTATTTCAGAGCAGTCCCTGGAAGACGCGGTAGATGGCACTGCAGATACGATATTTTGGGTTTAAAACTCCACTCCTGAAGTCAAACTAAAATTAAAAACCTGGAAAAGTTCAGGAGAGCTTTAAGCCTCTTAATTTAAATACAGATGCTGAACGTCTGGGAGAAATTCCTGACATTTGAAGCTGCTTTTCCCACCTTGTTCAATGAGAAAGGTCCCTTCCCCAAGTTATCAGCACAGTTTGAGCGTGGGATCCCTGAAGAAGCAGGTAACCAAACACAGAGAGATTTGGGGGAAGGCAAGCGGAGGAAAGGGCATGGCCGATTTTATTATCATTAATAATAACGAATCCTTCTCTCAGAAAACTTCTCACCCCAGAAAAGACCCGGTATAAAGCTCAGCAGAGAAATGGCATTGGATGCGGGTGCTTTTCTGGTGTTTTTCAGCTGTGGCTTGGCTTCACAGAGGTGCCACATCCCTGACCCATTTTCTTCAGAGCTGCATGCAGGAGTCCTCTAAACATCTCAGCATTAGACGGTCACTGAGGCTGCTGCTCTGTCCCAGCGGCACCATCGTGGAAATGCAATCGGAGGCACTGCTAGTGAGAGAGTTTTGACGAAAAATAAGTAAATTATGTCTAATTGATTCTTAAATCCTGCCGAGTGGCTGAATGGATCATACGGGTGTATGCAGTCATCTCAGGTGGAGAAACGGCAAGACCCAGATTCACTGGAGGGTGTAGCTGTTGACTCCAGCAAGAACCTGTTCCCTTTTCCAGTGCCTCTCCAGAAACCCTACCTTTTACTTAGTTTCCACTTTTTTCCCGTGAAATGTAGTGAACTTCATGTGTTTCCTACAACATAGATCAAGACTGTATCCCACATTTCTGGGGGACAAGAGTTAAAACTACTTATACTCTTTAAAAAGTGACACTTGAGGATTGTTATTTTTTTAAAGCAAATTAACTATTAAATAAAAAAAAAAGGCAACATGTAACTTCTAATTTTTTAGTCTGTTATTACATTTTTTGATCTCAGTGGAGGGGAAAGAAAAATACTACTGTTCTGATAGGATAATACTTATTTCTCCATATTTATTTAGCCTTTCTCTTGCTTGGTGTAAGTAAAAAATAATAAATACATCAGGCAAAAGGCATAAAATCATCTGCTATTAAACTAAAGTCCTCTGAAGGTAAATTTGTCCCAGATAAAGTTCTCCAGGAAGCAGGACAGAGAAAAGTCACTTTGACTCTCAAAGTTGTTCCCTTGTACCTCACTCAGGCTGCATTTTGGGGAACATTTTCAGAAATTTCTGGTCGGGTCTGACATAGCTTTGAGGTTAGAGGCACCCAAATCCCTCTGCAAGGCCATGGGAGAAAAGCCATGGGAATGTTTTTGGGGTTTTTTGGGTTTTTTTTTTTTGTGGATATACAATATCCTGCTTTAGGTAGCTCTCCTTGGGCTCCAGCAGAAGAGGAAAGATGCTGGAAACCTCAGGACTGTATGGCACCTGGAGGTTCACTGTAGGTAGAATCAGTGGTGACTTTCCTTGGGTATAATATACAGACATTGGCAAAATGGTTTAACTTTTGTAGACACATGGCCTTCAACACACCTTGAACTCCATGTTTGTCACCACCATTGACCAGAGACCACTCTGGAGACCTTCCTTTGGGTTCACATAGCTCAGGATTGGGCATGAAAACAAGGCACAGTTTCTGCCACGCACACGCAGGTGCACGCTCACACCTTTTATCGCGTTAACATCTTCGATGTTTCAACAAGCTGAGACCTTCACAGACAAGGAATCAGGGTTTTCATGGAGGAGTTGTCCAGGGGAACATTTATTCCTTGCTTTGTGTGGGTTACAGAAAGAAAAAAATGTACATTTCTGCATATCCATCTGAAACTGGAGCTGCTAAGTTGTAAGGAGAACATACCAGCAACCTTGCTGCAAAGGTTGTGTACAACCTTCAGCTCTGTGCGTGCCTTAGCACGTCTGAGGGAGGCTGGATTATAAATGCCTGTTCTTCACAACACCTCTCAGTGCGTGTCAGTGGCAAAGGCAGTAACAGGACATTTTATATTCTGCAGGTTACGTCCTACTTCAGTGACCCAGGTGCAAGAAACCTGATATTAAGTAAGCTGGGGAACTTGTGTTTTTCTCTTAATGGGATTCTGGCTGTCATTAATCCTTTACCGAGATGTGTGTTACCAGAAGAAGGCATGTGTAATCAGCAAGACTGATGTGCTGGTTTTTGGATGAACTGTGTTCAGTTGCCATGGTGTGGAAGGCCCTGCTGGGCTAATTCGTTCTGCGAAGCCAGAGCGAGGAGCCATCCCCAGTGTGGAGTGGTCACATGGAGAAGGCAGCTTGTACCCATGTCCTTTGGTTGGGGGACAGGGGCATGGGTGGGTAAGGTGGCTGGTCAAGGATGCTGTGCCACAACGGGGCTCAGAGCTCTTCAGTGGCACCACATGGAGATGTCTCACTTTGTGATTCATTTCTGATATTTAGTTTTTTAGAAAATTAAGACTCCCAGAAATAAGAATTGAATATTATTAGGTTTTTTTACCCCCACTGGGCAAAAACCACAGTGAAATTTTTCCTGTGCTGCAGGCCAGGAGAGGTCAGGACAAGGAGAGCTAGGCAATGTGTAGGGGAGCAATGTGACTCTGGCTCATTGCTGGCCCCACGCTGTAGCCCATTGCCCAGGAGGGCAAACCCTAGCAAAACAGGGTGCAGGATTCAGCACCTGCACAAGACCTGGCACAAAATCATTAGGTCTTTCTGGGCATTTGTACAACACCTTACACCTATGGTCCTCTCTGCAGCAAGGGGGAATGTGGCTCAGCCTCATCTCTGTAGAGCAGTTCAGCTTTCCAAGCTGGATTGAAGGATGCTGGTGGGAACCCAGAGGGATGAGGGGTGTCCTGCCTCTCCCAGCAGTCCCTCAGATGGTCCCCTCCAGGTTGCATCCATGTAGGATCCCGAATCCCACATTCAGCCATGGTGGTGAACCTGCTGCCCTAGACAATGTCAGAGAGGAGGCACGTAGCTTTTCATCTTCCCTCCTATTTTCTCTCTGAGCCTTGATTTACTGCCAAAATGTCATGGTTGTTTTGGAGGAAAAGGGCCATTTTGCTGAAAACAAAACTGTCTGCAGGTTTACAAGTTCTCCAGGACTACCCTTTCTGGAGAAGAGGGCTCCCACCTGAGCAGGAGGAGTGGGATAACTGGGGCTGGGAGTTCTCCAGGAGCAGGGGGTGCTGTGTCGGGTGGCAAGGAGAGCTGAAGATGAACCCACCACAGGGGCCCTGAGCCCCCATCAGGACATCTGGTCGCCGCTCATATGCTTTTTTCCCCCCATATAAAATTTGCAGAGTCGTGGTGAAAGTAAGAATCTTTCAAAGCTCAGAAAGATTTTCAGGAGCAGAAATCTGTTTCACGTCCCTTTTATATGCATCAGCCTTCTCATGGGGGTTGTTTAAGACCTCCCAAAAGCTTCTGTACAGCAGAGTAGCTGCTGAAAAAGCACTGCTATCCAGGAGGGTGACATCTGCACTGAGATGTGCTTACCTCTTCGTTGTGTACAACAGAAGAGAATAACTAAATCAAACCCACAGCAAAATACCCGGTCCCATGTACGTGGCAATCAAGGGGAATTTAGGGGCTTGCTGCACCTCAAATAAGACAATAAACCTATTTATCCTGTATAAAGGTCCTGAATACAAACAAAATTTGTTGAAATTCTCCTCCAGCACCCGTGTGTTTTAGCCAGTGCATTAACAAATATTTAACAAGCCTGAAAAAAACAAGACAGAAACAATTAATAGGATTTAAAAAACATCTTTAAGTACTTAAAGAGCAGCTTAAAATCAATTAAAGACCTCATAAACACGAGAACATAAACAACATCAAAAAATTCCTGCATATTATAAAATGATTTGCTGTAGAGTGGCTTGCGTGAAGAGATTAGATATGCTTTGCAGCATAAAACATTATTCTGTAAAAGGCATTATGTTTCAGCAAACACACCACGCTAATTGTATTAGAGGAAGTTCAGGTGAAGCATAATTCCTGGATTAGAAAATCGAAGACACAGGTTAAACAATATGTGTTGGTCAGACTACTTGAAATTTGCTGGCAGGTCTTAAATGTGATTATTTTTTTTTACATTGATTTTTTTTTGCTAGACTCTATTTTTTAAAGGTACTAAAATTTTAAGCAACTTTAAGCAATATAATGGAATATATTGTGTATATGAAAGTAGGAAACATATTCTGTAGTTATTTCAGATATTTAAACAAACCAACTAATTATAGAGTTGAAAGCTGTTTCTAACATTGCTGTTATTCTAAAAATATTCCCCCACTGGCAAACTGTTCTAATCCACTAAATTATTTCTCAGATCTGAAAATAATTAACACATACTACAGGGTACATATGCAGAATACAAACACTACAATAATTCAGAATATATTTTTGGCCAACAATGGGTACAATCCACAGCTAAATGCCGGAGCCGGGTGATGTTATCCTCTGTGTCGGTGAATTTTTCAAGCAGTCGCGTGTGGCGTTTCACACACGTGTGCAAAGCGGGTGTTCGCATGTGCTGGCACTTCTCCTTGGTGCTTTTAGATGAGCCATCATTAGCAACCTATAACTTTTTAAAAGAAAGCCCCCGCTGCATCTGCCCTCCTATTGCCAAACTTCCATCTCCAGCCTTCTCAGATGGAGAAGGAATAAAAATCTACTAACACTGTGAAATGATCTCTTTTTATTAAGTTAGCAATCCCGACTGTAGGAGATGAAAAGGAGAAATTAATTCTGGTCCCCCCACCTCTATTTTTTGATGGGGAGTACATGCACAAAGACAACACTGAGCGTCCCTGCAAAAAAAAAAAACCCAGAATTTGTCTTGTAAAAACGATCCTGATCTGGTTTTGTATGACAGGAACCTACAATAAATAAAAAAAAAGATCAAACATAAGAGAGAGAAGAAAAATGGCAGTCACCCTGGGAGGAAGCTTCCTAGCGTATGATAAATTGGAAAATGGACATACAGAACATGCCGACATACATTTTTAATGGCCCAATTGCTCAATTAATTCTTTTCCTTTTCCCTTTTTAATGTGAAAATCGTCATAATTCCTCCCAGATTAGTATAGATACAGGCCGACAGTCTCTCCTGCTCAAGGTATTTGCAGGACATAATTCATTCATAAAGCCGTAATGCACTCATCTATCATCCGAAATATTTTTTTTTCTTTTTTTCTTTTTTTTTTTTCTTTTCCTTTCCCCCTCTCCCGTTTGTGCTTGGGGCTCTCGCTGAGTCTCTGGGCACTGATGTATTAGCTGGCATATGCAAGCTATGAATTATCAACTGAAAGGAGTCAATTATCCACTCTAAAAATGAGTGTCTGGGCACCAATAGCCTGAGGGGCCTTTTTTGTATTTACGAAATGATTTCATGGCAAGTAGAGGTGTGTGTGGAAGAAGGATTGAGGGGGGGCGGAGAGAAGGGAAAGGGGTTCTTTTTTTTTTTTCCCTTTTTCCTTATGTCCACCCCTTAACTAGGGCAAGGCGAGAAAAAAAAATTAAATTAAAATAAAATAAAAAGAACGTTTTGAACTTTTAATGCAATAATCCGTTTATATATACACCGACTTTTAGGAGTGATTTCAGCTGGCTGGAAAGGAGGCTCGTCTGGTGGCCATATTGCCTGGGCTTCTCCTCCTCTATCTGGTCTCAGCTCAGCCTTCAATCAAACCCGGAGCCCTGGCTGCCTTCAGCTGCTAATAGACTGGATAGGAAATGGGATATTGGATAGTTTCTTGGTCCCCAGTCACTGGCCGTGTGCCTTGTCATCTCCACAGACATTGATTTCTCCCTCTCTTTCCCCCACCCCCCCCCACCCCCTGCTCTGCTAAGGGGCTGCGGCCCACCAAGAGGTAACGCCGCCTCAGCAAACCTTGCGTTGAGTTACGCTTAGGGAAATGAGGTCATTAGACGGAATTACAGCGGGTTTTGATAGCTCGGTAATAGGTTTTAATGATGGAATTTAACATAGGACCCCCACTAGGGACAAGGCTGATATACATCCAGACAGGTCACTTAATAAACCTCCACTCAGCACTTGAGTTGAGGAATTTAGGAGGCTCTGAAAACACAGCCCTTCTTAACCAAGCCAATACATCACTGGCAAGTAGTCTCTTTGGAAGGCTTTTTATTGTTATTTTTGAGGTATTTGATTGACTTAAAACATGTCGTTTCTTTAAATATGCACATTTATTTTGCCAGACACATTTTTGAGGAGGATTTCTTTAGGCAGCAGATGTTTTTCTTAGACATGAACGGGGCTGTTGTGCTCTTGGATGCTAAAGAGCTCATCTGATGGTGCGGTAAATTGTTTGGAAGTTTGAAGAGCTTAGCTGGCCTTTAATGTATTTGTTACTGACAGGTAAATTGCAGGTTAAGTGCAAAAGCAGCATTAGCTGAGGAGTCCTGGCTTCCACAAATCTACCTTGGCCTCTAATCTGAATACAAAAGGAAGGAAGGAATTAAATTTGACCCCTCGAATATACTGTTCACTCAATCCCAGTCTTATTTAGTAAGCTCCTTTAAGGTGCTCTCTGTTTGTTCTGGCCTCATCTCAAGCAGGTACAAGAATGCCCACAAAGAGGACTCTTTACAGGTAGCAGAGTGGATCAAAGTCAGAGCCTTTGCTTTGTATGCCCCAACAATGCCAAAGAGCCAGGCTTGAGGCTCTCTTGAAGGACAGTTCATTCAATTTGTTCTCCAAAGCCTATAACACCATGATAGCTGCTGCAGATCTGCACGCTCCTCAAGCACAGGAGTCCCATGAGAGCCACCAAGCCTCACGCTGAGTGGTAGGTCATTTATGTGCTACGTTGGTCCTCGAATCAAGCATGATGGAGGTGCCTGTAGCCACGATTCCCTGGCCAGGCAGATTAAATTTGAAGTTTACCATAAAGGGACTTCACGGAATGGTGTTGCTGAATAAAGGACACTGTGGTTGAGCCACAGAGATGATACATGGCTTGTAGCTGTACAATTTGGTCTTTCTTTTTTTTTTTTTTTTGAACCTTAGCTGCAAATCCCAGTGTTAACAACTACAATGTCCTCTATGCATTACAAATGAGGGTCTCTAAATATGAAAGGTGAGAAGAAAAGGTCTAGTAGCTGGGGACAGTCTCCCAGCACATGGAAGATGAAGATTTTATTGACTGTTCCATCAGCATCTTTGTCTATTATGGATTGCTCAGCTGAAGGGAATCTTCAAAAGCAACCAGGTGATCTCCCTATATTGTCTTCGTATTTCATAGAAAAGGAGAGAGGGTCTTCCAGAAGGTACTTCAGAACCAGAGTAGATATCTATCCACCAATGTCAATGAGATATAATTTCTTCATAGTGTTTGATGTCCAGTTCAAACCAATTTCTAGGCTTCCTTGGCAACCAAGGAGGCTGTTTTGATGAAAGACTGTGGTGAGCTGATCCAAGCTCACCTTGAAGCATGTGAATATTTCACTAGCAGGGACATTGGTTTAAGATTACCTGCCAATGGGTCTCACCGCCCAAAAAACGTCTTCCCCTCAATTATTTGCCTAATAGTGTTACCATTTCTGGAAGGTATTTCACGAGTCAGCAGTAGTATTTAATGTTCATATTACAAGGCATGTCAGAGACTCAAATATTTCCTATGGTCACCACACTGGAGAACCCAGCCCAGGAAGCTGTGGTGCCTCTGCTGACATGGTGGAGGTTCATGCAGTGGAGGTGCAGATCCCTAAGCAATTTTCTTGGAACAGAGGCTGCAAAGATCTCCCATGTGGGCAGTGGGTCCAGGAGCAGAGGACAAGGGCTGGCCTCCCTGCTAGATGGGCCTGCTCACTGTTCTTCTTTGGCCTTCAGGAACCCCAGCCACAAGAGGATGACAAGTGCTTTCATGGATGTTTTGAACTAACCAAATTTGGCTTTGTCTCTCTTGATGTTACCACCTGCTAGCAAACCCCACCACTGCAGAGACCCTGATCTTCCCTGCAGTTTAACCTTTTTCTTCTTCTTTTTTTCCCGCTTCTCTTGAACAAAGGTGTCGTAAATGATTTGCCAGCTCAGATGATATTTGCTCCAAGTGTGAACTATATGGGCTGTGGAAAGCTGTCTGTTTAATTTTGAAATCCCTGATGAAGCTAAGAAACAAGGCCTGGAACAAAGAAGAAACTGCCACTTTTTGGCAAGAGTGTGCTGATTTACAAAGGGCATCCTTCAATTATTTAAGGAGCAGTCAGCAGTGCCATAACTTTAAGTATGAATCAAGTGGCATGACTGAAAAATTTGTCACAGTGTGTTAGATCAATGGTAATTACCTTACTGACATGAGTACTGTTATTATTTTACAGGGCTGCAAACAGGATCATGGACGTGAGGAAACACAAACTGCACTGTGATCAATACTCTCTGAAATATGACTCTCCGTGGCCCAAAATGGAGTTTTCGAGCCAGGCAAACCATTATAGACTGATTCTCTCTCTCCCTGCCTTTAGATGGATACCCTGAAGTAAAACACAGCAGCAATTGGTCAACTTGTTTCTGGCTTTGAACAGGCAAATAGTCACTTATTATTTTTAAGGACAACTCTGTGCAAATAAAAAGTCTTTGCAGCCAAACTCTGGGTGAAGAGAGAGCTGTGGAGGGGGCATGGGGAAGCAAGGCTCTGACTCATGCTGTACGTGTTGTTTAAAACCTAAGAATAACCTCTTTGCTGCAGTACAGATTTAGCATCAAAGGTTTTCAGGTTCTCCCCCACCTCTGATTTCAAAGGGTTTGGGACACCAGTTGACATCACAGCCAGGATCTACCAGATGTGAAAGCTTTCCTGTGTTTCCTCTCTGGACACCAATAAATGTGTCGTAGTTTGGGCAAGGTGGTGGGTGCCATGCCCATTGGTGGTTAAAGGGAGTCATGCACTTCGCTGCAGTGTTTGATGAGATGTCCATGGCCAAGCTGGGCACCGAGTGTAAGGTGGACAGTCAGTTGAACAGAGGGCAACAGATGGTGGAGGTAGGATCTGAAGCTATCAACTCTCTTCAGCCAAGGCCACTAAGGGTTGCATTGCCACTGACTGAGGATACCATGTCTGGCATATCTATGGACATGGACAGCTGTCCATCATACAAAGTGTGTACAGGATCATCAGTGTACAGCCCCAGGAACATGCTGGATCTCTGGTGCTTTTTTGGGATTGCTTATTAGTATAATGCACACAGTCTTGATAACAAACACTTAGATACTCTCCTCAGGCAGCTTCTAGTAGAAGGTATGGACTTGCCAAACCTATGAATGAGAGCTCGCTCGGTTTACACGAAGGAAATGAAGTGTGCTCTACTTGAGACAAAATGGACATACACAGAGAAGACCTAGGATGTTTGTCAAGACAAGTGGGGGGCTGAGCATAGACCAGGATGAAGGATGCCAGGATGAAGTGAGAAGTGTATATGGCAATGGAGCAAGAAAGGAAGGAGGAAGAGATTTGCTTGAGGTATGAAGAATGAATCATTGTTTGTGATGTTGGAGAAGAGAGCTTGCTGAAAGGTCAGCTCTGGTGGTGAAACAAGGAGTACTACTTTGACCATACTGGGCAGGTGGCAGGTGGACCACATACCAAACACTGTGGGTAGATACTACCAGAGAAAGCAGTAGACAACCAAGACCCACCAAGGGCAGATCAGAGTTGAAAACATGACCTGAAAATAGCTACTAAGTGAATATAAAGCACTATGTCACCCTGTGAAGACATGGAGGAACAGAAGGCCAAAAGTGAAGGCCACCAGCAGAATATGGGAATATTGCATTTAACCCAAGGGCTTTCAGCTACACACCTCACCCTGAAACCTTAGCACATGGGAATCTGATAACAAATGAAAATTCAGTGCTGAGAATTGTCATGCTGCCCAACATCTAAAAGACCATTTATAAGACAATGATAAGTAAGAAAATAAAGAAGGCTACTTGGGAATATCTGAATTTCTGACATTCCTATTCTTTGGCTGCTGTTAGAAAGTCTTGGTCTTTTTAGCTGGAAGGTTAAAACATGTCTTTGGGTTTATTTAGTGCTGTTTTGTCATCTTAGTCTCTCTTGTATGAATTCCAGAACAACACAAAGAATGAATTGGGTCCAAGAAGGAAAGTTTTGTCTCATTAATGTTTTTTCCCCTTTGTGTGTGTGTGTCTGTTGAGAACATGAAACAGTTGAATGGCACATGATGCTAGGACATTATCTGATGAGAAACAAATGTTGAGTTGCAGTAGGAAGCAGCAAAAATGAGCAGCGCCTCTTGTGAGGTGAATAGTTCAGAAGTGGCTATGTATTATTTTGGAAAGGGTCACAAATTAAGGTGTAAATTCATGTACACCTTAAGTTGTGACCTCATAAAAATGATCAATGGTTAATGGTGCAGATAACGGGATTCATAAGGGAAATTTATTGGCCACTTTTGTGAAATAAATATATTTATACCATACCAGTGGGAAATAAAAACACATCAATAAATCATATAATATCTACAACTATACTAATAGCATGAGTAGCTGTAGGTATAACCAACATTTTTAGACCTGCAGACACCCCCTCTGGCATGGTACAAATATAATACATGTTAGTAACAAAATGTACTTCAGTAAGAGACAGCCATGTATATCCCACTTGTGAGTTATCTAGGCCGGCACCCCTCATGAATTATAGTCCCCCCCAAAACATGAGCCATGGAACAGAAAAATAGATACTCCACAACCACATAATACAGGTCAAATACAGAAACGCAGTGGCAGAATGAGCTTGTAATAATAAAATCATAGAATATCTCAAGTTGGAAGGGACCCTTAAGGACCATCGGGTCCAGCTCTCATCAAGTCCAACAGATGAGCCTATCTGGTCAAAGCAAGGTGATCCCTGCATGCTCTAAGCAGAAGCAGATCTAGCACCACTCATTTCACTGCTGTTTGCATTGGTTGTTGTTTTCAGCTGGCTATCAGCTAAGGTAAAATTCAAGGTAGGATCTTGCATGGTGTCCTACAAAAACATGCCCTGGACTCTGCACTCTGCTGGGGTGCGATAAGGTGGAAGTTCATTTTTCCTGGGAGTCCTCAGGCAATTTTCCCATGTCCTAAGGAGCTGCAAGGTTTCCCTGGCCCTCTCTTTGGCTTTGTCAGGATCTCCCAACAGTGAGGTTCCCATCAGAGGAACAAATTTCAGTTTTCCCTGCTGACTGCACTCACAAGCCCAGAGCACTGAATTCACATTAAAGACCAACAAGGGCAGGTTGCATAGTCAAGCCTCCTACATAAAACCTGTTCTCTGGTTTCAGGCTGGGAGTGCAATGTCCTCACAGCAGACCTACAGAGTCTTCACAAGGTTCCCACCTCAATTTAAAGCTCCTGAAACTCAATTCACCCTTGTTTTGGCATAGCTTGCTGGTTTGCACCAGGCTCCAGGCTCTGAGCTGGCTGGGGGTCTGCTGTATGGCTACAGAAGCCATTCTGCTGCTGGGCTGGGGTGGACATTTGGGTACAGCAATCTCCAACCATCCCAGCAAGGCTCAGCCAAGAGGTAAACAAGTGCAATTCCATGTGGCTCTCGCAAAGGCACCTCCTAATCCAACCTCCATTGAAATCCATGAAAAAAAAATATGTATTGCCTTCAGCAGACCCTGGAACAGACCAAACGGAGAGCTCAGGTCTCTGGTGCCACATTGTTATATCTCTCCCCAGCACCAAATTCACTTGGAATCAGATCAAATCAAACACTTTTTGTAGCTATCTGCATTTTTCAGTGAATATCAACTTTGGCCATGGTGGTGATAAATTCATGCTCCAATGTGACATGTAGCAGTATGCTGCATTGGCAGGGTGGAGAGATATAGAATAAAAGAAAGTAAATATAGCCTAAATTGTTGGGTTTGTGTGAGTTTGGGAGGCCATTATTCAAACACCAGCATGCTTGACTTTATGAAGGAAAAAAAAAAGACTCTTTTTCACTAGCAGAAAATAATAAATTGTCCTTGTGTTTTTTACGTATTTTCAGCTAAGCTGCCTCCTTTAAAAAAAGTAGTTATGAATTTGCTTTCCAAATGTATTTTTCATTGTGTATTTTATCATCTTTAGTCCAATAAAATTTTCTTTAGAAACAACACATTATTGTGTCAGAAGGGGAGGAGGGTAAGAATACACCAGGGAGCCTTTTAAAAATGTTTAAGTATTAATTTATTTCATGATGAATTTTCCACTGTCATTTTCTTAATAGCATGCACATGAAATAATCATGTCTTAAAATGCTCCGTAATTGAAGGACATTTTCATTTCCTGATTACTGAGGGAATCCTGCTTTGAACCTTTATGACTTAGGGATGTAAGCACCAGGCTTTCTTTTTTTTGTCCTCTTTTAATTTATGTATTTCTCCTCTCTGCTAGTCTGTTGGAACAATTTCATTCAGCGATAATTTTCACGCCCACGGACCTTTCCTTTCGGATGAGAGCAAATCCTGGTATGTCCCTCACCGATGCAGAGCGAGGACACTGTAGGAGCTTCAGGTCTGACTGATTCTATTTTGGTTTACAGGGGATTTTGAGGTCACGTATAGGTAGGCTGGTAACAGGACAGCTTCAACGGCCGGATTTTGTCTGAAGCAGGTAAAAGCTCTGCCTTGTCCTGATGGGATCTCTGTGTCACCCACCTGCTGAGTCCCATGGGAAACCCCATGGGGTTGTGGACATTGGGGTCTGGCTCAGGAGGCAGAGCCAGGTCAGAGCCCTTTTTCCCAGACTATTCTGTCTCACTGTTGCCCAAGCTCCCACACCAACGGGGTGAGCTGATGGCTGGGCTGATCATCTGGGTGCTGGGTACACCATTGGAGATATCCACTGGCCCATGTGGGTCTCAGCTAGTCCCCGGCACACCCATGGGGCTGAAGACAAGAGCCATTGAGATGCTCTGAGCTGAAAATGATGAACAAAACCCCCTGCACCCCGTCCCACCCCTCCTTCCCAGAGGTTAAGGGCCTAACCCAGCTCCTGAGAGCTTCTTTGCACCCACGGCTCACCCAGGCTTTGGGGGCTGTGGAGAAAGGGACAACCATCATGACTCCAGACGAGGGAAACTGAGGCACAAGAATGGGACTGACTTGTCCCCACTCACCCACCAGCCAACAGCAGAACTGGACTTAACAGGTCCGGTGGGAGATTTTGCAAGCCCATAGTTTAGGGGTTTTCACCAGCCAGATCTCTTCTTGTCTCAGGGCTCGGCTTCCATCCCCATCGAGCTCCCTGCACCCCGAATTCATCTCTCCTCCCTCTCCCCTCACAGGAGAGGAGGAAAGACGGGGGGCTGGGGGAGGCAGGGGAAGCACCGCTTGCTGGGAAGAAAAGGAAGATTTATTAGTGTTTATCCAGAAATACCAGCTAGCCTGCTGCTGATCCAACTGAGCCCAGCAGGCTGCAGATTGGGGATTTGCACCGAGCCCGTTCTGCGCCAGGCCATCCATCACGCCCGGGCGGAGCGGGCGCCCCGGGGGGCTGGCGGGGGCCGGGGGTGCGCGGAGGCGGGGGTGCCGCCGGCCCCGGTCCCGTGTCCCCCCCCCCGGCGCGCCCCCGGCCAGCATCCTGGGCTGCCGCCGCCCGCCGCCCGCGCCCGCGCTCCCCGGGTCCGGCTGGCTCCGGACCGCGCCGCGCAATCATTTTTCTCTCTTGGACTCGCTGAAGCAAGCGAGACATGTCAGTGCCTGATGAAACCCCATTTTCACTGATTAGCTCCCTTAAAAATATTTCATTTATCAGTGCCAAGATTTAAGTACTTCCCACTTGCAGGCAGCCAAGTGTGTCTTGTTGACTATGTAGCACGTCCATTTACATCGGCACTGACAACGTTACAGCAAGTGCTAATGTCCCCTCGCCCCCCGCTCGCCCCCCCCTCTGCCTCCCCCCGCAGCATCTCCGGGCTGGCAAAGCTTAGACCTGTTTTATTGCAGACCT
>JAOXJK010000004.1:24651091-24668591 GCA_025774025.1 Xenus cinereus | reverse complement strand
GTGCTTCACCCTACACAGAAACCTGATTCTCACTTTTTTTTCTGAGCAATGCTTATCTTGGGTCTGATTTGCTCCCACAGTATTTCAGTGTACAGTGTGGACATAAAAGGGGACAAAGAAGACAAGAAGTTGCTCCAGAGTTACGAAATACCAGCACCTATTACAGAGGCTATAAAACCCCCAGTAACCAGATGTCCCAGATGGGCTGGGACAATCCTGTAAAGCAGGGAAGCTGCATATCCATGGAAATGTGCAAGGTGCAATCCGCCCCAGACTTTTTGAAGGATAAAGGATTTTTGTGCTTTTACCTCAAAGCTTGGCCTTTGCCTAACATGCAACCAATTAAAAAGAAAATCTTCAGTGCAGGACCTGCAGAGCTACGTGTCTCCAACACCAACACACCTTGGTCATCCCAGCGTCAGCCACCTTGTCATACACGCTCAGCTATGGGACGTCAATCACAAGTTTCTGAAATGCCCTAAAGGTGTCACGCAAAGATAAAAAATAAGAGCAAAACCCATCAGAATCCTAGGAATGGACCCCTGAAAACTGAAATACGCTGTGGTTGTCCCTCCAGCTTTTGGTCAACAAGGTAGCAGCTGGAGCCACTGGTATGTGAGGGACCATGCAATGGGGTGGCAATGGGAGACTTTGCTTTGGCATCTGGAGCTTTTTCTCAGTTCTTTTAATTGCACTGTAGGGAAGAATCATACCTTGGTGCTCAATCAACTGGGCTGGACTCACAGCAGCACCCTTGCACTGAGCATTTTCAGAGTTAATGGATTGCACCAAATCTTTAAATCTTGCGTCAGTGGAAACCACATGGACAGATGCCACAACAGCAGCCACTAAAACAGCAGGGATCTCTGCATTTTAACGCATCTTGTCACAGCAGATAAGGTGGATGTTAATACCCACACACTCAACTTCACACCAGGGACCTTTCGTTAATTTAGGAAATGTTCTCCCTGTAGGAAGAATTTTTTCTAATTGTCCATTGGGAGCTTTCCTATAACTTCTGCTAAAGCAGCTTGTACCAGATACTGTCGGGGACAAAAACCTCCTCAGAACCAGCTGATCTGCTCCCAGATGATGACTTTACGCTGACGTGCTCCCTGTGCCATCGGTCCCTGGCTGCTCTCAGGGGCAAATCAGGACCAGATCGTGGCAATTTCACAAGCGGCTGCTCCTCAGCTGCAGCGGGGGATGCGCTCCCCTGATGGCCATCGATGCACAGGGTGCCCCGTGCCGGGGGCAAAGGCTGGAGGGCATCAACTGTTGGGGAACCCCCCCGGCTGGTCCCCCCCGCTGGGCTCTCACGATAACCCCCACTCTCCAACGGTGCCTCCTGCCAGTTGGACCCGTTAACCCAGTCAGGAGACAAATTGTTCCCCGTGTCAATTTTCCATTTAAAATGCAAACTAGATTTGACAGAGTAAACTGAATAAAGATTTGGATCGGATAATCCAGTAAAAGCTAATTACTAAAACAAAATGAGACACTGAGACGCAATCTCCCTCCTCCCCTCTCTAACGAGGTTCATTTGATGAGTTCTCTGCCTCGAGTATTAGCACTTTCTATCAAGAAACACAAGCTATTAACTCCTTTTAACAATTTATGATGTTCAATAAACTGATTAGGAGCCCATGGTACATAATTTAAAACCATTTGGATGTCCTATGGCCATTAAAGAGAAAGCAATGAGTCTGAACAACCCTGCTAATTATAGGTCTTGATGACTCCTGATTAGAAATCCTAATTAGGTGTCCTAACTAAATCTTTTCTTTTTCTAAATTTATTGTCTTCATCTCCTCACCTTGTTTATGAGATGATTTTAGGAAAGTTAAAACCAGACCTTCCCCAAACTAAAAATTTATTAGCCGAATGGAATAAGGTTCACAGTATCAGCAAGAAAAAATGTCTTAATGCAAGCTACCAAATACTCTTGAGTTTTATTTTATTCTGAAGTCTAAAACTAGTTACAGATTTTGGCAGGTCAACTTTCTTTCATCTCTCTTTTATTCCCTAATTTATTGCATATTATGGAAAAGCCCCCAAAAGTGAAATTTCAAAAGTTGCTTTTCACCCCCACCTCTTTTTTTTCATCCGGATTTGAAGCTTTCCTAGAATTTTTAAATAAAAAATAAATTACAGTAAAAATTTATGATCCCCAGTATTGGTTCAAATGACAAACATTTTCTGATTTCTTATTTTTAGTTCCTTGAAATTTTATACTTTATATGTTATTTCTACAAATCTACTCTTATTAATGCTTTTAGTAAGTTTCAAATAATAAAATTATTTGGAAAAAAAAATTCAAAGGTGTGTTTCTGACGTGAAAAATTAAGGAATAACAGCAATCTGAAACTGGCAGCTCAGTTTTCATGTCCAGCCTCTCTGAGCACGTTTTTGTTCAATGGGGTGATGTGCAGGGAAGGAGGTATAAGTGGAAAGATGAGCTTGGGTGAACAGAGGTATAATGTGGAGGATGCCCTAACAGCAGCTAAAAAATGGTTTTGTTCTTCCACAAAATCCTGTTCCAATCTATTTTTCCAGGATCCTCACGGTATGGGTCTGGGCAAAGAGAAGGGCTGTGCCACCAAGAAGGGAAAGGCAGAGAACCCAACCTGTTTTGGAAATGTTCATTAATGATTAATCCTCCTCCCTCCTAAAAGTCTGTCCTTCATTTCTGCTCTAAATTAATTTGCTTCATCTTCTAGCCATTGGGCTTTGTTCAGCTTTTGTCTGCTAGATTAAAAAGCTGTCTGCTACCAGAACTCTTCTTCCTGGGAAGGTATTTATAGATGAAAATCAAGTCACCATTTAACCTTCTCTTTGTTAACTCAAACAGATGAGCTTAATCTAGCCCTCGGCCAGGAGCACTTTTATGCAAAAGCAGAATGATGGGTATGGGTCATGCTATCTTCCTCGGCTTTCAAAAACTGATCTGTCCAGAGGCTTTCCCTAAAATCCCGAACTATGGACAACCAAAGTTAAAGTAACAAAGACACCGATGGTTTTCCAACAACCAGAAAACACAGAGGGCACATCAACACTGACAGCAAACCTGGGAATTGGATCCCAGTCCCATTTCCATGTATGATCCTAATCCGTGCTGTGCAAACACAATGTGGGACCAGCCCATCTTGCTGGGGTGGAGAAGCCCAAATTTAGCACAGCTGAGGTGCTCTTGCTCAGGTCATCTGGAGAAACTAAACCAAGAAAGGTCTTGGCACCTAACAGCCCAGTACCCAAGGAGATACCCTGTCCTCAGCTCCTAAAGTGATACTGAAGCTTTATATGGTTTGATAAATATTAGACAGCAGGACAACAAACATGAGACGGCAGCTTAGCTAGACTGGTCATATTCTTTAATTTCTGGCAAGCAATCTGTTGATCGCAGGCACAGATAGATACAAATGTTCATGGACAGACCTTACAGAACTCTTTTTTGGTGTAAATATGACAGCCTACAGAAAATCATAGATCCTTTCTCGGTGAAAACTGTTGACTGATCAATAGTTTTTGCAGATACTGAAAATTTTGTGCTTACAATTGCATTTTTTTAAGCAATTGACAGCTGACAAAGAAGCAAAAGTTTTTACTGCAAGAATAAAAATTAAAAAGCGAGAAAGTATTTGGGGTTTGAAAAGAAAAAAAAAAAAGAGAAAGAAGGGAGGGGGGAATCCAAAAGTACCATTTTGGGTGGGAAATAACTGTGATAAAACAGAAATTTCAGATCAAATGTCTCTTGACAAGTGTTTGTTTGTGAGGGGGATAAAGCGTGGGCTAGAAAGGAGATAATCCATGGCACCCTTCTGTTGGACTGAACTGGAGCCTCTTGCACAGGTCTGGTTCAGGGACAGTATTATTTTCCACAAGTGTCAACCCAGATGATGAGTGCTGAGGTCCCGGAGCCTCTCTTGCCTGCTCTTTTGAGGAACAGTACAGTTTACCTTGTCTTCTGCACCTGGTTCATCAGTAGCCCATTTAACGATGCCAGGAAGGGTTTCTTGCACTGCCAGATAGCCCCAAACCCACTCGTGTTCACCAGATATTATACCTGTCTACAGGAGGGGAAAACACTTTGTAAAAACTGTGTTTGGAGATCAGGTTTGGCTTAACTTCAGTGGAAATATCACAGAAACACCACAAAAAGCGAAAGTTATAAAAATGCCCATCCAAAACAGTCCCACTCTCACTGAACCCACTGCTGGCTTGCATCTGCCCCGGGTAAAGGTCTCCCAGGACAGCCTATCTGACACTGCCTGCAGACCTGGCACGCTGTGAGCCATCCCGTCTCCTTTCCAAATTACTGTGCTCCTCCTCATGGCTCCACATCTGATGGCACGGGGTGCTGATCAGCAGAATGGCCACCCCAAATGCAGCCCAGGAGAAAGCTGGTCGGAGCCAAAGGCCTGTCATTTGGATTAGTTTGACGTGCTAGCCAACAGCAACTCCACCCCTGATGGTAAATATCATCACCATGTGATTGGGGAGGCAAAATCTTCTTTTAGGATATGGCGTTCCATCCCATGTAAAGCCGTCACGTGTGGTTTTAATCTGAAGCTTTGCCCTTTAGTTGTGTTTGCTATGAATTTCACTTTTAGTAATACTTATTTAGCACGCAAAAGCATAGGTGTTATCGGTATGATCTCTTTTTTGGGTGATCCACAAGGGAATATTTGACCTTTGCCTCTTTTTAATACCCAACGGAAAGAGGCTGCCTTTCTTCCAGTGAGCTGAGCTGTTCATTTGTTATCTCAATCTGGGATTTAGCAGGATTCAAAGCTGATTAGGTCAGAAAGCATATGGGTGATGAAAGACATTTTATGTAATGGGTTTACACGTCCCATTTGGTAAACAAACAACCCCACTATTCACTCTGAAGAATTAATATTTTTCATGCTTATTATTTTTAGAGCCAAATTTTGCCACTGTGGGATATTTTTCCCCCCAAAGTGTTCATGCTGTGGGACTCCGGCCAATGGATCTCTCCAGGCAAATCAGCATCGATATCTTTTTTTCTGGTAGGGAGAAACAAAAGAGTTTAACTGGGGACAGTGGCCAGTTGTGAATGACTGAAGTGAAATGTTCCTCTCTTTTCATTTTATTAAGCAGTTAGGAAAAACTTACATGATTTCCTGCTGCTTAAGTACCTCCAAATCTGTTTGGTGTGTTTGTTTTTGGTTTGGTTTGGTGTTTGTTTTGTTTTGTGGTTGGACTCAGTGATCTCAAAGGTCCCTTCCAACCATAAAGATTCTGTGGTTCTGTGTGATTTCTTAGAGAAAGAAAAAAACCCAAACAAATAAACAAATAAAATCTCTCTTCATTTAGATTCCAGACTTGATGATTACAATAGAAATAATTCAGTATTGATGGCAGATTGACAAATTTAGTCCTCTAAATCATCTACACAATGAAGTCCCTTACAACCAACAACAAGGCTGGGGGCATATTACGAAAACAATCCTCTTCCTTAGTTCCTATTCTTGTCTTGTAACAGGTGTGGATATAATTTTTGTTCTCTGTAAAGCACCAGGGTCAAGGTGGTGAGTGCAGAATCACTGAGACGTGTGTGGAACAATTGCTCTTTCAGACACATGATTTATGAAGTATCTGACTAATGTGGTCATGGGAGCCTGAGAGGAAGGCAAGGAAGCTGGTTAAGAAGCACTTAGCTCCCCTCTCCAGGCCCACATTTGCATCCTATACCCACAGTAGCATCCATCTCGCTTGATGGTAGCTGTTCAAAATTTAGGCATTTCATTTAAGCCAGTAGTCAAAGTTCCTTCTCAATTCAGTGGGAAGACCAGCACCTGCAGATGATGATTCACCCCTCCTTTATCAGACATCACCACTACCAGATACCCTATCCCTTGGTCACAGGAGATGCCTAGACACCTCATTTCTAAAGAGTAAGGTGAGATGAATCCCCGAGCATCCAATTAACCTATATAAATCAACTGGCCCAAACACATCTGACATTCACATTTACACACAGCTCAGCTCACCACAGTGGATCTGAACAACGTGATGGGGCAGGAGAAGAGCAGGGCTGACCTCACATTGGGAGCAGCTTTGCCTCTCACTCAACCTTCTACCACATCTCCAAGGCCATCCACCATTTCATGCCACCCATTCAGGCCTTGCCAATGACAGGGCTGTCCCAGCCTTCCTACCAGTCACTGGGATGGTGCCAGCATGGAGGAACTGACTGTTTCTGCCAGGTGCAAAATCACCAGCTAACACCCTTTATCTCTGATTTAGGAGAAAATTGCCTTTGCTATGCCTACCGCAAAATAGGAATAATGACCTTTCATTAGCAATCAGAGCTGGCCTCTTTCTGCTTGGAAAATGGCCATTGGTTTTAATTAGACTCCCAAGGCACTACCTCGACATCCTGGCCCCAAACCCTACTGCTGCGTGAGGTCAATAGAAAGCAAGATCTAATAGTCAGGTCCCATTCTCTGCATGCAGCTCAACAGCTCTCCCTGTTATATTCTTCATCGCCAACAAGTTCTGATTTTTTTGACGTACCTAAGATGAATATTCAAGGTTTTAGCCCAATTTACATATCTGTAATCCGGCAGTGAGAATAAAAGGTTGTCAGGCAAAATAAATGTGTGTCTCAAGGTCAGACCTGGTTGAAACCGATAATGGTGCTTAACAGCCTATGCTATGCCTCCACAATGATCAGCATTGCTCTAATTGACAAATTAGCTGTCCATATGGGCTCAGAGGCAATCATACATCCATAAATCCCAATAAATACAAACATAATCTGATCTAAGTTGGATCAGCCAAATAAGTTAAAGCTAGATTTAACACCTTAAAGGATTGCATTTGAGGAAAATCACTGTTAGACAAGATTCAGGAGTGGTGGAACCATATGGTCAGAACAGAGGCCACCAGTGCTCGTCCCTACCAGGGCCCTCCTCATCTCCTAGCCAAGCTGTGTGGGACTGTAGCCATTGGACAGCCTCTGCATGACTGGGGGCTGATGCGCTGTGCGTCCCTCCCCCAAAATTTGCATGGGGAGGTTGTTATTGGGCAGGAGAAGAACTGGCTCTGGATTGGCTGCTGCTGCACCAGTGGGGAGGCAGTGGCCAGGAGAGGATGGAGCCTCATCTTCCTGCAGGCAGCGCTGTCGGTAGGGCATTGACCCGGGGCGTGGGGAAGTTAGATGAGCCTCAAGATTAACCACTTTCATGTCATCCTTCCTTCATGCCCTTAACCAGGTGGGGCCACGTTGCCCACTGCAACAGGCTATGAAGAATGCCCAGGGAAGCTCTTGTGTTGTTGTAATCAAGCCTGTCCATGATTTCTTGAAAAAGAAATCAATACAGTCAACCAGTCTCTGTGTGTGCTCATCTGTGTCTCCTCATCTGTGCTCATCTGTTCTCCTCAGCTCCAAAAGCTCTTCTGAATCCACTGGCAATGTCAACTGCATTGAACAGAGGTCTCCAAGATGTGTTTTTCCTAGACATCTGGGAAGTTTCTGCAAGTTTCTGAAAAACAGGTAGCCTGGTAGAGCAGAAAGACCTTGGCAGTTCTTGGGAAGGTCTTCTTGGGACCTTGTTAAGCATCCCAGACCCCACACAGTTGAGCAGCACTGCAGAGATCTTGCATTTCAAACAAGCTTCACAGTTCATGGTGTAATGGGTTGCCAGCACTACTTGGTCCAGGTAGAATCCCAAAGCCCCATCCAGGTCTCTACCCCAGAAGAAGCAAGGCTGACGGTTACCCTTAGGTAGGACCAAAACGTGGTCACTCAAAAAAGAGTGTGGTTGGCTGAGATAGGGTGGACCTTGTCTTAGACATCTCTCAGTGGGGAGAAGGATGGATATTAAAGACAGCAATAAGCAATTCCCCCATTTGGTAGGAAATGTAGGTTGTCCAGGGTACAACATACAGGTTCAGCTCAAGTCAGCTTCAGCAAAAGGAAAATACACCCTACTGTCTGCTTCATCTTCTCCTGTGGGCATTTCCTACCAGACTTTCCACTCTCTCATGGGACAAGAAGAACTTTTACATTGACTGCTTTTCAGACTTTGGAACCATGGTAGAGATCAGAACTCCAGGAGGTGGGATGGGAGATGGGAACATAGGGACATTGATCAAAATAAAAAATAATGAACAGCAGGAGACAGAACTTTCATATCTATAAGTCCCTCCTTCAATAAATAGCCTTAGGGGCTGAACTTCTTGGTGTCAACCTCCTGACTTCAATTGACTTTGGACTGAGTTCTGAATTAAGCAGTAAATCACAATGTTCATCCCAGGCACTGGATGGGAGATACAAGAGTTAGACAGTGATTTATGAGAGATTTGACCCAGAGCCAGTGTGCTCACCTTGAAATATAACCTTCATCCTTCTGGATTGTCAACATGTGAAAAGAAGCTGAAGTCTCCAGCTTTGCTGCCAGAACTGTTCTTCAGAGGACTTTAGCAGGAAGAAGGGTTATCAGAAACATTTGTAGAATGGTGCAGCAAGTTTTGGAGGTTCTTTTTGACTCTGTTGTTGCTGCCCAAAAGAGACTGCCAACTGTTCAATGAGTTGAGTGGCAATTTATTTCTGTGCTCTGCTACCCCGTCTGTCACATGCACACAAACACCCCTGCATGTTACTTACACAGCAAATGCATCAAGCCTTGCACTATTTCAGTTGTGAGTTCAGATGATTGCACCATATTTTACATCGTTTCTTATTTAGGTGTCCAGATTGCAAGCTCATTATTTAAGCATTTCAAAGAGACGGAAGCAAAATAATGTAAGATTCAGGAGACTCTTGGTATGCTTGCACTCATACACTCCTGGGAAGACATCTGAAATTGCATTTGTATCCCTACAAAGTGGCAAGAAGCTCAGAGACAGCAAATAAGGGGTGTTTGTTCACTGTCTCTTCCAGTACAAGATGTAGACATAACCTAATGACACTAACAAATGATGATCCATGGCACACACAAACAGAGCTTGTAAATACATTATGAAACTCCCCAATAAGTGATGTTTTGGAGAGTGTATGTTGCGTTAAAAGGCAACTGAATAAATTCATGGAAGAAAAAGCAGAAAGAGATGTTCAGTTCCAAGATAGCACCGCTGGCTCTCTAGGTCTGAACAGCAAAATGCCAGAGGCTAGAGAGTATTCTGGGAAAGTGTCTGCTATTTCTCCCTAGACCCTCCTTTTGGGGCACTTTAAGGAATAGGATCAATATTGTTTCCAGCAGACATTTGCCTATATGGCCCTATATGGCCATTCTTGTTGACTTAGGTGTTCTTGTTCCCAGGGAAATACTACAATGTCGTTGTTCTGTTGAAGTCCATTTGGTCAATTTGTTGACAAAAAGCCACCTCATTTGCTTCCAAGGTGTCTGCACTCATGGCCTTCTCCTGGATACAGTCATAACTCAACAGCTGCTATTGGGTAACCCCATTGCTCTCTTCTGTTGCTTACTGCTTGCATCCAATAGGGTCAGTCTGGTGCAGCAGCTTTCTATATTTTGCGATTAGATTAAGGGATTATTGATGATGATTCCCTAAGCAAACACAGACCACAGCTCTCCTAGCAACAGGCTGATAAACCCCGGTTCCATGTTTTAATTCCTCAAATTCCATTAAAAGAGATTTTTATGGTGTAAGGCATAATATGTTTGTTTTTCCAGACCTAATATGGATTATTAAGCCATGGGCATGCGGTAACTATGTTTGGCATCAGGATGCTTTATATATACTATTCTGGGCTCACTATCACAAATTTCCTACCCTTCAGATCTTTCAGTCTAAAAGAGAAACACAAAGATAAGAAAAGAAAGAATAAATCTGTGTATGTATGTGCAGGCACATATAAAGCTCTTTTCCCTAACCTAATCTTTTTTCTCTGTTTCCATGTGTGGAAGATTCATTGTCAGATGGGGTTCGAAGGCCTAATCTATGACTCCCATTGACAAAAATGGGCTTTAGCTGAGACTGGCTGAGAAGACAAAGAAAGGGAGCTCTGCAATTGATGGGGTGGAAGATGAGAACAGAAAAAGTAGCCAAGAGACATATGGCAAGAGCACAAAGAGACGCACAGAGACAAGACAAAGCTACAGGGTTTAAGCAAGGCTTCAAGCTTGCCTATCATACACATCTCTCATGAAATGACCCATTTAAATTACCCATTAGCTAATCCTCCCAGCCACTTTCAGGCTTTCAGTGAGCATTAGAGCAGAAGCGTCGTATGGAAAGATGTGAAGTCTGGGACTCAGCCCAGGTACAAATCTCCCTAAAGTCAGATCAGCCTCAGGTTTAACTGAGAGCCTTTGGAGCACTATGGATATTTTTTGCTGTTGCAAGAAGAATTTAGGAAACAACACTGGAAACATCCTCATGGCAGAATGGCTCTGAGTCCTTTGATACCATGAGGGGACCCCTACGATTAGTAGGCAAACACAGGTTAAAAAAACAGAGACAGGAATAGCAGCCCTCCATTGATCTGGTTGTTTTGAAAACCTGCCAACTGCAGCAAAAGAAGGTGCCAGATGCCATGGCGGCAGAGTTATGGATGGAAAAATGTCATCCAACACTAACAGGAGGCACCTCTCCAGAAAGGATGAGTGCTACGAGGGCAGATTTCATTTGGTACCTGTCAAGCTCATTCATATAGTGCTTCAGTTCAGTCAGTCCCATCCCTAGGTTCACCTGAGCTTCAAATCCAGGCCCCTGTGTGAAGGAAAGGGTGGACAAAAGCTGGCTTTGCATAAAGCCCAGCTGTGGGCGCAGCAAACCCTGAAGGATCTCCTGGCACAAGGAGAGGGGATGGGACTCTTCCAAATCTTCCGTAGGAAGACCTTTGTCAGGGTCAGTCCTCAGCACACCTGGGGGACTACGGCCACCAACTGATGGTGCTCACCGCCAACACGGCCGGTGGGACAAAGATTTCATTGTAGGATATCTATATTTCCATGTTATGGCTTCTGTATTTCTATTCTGACCACTGAGTGCATGGGGAGGGGGGCAGGGGAGAGGGCTAGGAGAGGTAAAAAATAAAGCCCATAGGGACTGTAAGTAATAAAAGGCTGCAGCAGATTTGTCACACTATTTCATTTCTTATTAAATTGAATGGTCTCAGTAGAGAGGGACATAAAAGAAACCACAGATTCAAATACCTCTGAACTCTGGAAATACGTGGAGATAACTCTAATTCTTCATTTATCTTCATTTATCATCATTATATCTACTAAGGGAAGAGACATATATTTTAATTCCCATCCCAAAATTTTTTAAATATTCTTATGTTAAACAAACAGAACTGCTCTAAAGCTGTTTTGATTTTCTATAACTATCATTCATATTCTCCCTATTAATTCTAATTTAAAAATGAAATCTATCAGAATAAATACTTTATTACAACTTTTTTGGTCTGTGAACGTTAAAACCTATAGGTGCTGGAGTTCCCTATACAGGACAGTTGTACTGATTCTCAAGGTTATGTGCATTTTTTGTGATAGAAGGCAAGTGTTTAAGTAAAATGAGTAAGAATTAGAAATAGGGGAAATTCAGAGGCTTTTTTATATTAAACTCAAAGCCTTTCCCAGAACTGAGTGTTTCAGGTCAGCTGGAATTTGCCTGAACTCATTTCTGGATTTGAAAGTGATTTTAGAAACCAAAGCCTAAGTGGGGGATGATTTACCAAAGAAATACTTACTTCTGTGCAATATTCTTAGTAATAAGAAGAACTATTTTCTTTTCTTTTTAAAATGCCATTATAAGTCAGATTTCTTATTACCTGTAGTTCCTCCCTGCCCTGAGATCAGCCCCATAAACCCAGCTGTGTTTGCAGCCTGCAGGATGTTGCCGCGTGAGAATCAAGAGTGCAGCTCCTTGCAAAAAAAGGGTGACATTTCCTAAAAACCAGACCGACAGTCCTGTGCAAGGTAGCTGAGCTTGGGCAAGTGAAATACAAAAAATAAAACCATATAAAAGCAAAAGAGATAAAGAAAGCCTTACCAAAACCCATGAAAAACTATACCGGAGTCTCAAAAATGGTGTCTTTCAACGATCATCACGTTGGTATTAGCAGCAGTTTGCAAAAACTCTTTTCCACCTGACTCTTGTGCATTCAGGGAGATGTTGTCACTTCACCAGGTGTTGGGCAAATAAATTGGCTGATCCTGACTCCGGGCGAGTCATTCGGACTGGGAGCGGGTGGAACGTCAAGCAGATGTGACAGATGTGACCAATGGCCCTTCCCTTCGGAAGCAAATAAACAAAGTTTCCTTTATTTACTCAAGGTTTTAAATAAAAAGCTTGATTTTCATGGCACCACTTTTATACAGAAAAGCTTCTGAAAGATTTTATTTTTCTACAGGAAAGCACAAGGAATGTGCTTATTTAGCTGAGATAAAATGATAATTCCTAAGAAATCATTGTGGATTAGGGAGCGAAGCGATTAGAGAGAGAGAGATGGTATATTTATGAATGTGTGCATAGCCCCGCTGGTTAAAGGGGTATTAATCCCTCTTAGTCTGCAAAAGGACCTTCAGACTGCTCAAGCAAGCAGGGCTTAGGCACTGCAAGCTTCCTAGAAAGTCCTAAATCTTCACATTAGCTCCCTGCGTTTCCTCATCTTAAAGTCTAAGCCGTTTTCTAAAGGATACTTCCATAAACAAGCCCCCTCAGAATCTGCAAGGATTTGGAAATCCGGATTGGTGAAATTTTTTAAATCCAAGGTCCAAGTGGATAGAAGAAGATTAGGTTGCACTTAAAAAGGCCACCTTTAAAGAGACAGCACTGTCCTAGATCATTATTTAGGGTGAACTGTAAAAGAAAAAGAAAGAGAGAGGAAAGAAAAGAAGACAAAAGAGGGGAGAAAAAGAGAAAGTGTCACATCTGAGATCCATCTGACTCAGTGTCCAAAGAGCTTTTTGGGGCAGGGGGGAAAGTGTGTGTCTCTGCCAAAACAACATTGCATTTCTTGTACAGTATTCAGGTTACTTGTGACTGCTCCCCCAGCCCTTCCCCACGGGGTTCAGCAGGAGTCCCTGTCCTCACTTTGGTGAGGTGATTTGGTTGGTTCCAAATCACATCTGGATTTCTCCACCGATGGTGTACAGTGCGCACGGCGGGAATAGCAGTTCACATTTGCAAACTGTTGTAAGATTCCTCAGGGAAATTGGAGGCATCTTACAGGGAGCTCTTGGGTCATTTTGCCTAGACTTTACTTCGTCCAAGAGAGGCCCATGGGGTCCTCCCTCCTCTCTCTCTTTATCACCATAAAAGTGTCTGCAGCTACAGGCTCTGCTGCAAAGGAGGAGGGACAGTGAATCTACATAGGATCTGAGTTCAGCAGAAGACAATGTACCCTGGCCCACTCTTCGCATTCTCCAGGAGCAGATTTTCACCAGATCTCCATCATACTTAACATATGGTCCTGGCTACTCCACCAAAACAGTCGAAGAGTTACTAAGGATTAAATGTCTCCTCCTCCTGCAACCTTCGTCAAGTGCCATTTCCACTGTCTCTTCCTATTGGTTTCTATCCTGGCTTTACATTTAATCTTCTCCCCCCTTCTTAAAGTACATTGATAATACTTATAAATTATATACCTCCATTGTTTTTAAGGCAGACCCCCTTTCGAGATGTATTCAGCTCGTTATGAGCTTTATGTGGAGTCCACATGTGACATATCGAAAGACGGAAACACAACTTTAATGTCTGTCAAGACAATGCAACCCGTCATCAAATCAGAACAACACAACATGTGAAATGAGACTGTTTAACATATATGTGACTTTTTTTTAATTAGGAAAATGAATGGATTTGTCGTGATGACTAGAGAAAGAGACTCAGAAGGCTTCAGTTCATTTTCTAGCTCAGCTACAGAGTCTCTGTGGGATCCCAGGCTTATCTGTGACCTGTTCTGTCCCCCAGATTCAGAAGGAGGATGCCAGTTTTCTTTCCTCTCCTTTTCATGAATCACTGTAAAGGCTGAGCTTTCTGGGGCAGGAGTTTACCTACATGTGCAGCACCAAGCACAACCAGAGCTGTGACATCCACTGAGTACGGATGAATGACAACCACCCACCACCTCTCTCGATCTCCAAGGATGATGCTTCCTTCCTTCCTTTCCCCAATGAGTAGATCCTGAGAGCTCCCCTCCTGCTAGCAGATCCCCTGCCTTTAAAAGAACTCTTGGTAGGACTTGGATTTTGTGAGTTTAAGCCCTGACACTGCTTTCCCCCAGAAAAATTTGCAGAGCCATGAAATCTTTAAAGTATTCCAACAACTCTAGTATCACTTTACAGACTAATGCTAATGAGATCATAAGCAATTGACCAGAAACAAATAAATAATTCAAAATCTACTGCAAGTGTGAAAAGTATTTAAATGCTATTGATAAACTAATCTACAGGCTCCATTAGCAATTCAGTCACACAGCACCTGTATTGATTGGTGAATTTAAGCACACACACAAAAACAAACCCCAAAAATACAGCAAGCAAAAACTGGCTTGTTTGGCAGTGCTTTAGTAAGCAACTTCATTAACATTTGGGAGTTTACTGTGTCATTTGCTCTGGGAGTTTTCTTGCCTTGCTGTTTTATAGACTGCAGGAATAGCCTGAATGCTATTTCTATGGAGTAGTTTTTACAAAGCTTATATATTTATTTGTAATATGGATTAAAAATCATTTGGTCATTGCTCCTTTTAAGGCAGCTACACATTGCTGGATTAGCTAATATCACAGCTACCCTGCAAAGCCTGCTTTGGTCTACAGACAGTATTGCTTCCTGATGTCCTGGCTTGTTCAGCCTTTTCCCTCGCTGCTGGAAGTGTAACATGTTGAATTTCCTTCTAAAATATCTTTTTGGGTTATACGTATAGCTGATGTTCATGCTGTGGACCCTACAGCATTAGCATGGGCTTGGGTGGTGCTGGTGCAGATCCATGTATGGATGGACTCTGCAGGCTGCGGCTGCCGATGAAGCCCTGAGGAAGGGCTCAGCAGATTGAACACATCCTCATGGAGCTATTCAGGGAACCAAATTTCTTTCATCTGCCTCAGGTAGCCCAAAATGTCCCATGTGGTACGTCATGCTTGCGTGCCTCTCCTCACCCCAGCAGGTGGTCCTCCACCTCCTGCACCCATCCTCTCCTCCCCCTAGGTTCCTCATTTTCAGCCGTGGGACAGAGCGAGACTGTCCCTTTGCCACCCCAGAGGAGGTGAGGGCTGCTCGCCCACCGCTGCAGCAGCGGAGCAGAGGTGGGGGCTGAACAAAGAGCAGCCCTTTCCATGGAGGGGGGTCTTTTTTTTTTTTTTTTTCCCCTTTCTAATTACTTAACGCACCGAGATCTCTTTAACTCTTAACTCAAGGAGTGTTTTGCACCATCAGCTCATTCCTGAAGACGTTGTTGAAGGCTGGAAAAAAGCATCGGGCTCAGCAGTGGTCCTGACAGATGATATTTGCAGCTAGGCCTCCGTCTCCTCAATCCACCCTTAGGCTTAGCCAGACCTGCCAAAGCTCCCTTCTTTGCTCTTTCCCGCTGTCACCCAGCAGCCTGCATCAGGGCAATTACCAAAACAAATCAATCTTCTCTTGACAGTTCATTTACACTGAATTAATTTGGAATTAGAAACCGTTATTGCAATTGGCAGCTCCTGATATTCCCAATACAACGCGGCATCTGCAGGGAAAACAACTCTAGACCCCGGCGTTTGAATTAAAAAGGACAGTTCTTCCTGATTGAGATATAAAACCAAGAAAGGATTTTTTTTTTTTTCTCCAAGTTCTTGTTAGTTTTAGGCTGCTGGCAGCAAATCCAGACCTGCAGTGTCCTAAATAAAACTTTCCTTATGGTGGTACAATTCTTTCTCACTCAGAGTAGCATTTCCAATACTGCTGCATGGGGATAAAACACCGGAGTCTTAATTTGCACCTTTTATAACATGTTGGAGCCCACAGTGCAGGAGCACGTTGGAAAAGACACTCTGAGCAATCCTGTGCCCATTTCACAGATAAGGAAATTGAGACACGGAGAGTTTGAGAGGGGAATTTGCCTCATCTGGTTTTCCCCTCTGAAGGCTACAATCTGAGCTGCTCCCATCAAAAAAAAGTCCTGCCTGCCATCTTAAAAACAAAAAACCAAAAAAAACCAAAACAAACACCACCACCCTCCCCCAAACCACATTTTGTAAATAAAAACCAAAGCTTTCCCACAAACATATCAGAATCCTACAGCTGATCACACAACATCACATACCATGTTACACCCCTTCAATGTATATATTTACACCCCTGTCTGAGGGGATTCGACTCCTACCTCCAAACACCTATGGATTCAGCTCTAGGATAACTTTAAATCCAGGATTTGCTTTGGCTTTTAGTCAGCCCTGAAGTGTTCAGGCAGTTGGACTAGATAATCAATGTAGGTCCCTTCCAACTGAAATTATTCTTTTCTATTCTATTCTATTCTATTCTAACCTATAGGACTTCTTCTTGAAATTGTTTACTGATTCACTGGGCTGGAGGAATACATGCACAAGTACAGGTGATAAAAAATGCTGGATGCAAGATCTTCTGCCACCCTCACTGATCCCTACCGCCAACATCACTGTTGTGTTGTGTTCGGGGCATTGGGAGTCCTTATTAGATGGCCATCATGGGTAAGATAGGCTGAGAAACATCTCTGGGACCTGGTAAGGGGCGCTGAGCTGCTCAGCCAAGGCATGACGGGGGTGCTCCCAGGAGGCCCTGTAACAGATCTTTTCAGCACCTCAGAATTTTAGCATTGCAAACTGACACACCGAAAAGATTTAAGGAGCACCCAGGGTCAAGCAGGAGCGGGGTGGTGGTTTGGAGGCTTTACAGCTGGACTGAAGGGCTTAACATGGTAATTGTGAACCTATGTCCCTTCGTGGGTCTAATCCCTGATCTGTTTCCTGCTCCACCTTTGCTAGGGCTGGGCATGCACCAGATTTCTTGGTTTCAGTGGGTTATTCTGTAATTCTGGTATGTCCCTCTGCTCTGAAACAGTGTTGAAAAGTGTCCCCATGAAGGGAAAGGAGGAGGAAAAACAATTGTGTAGGTCTTAATATCTTGGTTGCTGCTGCCTTCTGTTGCCTCATCCCACAGCACCTGAGGTGCATGGGATCTATCTGCAACAAATACCCAGGACCTGCAGCCAGTTCTTGCACAAAAACTTGTGCTGTACCTCAATAATTCCTTCACCCTGTCAATCATGGGCTGGTAGAGCAGGAGCCATAGTTAGTCACAGAATCACATGGGGATGGAAGGGACCTCTGGAGATCATCTAGTCCAACCCCCTTGCCAAAGTAGGTCTACCTAGAGCAGCTTGCACAGGAACTTGTCCAGGTGGGTTTTCAATGTCTCCAGAGAAGGAGACTCCACCACTTCCCTGGGCAGCCTATTCCAGTGCTCCGCCACCCTCAAAGTAAAGAAGTTCCTCCTCATGTTTAGGTGGAACTTCTTATACTCAAGTTTGTGCCCATTTCCTCTT
>JAOXJK010000004.1:24628275-24650991 GCA_025774025.1 Xenus cinereus | reverse complement strand
GTTTAGGTGGAACTTCTTATACTCAAGTTTGTGCCCATTTCCTCTTGTCCTATCCCTGGGCACCACTGAAAAAAGACTGGCCCCATGCTCTCTCTGCAAATTAACCATGTATAAGTGTATCTCTGTAAAGTTTATCCCTGGTAGAATTCCATTTTATCCTCACTAGCTGCTACAGAAGTCTCCACGGTGAAGTCCTGTGCCTTGCCTGGATTCCTTCTGATTTTTCTAGAACATAAAATTAAAATGAAATAAAATGAAACCAAACAAAATTTCAAATGAGGCTATCTGGCGGTGAGACCTACTTGTTTTCATGGGAATAAAGTACAAGAACAGGCAAGCAGAAAGGTGTCAGAAATTCAGACACCTGAATTTCTGTCCTTCTCATTTTATTGGGGAGCCACAAACTGGAGAAAAAAAAAAAATTTAAAAAGATGACCCAAGTTCTCCGGTAATCTTGCCCTCAGTGGGACTTTTTCACTGAAATTCAACTCAAAGAACCAACCTCAAGTATGTTCATGTCAACGGCGTTCCCGTTTTAAGCCTGCACTGCGATTGCACACCCGCTGCGTGCAGAGCAGCTCTCTTTGGAGGGTTCCTCTGACATGTTCAGCCCAACTCGCTCTGCTGCAGATCTGCTGAGCTGAGCGGTGATAGCGCCGGGCTAAATTTTACCCCTGGAAACAACAGCTTGGCATCCCAGCACACTCCATCGCCCTCTGCATACACAGCCCTGATAACATGGCACCCCTGGAGATCCATGCATTCACACCAGCCTCCAGGCAGGGGAAAGGAGTGCAGGATCAGGCCCCAAAAGCCTACAGATACCTCCAGCAGCCATCTCTCGATGCTTTGAGATCTCACAGGCAGCCCAGTCTTTTGCGACAGCATCCAGGAGGCTAGAAATACGTGGTACATTTGGGTGAGGGGCTCATGCCCCACCTCCAGGATATATTTACTTACATCTCTCCTTGTGCCAGAGCAGCTTCCTTGCAATGCTTAACTCCCAGTGTCTCTGTTGGGATCTAATCACGCACTTACGTTTCAGCAGATGCCTAAACACTGTCTTTACTAGAGATGCTTTGCTGAATAGGGCAGTTGGAAAAGCCTCTGCTTTACACCAGCAGAGGATCTGGCCCACAGGCTATCAGGCATATGGCTAATCACAACAATGCCGAATTAAGCTATTTAAATTGCCTACAGAATGCCAGAGGGTCCACGTGCTTTTTTTTTTTTTCTTGGTAAAAGTCCTCTTTGTTATTATTCTGATGACCAACTTGGGCTGCTTTGCTTTGTCATTTTTAGTCAGTCCATAAATTCCCTGAGCTATACAATTTATGGTTTTATCACCAGTTCCTAAGCTTTACTACCCCGTCTCTCCTGCATCTCAAATACTTCTCCCCTTTAAATAAACCTGCTTCATTTTTTTTCATAACTTTCCAAAGCAGATAAAAAATTCTTGAATTTCTGAAACATGCAAACTGATCACTGTGGCATTAAGAAATCTTAAGAAGACTTATTTTAAGGGGTTTTATTAGGGAAATTCCTGCTCTTTAAGATATCTGTACGGTTGTCAAAAGCAGTCACTTTTGCAGATGTTGGGGCTTTTCTTACACTAATCTCCGAGGAAAGCCTGAGCCTCAGAGATCACTTAGCAATTTTTAGATTTAAGGAGATGAGAAGAAAAAGCCAGGGAGCTGGTCCCTCTTAGGGTCAAGTCTTATTTGAATTCAGAGATCTCTTCGTCTAACATGCAACAGTGTCGTTAAGATGACGGCTAATTAATGCAAGATGACTTCAAGAGATTGCATTGAAAAAGGAAAAAAAAGAGAAAAAAAAAAAGTGAAACCTAAAGAAAAACCAAGCCTGGCCTCTCCCCTAGGAGAAGCAACACCACAAAACTCTGTTTCCACTGGGTCACCAGCAGCAAACCATCACCAAAGCTCAGACTCTGAAAAAACTAGTCCTTACCCAGATGAAGGGTGGGCTGGATGTAAAATGTTTTCAGATGTGCACCAGCAATTCGATATTTCTCACTGGCCAGGCTGCTATCTGTGCATCAGTCACAGTAACGCCACCCTTCATTTTTGTCTCTTGATGTAAAGGAATTAGGCAACCATCCTTATTTTGGATCTCTATTAGTTCTGCATTTCTAATTTGGCAAGTCTTTAGCACCTTTTTAAGCTTGAAGAGCACAAAGTCAGATCTGTTCTTCTCTAATCACATCAGCTTATTTCTGATTTCCAGAAATTACAAGGAGCACAGCCAGGGGAAAGGCCAGGGTCTGGTGTAAAGAGGCAAAGCAGAACTGTCCCTGTCCCTCTCACTGCCACCAAACCCTCCCTCCTCACTCCCTCGGGGGGGTACCTGCCCCCAGTGGGAGCCATCCCGGGGAAGGGAAGGCAACACCTTGCCCCTCTGATCAAAAGCCATATCCAATGCACTTGATACTCAAGGCACTCGGGAATATCTGCTCCCGACCCAATCCCTGCAAACAGATGAGCTGCTGAGACTGTCAGATAGCTTACTAACCCCAGCCTCCTCCTCCTCCTCTTTTTTTTTGCCTTTTAAAGCAGCACAGATTAAAGGAAGCGTGTTTCCATTTGGTATCCATTTGCAAATTAGCCACAGTTCCCTAACATTAGTGTTAATAGGTATTTTTCTTCTGCCTCTTCCTTTTTCCTTCTTAGCCTATCCAATCTGGTTCTTTAAAACAGAACAATAATACATACATATACATAGTAATTATATGTATTTATATGTAACATTTAAAACCAACCCCAAATTATGCCCAAATGTATATTTCTCCCTGTCTCATAAGTCCTTTAATATCTGATTAATGTCTATTTTACTCCTTTCCCCAGAGTATTTAGTGTGTGCCTCACTGTATAAATCTGCATATATTTTGCAGATCTAGTGGAAGGGCTGAAAAGAGCTCTATTGGTTTGACTTAGAAAACTTGCTTGGAGTAGCTAGGTCAGATGATGGGAGGAGTTTTGCAGTAGAAGGCAGTGATGTGTCCATGTCTGGGGCGCAATCTAAGAATTAATTATAAGTAATGAGTGTATGAATTTTCTGGTGTAACGTTGACATACGTATTTTTCTTTCTCTTGGAGCGGGGTAGGATTAGTACTTCCTTGTGCGGATGTAGCTATGGTATGATTTGGTAGCAGTGCTTTCTTAGGTCAATCCTGATACAGCATGATGGAATTTGTGTAGACAGTGATACCCCTCTACATGATCCAGCGATTTCATGGGGAGGGACGAAGCACTCAGATGGGTGTGCTGACATGTGAAATAACACACATCTGTGTGCCTACAGTACACTATGGGCTGTAGGGAATTGGATTTTCTCTGGAGGTTGCTGCTTGCAGCATAGATCTCAAAAAGAAGCTCTGATCTTCGCGCTATTGATATTTTCAGTGGCAGCCTTTCATTAAATGATTTGTTCCCTTCAATATTCTTGTCCTGATTCCCTCTGTCTCAGTTTGAAAGGGCCTGATCCAGTGCTCCTGGATCAGAAGAGAGAGAAAAGACTGCTCCTGGCTGCCCTGGGCCTTCACATCTCTGGATGTTTTGCTCAGCTGCTTATGGCCAGAAACGTAGACGATTAAAAAAAAAAGCACATCAGGTGTGAAATAACATCCACACTTGGGGCAGGAGTACAACAAGCTGAGTTACTCTTAACATTACTGCAAATAATTAACAATCATCCTGTGACAAGCCAGCATTTAATGGTGAACAATAAATCCTCCTTCCACAGCAAAATTTCTTGCCTGGTATGTTTTTTACTCTTCTCTCATTGTGATAAGCATAGTTTTAAAAGCCTGCCCTATAGCAGCTTCTTCAAAATGGGGAATTTTGGAGTCACCAGCTCTGGGAAGGTGGATGCTCCCGTTGACAAAGATTTAGTGGTCACACCGTAACATCTGTGCTGTTGCTGCTGGATCTGACCTCATCGTAACTACAAAGTAATTTCACATTTCCTTTGTTTTAGGGCTGCAGACATTGCTGAACTCCCTGCTCCTCCTACAGAGAAACCTGGTGATTCACAGAGGGTTTATTTTTTCAATCAGAAGTCAACAGATGATCAAAATTGAATGTGTATGAATGAAGGAAAAATCCAAGGAGCTATTGATGATAGTAATTATTTCAGCTTTTGGAATAAAACTGTCATTAGTCTTCACTACCTCTGGTATCATCTGTGGGAAAGCCTTTGTAACGCCTCCAGGTTCTTCAACTTTGTTATTCTTTGCCACTGAAGATAAGAGATGAATCAAAATGAGCTGAAATGATGTAACCTGGAGCTCCTTATAGGAGAAATAGCAGTTTGGAGGAAACCTGGGATCAGGCTTCTGATATAAGAGAAGGCTTGGAAGCTCAAAATGAGATCAGCTCTGGATGGAATAGAAGGGATGGAGAAAAAACTTCAATCCTAGAAATATCATGTGTTCACATGTAAAACCACGCTGTACACAAACTGGTGCTCCACCTGTTCAATGTGATTTCACACATTGCTAAATCTAACCCTACAGTAATAAACTAGAGAGAATATCTCCAAAATTTTATTCACTAGCAAACTCCAATCTGTGCTCTCAACTGCGGATACTTCACTGCGTAAATAAAAGTTTGAGGTGAAATCAGTTACGTTGGGTGTCTGTCCTCCTGTGAGTGGCTTCAGGGACATTCCCCACAACCACATCATCCTCATGCATGTATGAGGGTGGATTGTAGACACTGCAGAGGTCACTGGGGAAGTACAGCCAGCTGCAAATGTTCCCATTTTCTAAATCAGGTTCTTAATAACCATTGTGAAATTACTTTAGCTGTTACACAGTTTTTAAACCAATTTAGGTACCTTTTTTCAGGCTTATTGACTGTACTTGGCATAGATGAGACATGTATGCTCATTTTTATACAAATGTGAACCAAGATTTCCCAGTATTCATCTGACTCCTGGGCAGGAGGATTTAAGATAAATACAGATGTTCACAAAATTCACAACAAAATCACAAGTGTTGGCAGCATTAATTCCGTACAAAGAAACTCCGCTGTTGCCCTTTTCCACTTGCATATGCTACACCCCAGAGTGGGAAATTCTGATTGTCTCCATGACAAATTATGTCTGGCCGTTGTTATTCTGCAGGCGTCTCTTCCTCAGGTGCTTTTCAATGACCTTTACGGTCAGACTCCAGAACACTCTGACCATCAGTAGAGGAAAACTCCACCACTTTCTAGGTCCTTTTCTTCAAAGGCTGAACTCTTGGCAAACATCTGTCTTTAAGTCCCCACAACCCTTCTGCCAAAAGTCTGCAATCAACTTTTTAATACAGGGCAAGGAATAGTCTAGGAATTATCCTCAGACACCCCAAATCCCTTGACCACTGAACTGCTTCTAGCATGACTTAAAATCTTTAGTCTTTTAATAAATAATTTAATAAAAACAAACAAAGAAAATAAGCCACCGGAGGTGAGAGAGGTGAAAAGATGTGATGGAGGCTGGTTTTACCTGTCACTGCCCCAGGTTGGGTGTCAATGAAGTTAAAGACATACAGAGCACCTAGTAGATGTACAGAGATAAAATGAAAGAGGAGAGAACACAGCACTGTCAGTTCATCTCTGAGCCAGGATAAATATTAACATTATCAGACTACTGTGAAAAATCCCAGAGAGGGATTACAACCAGAGATTCCTTAGAAGAAACAGGAAAAAAAAAAAAGGAGAGAGATAAATGGACGCCTTTCTGAACGCTTCGAAGGCAGTGAGTAACACTTTCTCTCAACACATTGTCAAGCTCTTTCACAGAGCAAACAGAGCTTTAATTTCACAGCCTCTTCTCCCTACTCAAGGGCCACGGGTAGATCCTGGAAAGAAAGAGGATTTTGGAAACTTGTCAAGTGGCAGGAGGGGTTTTCAATTGGTGTTTGAAAAAGGACTCAGTGAAACCTGATCTTGTGTTATCACAAGCACCACTTTCCTTTCCAGCCCCTGCACCCGCTTGGTCTCTTTTTCGCCTTCCCCCAAGATCTCCTGTCAAAGGGAAGTTCAGGAGAAGTATGTAGGGTGACAGTGTCAGGTTTGGGCACGGCGTTCATAATGGAGTGAAGAAGAGGCTCACAGGCTGAGGACAGCAGGCCGTGTCCACCAGCAGCTCTCAAGAGGCTTTAGCAGATGCGTGGGCAGGTCTTTGACCTGCATGCCCAAGGATCACTCTACCTTCCAATCCTGAGCAGCTCAGCTAGAGACCCACAGTCCAGCTTAACCAGCTCCAGAGCTCCAGCCCTGACTTTAGAGCTCTGTTTTGATTGTTTCTGCAGCAAAACTTTCTTCCCCACCCACCTTGCTACAGTTGACTACCAGCTCAGCTATTACAACTCTTCCTGGGACCAGGGCTGGGAACCAGGTAGTCAAATGGGTCCAGGCTAAAAGTTAACCTTGTCCTATAATCCTGGGTTGTTATTTACATAGATCATTTGAAGATGGGGAGGAAAAAATTGGGTGAGGAGGGTAGTGCTTATATTACCCTCACACTGCAGGATAACTCCACAGTTACATATCCAAAAATCCAAAATTATTCATCAAACGAACAGCCAGAGACTAGCTGGGCACCCAGGAGATATATTAATATTTGAGCGAGCTACCAACAAAGCACAGACGGCATCTGTATGAGGAACAACTGCAGTGACTGGGTTTCCTCATCTCTGGAAAAGAAATTATTGAAGAGGGAAGTAATAAAGATAAAATGGGCTGAGGAAGGTAAACAGAGAATAATTGTTCACCTTTTCTCCCAGTAGAAGAACCAGGAGGCAGCTGCTACAACTTGTGGGTGGCAACTCAGACCAGCTGGAAGAAGAAAAATAATTTTTCACCCAACGCCTGTTTAGTCTGTGAGCTCCTTGCCACTGGACATTGTGAATGATCAAAGGCAACTGGAGAAATTAATGGAGAAAATAAACTCATTTTAGTTACTTTGGGAAGTCCCTCAGCCACACATCTGGGGCTTGGGAGAGAATGTGGTGAAGGATCACTATGAGTTTATGGTGCAACGTTCCTTCATCAGCATTCACTGCTGGCCATGGCTGAAGACAAGATGCCAAGACAGACCAGCCTTTGCATAGATATATTTATTGGCCTTTGAAATGACCCATGGAAATGTCACTGTCACTTAATGCAGCACTAGCAGATAACACATTCATGTCCACAACCGTGCCAAAGTCCAGATTTCTCAGCAGTTATTCTGACTGATACTAAAACTGCCAGGTCCAAGTTTTCAGCTCAGTAGTGAGGCCGGCGATGGACGTCAAGAGCCCAGCTCCCACGTCCTCCAAATGCACAGCTGGCAATGCACTCCCCCACTGATAAAGGAAGATCTGGGTTTCCAACAGCCGCTGTTCTCATACTGATCGTTAATCTGAGCAAAGACCCAGGGCTGATTTTCATAAGTGCTGACTACAGACGGCCCCTACTTAAGCCAAAAGAAGCTGTGAGCCTTTGGCGTCCAAGAGAACGAGGCTGAACTGTCAAAATCTCCTCTGCTCAGAAACTCTGTGGTACTACAGAGTCAGCTGCCATCGATTTGCTGTCTGGTCGCTGCTAGAGAGCTGGGCTGTGCACATAGCATGAGCTGGGGCTGGGGTGGGGATGCTCCAGGGGCTGTCAGGACCAGGTACCTTCAAGAAAGGTGGCAATGGAAAGCCAACTTCCTTTGAGCAAATCCTATTCCAACGAACAACTTGTGAAAAAAGGGGGCTTCTTAGCAGAGGGCTTGGTGAGTGTGGGGACCTGCTTTGAGACCCTGCAGCCTCACATCTGCGGAGGGTTGTCTTCAGGGCGTAGCATGATGAAAGACGGTTCCCCATCAGGAAGAAGGAAAATATCCCCCCTCCAATTTGTTAGCGCTGGACTGGGCAGATCATTAATCCACAATGCAGATTCACCTCCAAGCCTCCCACACGCTCCTCCCAGAGAGGAGGGCTGACGGGCTTTTTATAAAAATCCCCTCCTTCTGTATTTACTTCCTAACCCAAATGCCAGGAGATGGTCGACAGCTGGCTTAAATCTCTGCAGCTCAGAAGATCAGCCCTCCTCCCCCTCCTCCCGCCTTCTCTAATAAAAATTAATTTATTATGATCCAGAGAGTTGAAATTAATCTGCCTCCGGAGAGGCTGTGTCTGGCGAGGCCCGGTGAGGAGGGATGCAGAGGGCTCCGGAGGGCACATTAACAGTATTGTTGTGCTTAATGTTGTGTAGCCGCAACATCTGCTAATTTAATGCACGAGCAGCCAGCTGCCTCCGACAGCTCCTAACAAGAAGTGGGCAGTGGGAAGAGGGGGAGTAAGGGGAGGTTTGCAAGAGGGTGAAGGTGTGAGGGGCTGGGGCTGCTCTCCAAGCACCCCCTCTCCAGGTCCCATGTGATGGCAGCGGTTGCTGATGTGCCTGTGATTAAATCCGTCGGGGATCACCCCAGCGTGGGCCTGCTTGTTGCTCCCACAGTTGGGTGACATCCAAGCTCTGCAAGGGCAATGATGAAGGGGACAAGGTGAGGCTCAACGAGGCCCTGGAAAACCTTGTCTAGTTGGGGGTGTCCCTGCTGACTGCAGGGAGGCCGGACTAGATGACCTTTGGAGGTCCCTTCCGGACTAGATGACCTTTGGACCATTCTATGATTCTATGATTCTATGATTCTATGATTCTATGACACTGGTGGGTTGAAAGCCCCATTTCACCCTCCATCTGGTGGGACAAACACAGCAAGGAGGGAAGCACGTCCTCTGCTTGATCCAGCTGCACTCAGAGCAAATGGAAAGAGGGGTGGATATCAAGCTAAAATGATATGAAGATGGTGTAAGGAAAATCATACCTGTATCAAGCCAAGTTTGGTGTTACTCCCAAGGAGTTCATCTCAGCAGTGGGTTCTTATGAGCTATTTTTGCAGAAGTGATTGTTCTTCTTCTGCCAAATGAAAGAAGCTTTAAAAGGAAAATAAATCCCAGCCCTCAGACAAGGAGAAATGTTCCCCACTTATGGGATGATAATCAATGTAAAGGTGTTCAGTAGCATCACAAAAGCAATGTCATCATCTGGGACTTGTGTGGCTGTCTCTGAGCTGTGTACAGTGAGCCTGCATAAATAAATATAGAAATTCACTGGCTGCTCCAGGCTTCGCTCCCTGGATACCCGGGTGCATGTGGACCCCCACTCAGCACAGGCAGGGACCTCAGAGGCTGCCTTGTGCAGGGCTCAGAACAACACGGGCTAGAGGATGGCTCAGAGGTTTGCACAGGACCCCGGAGTGAAGCAAACTTTAACACATTGGCACTGCAATGGTCAGGGAGGAGTTTTTCATCCATTACAGCAGTGGGAGAAAGCTGCAAAATTCAGTTGCAGATCTTGCTGTGGGTGAAGGAAAGGCAGAGGGAAAGTTTTGAATCCTCCCCTGAGATGAGTTGCTCCAAGAATGAGTCCAACCTCCTTTCCTAATCACTCCCAGCAATGCCTGCGTCCATGCTAGGTCTCCATCGTCTAGGAAGGGCTCAAGGGTTGACTCCATGCCTCCCATCACCAGAGGATCCACCACACACGGGAAGGTATAGGTCATTGGAGAAGAAGCCAAGGTTGGGCGGCAACTCTGATTTCCACTGGTAAATGGAGAAAACCCTAGGAGGCTGAAAACCAGGAGCAAAGAAGCCAGGGCATGTTCTCTGATACACAGTGGTGTCACACAGGAGACCTGGGAGAGGTTACCTTGCATCAGCTGCTCTGCAGCAGCTGCCTGTGGAGAGGCTCTTACCCTCAAAAAAGAGTTGATAATTCAAAGTTTCTTGCTATCTGGTGGAGGAGGAATCAGGATTCATATCTAGTACCAGCCAAGAAGCCAGGGCTGTGAGATCCCAAACAGTCAGGCTGCTCATACCCGTATGATGAACCCCAATAGGAATATGAGGGGTTTGGTCCTTAAAACTACTGGGACACCCCCATGTCCCTTGGGCAGAACAATTTCAGGGTCCTGACAGATCCTGCCTCCAGGCGAACCAAGAGCAACACAAACAGAGTGAGAAGAGATACCGCATTGGGCTAAAAGAATATGGTAAACCTCTTAGGGAAGGGAATGAAATGACTTTTCTCAAATAACCAACATAAGGATTTGAAAATGAACATCTCTTAGTATTAATTTAATTAAAGCAGCATGCTGCCGTTACTTATAAAGCTAGAAGAATCAGTCTGTTTAATGGGTTCTCAGCTAATCAAAAATTAATTAAGCGTTTAGTGGGGATTCTAAATCCCTGAATTGGATTTAAAGAAGCCTGTTTCCATGTCTTTTTCAAGTGTTGCTTGTTTTACTATAACAGGAGACGTGTTTGATTGTGCAGACCTCCCATTATCCCTGGCTTGCAGGTGATCAGCCTTGAAATTCATTCTTGTTAGTTGATAGCTGCTCCATTCCCCGAAATGACTGTGACAGAGCATCACTAAGTCTCTGCCAGCCCTAAAAGAGGGCTCAGAGCTTTCCTTTGAGCATTGTGCCGCGCATCTCCTCGCTAGTTCACAGGTGATAAAGAATGAAGAACAGAGCAGGGCTGAGAGTGGGGAAATCTCCCCCTTCTTTCGGAGGCTTTTTGGTTATGCAGTGGGGAGTGGAAGTGCGTTAAATGGGCTCCCTCCCTCCCCATCTCTGCTTGCAGATGTCCTAATGCCTTTGCTCTCAGTAAATAATACCTATTGCACCCTTATTGCCCCTCTTGCCCCCTTTCTCACCACTCTACAAGACAACATCCACCACTGAGTGATGGAATCCACTCACCCGCAGGCAGCAGCTACCATAGCCCCGTCCTGAGCTGGATGAAGATGACTTTCAACACCATTGTGTCTCAGAAATGCCCTTTATCCAGTCCCTTCTCTCCCTGCCCCTTGCCCCCACCTCTCCCCCTGCCCACCTCCCTTCTGCCTCAATGCAGAAAACAACCCCAGGGAGCGAAGCGGGCTGAGAAGCACCCTGTCCATTGAAAAGCAAAAAAATAAAATAAAGTGTATTTTAACTCCTGTCGGTTCTGCCAAGCATTTCCCGGGGACAACAGTGGGGAGGGCAGACAGCCCCCGGGAGGAAAAGCTGGTGCAGGGGGAGATGTGGTGCTGCCTGAGCCGGCTGCCTGCAATCACCGCTCGTCAAACTGCACCCTGCGATGGAAACCACGGCCCCGAGCCTGCAGCTGGAGACAGCTCGATTTGCCTTTCATCTCTAGAGATCTCTTTTTTTTTTTTTTTTTTTTAGCTATTCAGCATGCTGACACTGTAAATAATACCAATAATAATAATAATAATAAAATAAATAAAATGCATCAAGTGTCAGGCAGGATGCAAAATTTTCCTGCCTCTTTTTTTGGATGGGGGTAAGGGGTGGAAAGTTAATAATGCTCTACCTGAACCCCTTAAAGCACAACATCTTTGAAGTAGCAAACTGGCAAATACACTCAATCAATTATAAATGAAATAATCTTCTTAAAATATTAGAGATTTGGGTGCTAAGCAATACTGGAAGATTATGGAGAGAAAATCAGTTTTAGAGCTTCCTAAAGTGACAGAAAGAGAATAATCGGAAGAAATGGTGAGAAGTTTAAAACGATTATGTAGATTTGTGTCAGTGAAAATGTCCCAGCAATCCTTAGCCGATCTCTCGTAGGCTGGAAATAGATTACGTTCAATCCTTTCTTAAAGGGGCAGGTTTCTTTCAAGTGTGGGGGTGGTTTAAATTTTTTTTATTTATTTTTCTAAGCACCTTTGCGTTATTTTTAACCTCCAAATGAGGCCAGGCCCAAGGGCACATCCGGGTTTCTTTGCCTTGCTGTCCCAGAGGTGCACACACCGGAGCAGGGTTTGGGGTACACTGGTGGGTACGGTGAGCCCCATCTCCACCTCGCAGCGTGACACTCTGCACAGAGTAGCCACCAACTGGAAAGAGGTGTCAAGCCTGAGATATCCACAGGAGCAGGGCACTCAAGTCCTGCTTCTGCTGGGGCTGGGCAGATGCGGAGAGATGTCATCAAATCCAACTGGTTTTCCTCACTGGAAAACACCTCTGGAAGGCAAGATTACATCCATCCTTACAGGGAACAAGTGCTTCTAGGCTGCGTCTGGAAAAACTGAAGTACCCAATTTTCAGCAAGACTCCTTCTCTATCTTCCTGCGGCACGAGGAGCACCAAAAGGGCAGATCAGAAAGCCAGGAAGGGAACAGGAGGACACAAGGCGGGGGGATTTGACCATGGCTTTGACACAAGCAAGTTATAGAGAGTCTGCATTATGTTTCCTTTTGTTGCTGTTGCCATTAAGATCCCATTTGATCCTTTACTGGCTCTGCATTTCTCATTTATAGCCTCAGTGCAGATTGTTGGAATAATTTGGAGCTTACCCTTCACACACTCATATGCTTTTTAACGCAACCTCCAAATATATCCCCCAGCACAAAGGACTACATGACCTGGAAAACAGCTATTCCTTACAATCACCTTCTTTGGTTTCATGGCACCGCTTGGGTTTGAGATAAAAGCCCAGGAGACCTCATGCCCCAAGGTGTGATGCTCACATAGGTGTGGGAAGGAAACTCCTGGAGCCAAGAGAGGGGGTCAGGAGCCCATCAGCCCCCCAGGACCTCAGTGCTGGGGTTTGCCGTCAGAAGCAAGAGAATAACTCAAAGGAAGAAATTAAAATAGGAAAAAGGCACGTCAACGTCAGGGCTGCTTTAAAAGATGGTGCAATTAAGCCGAGGGGTTGGTGAGAGCTGTTGTTAATTGATAGCAAAGGAGAGGAGGCTGTCTCCAGGGAGAAGTAGGTAACGTAGGTAATCTTCAGAGAGGATTTGCCTAAAGAGATGGAGGTTTGGGAACGGAAATTCCTAGAGTCAAGCGGGGGAGGAAGAGGAAGACGAGATCTGGTTTGTCAACAGCCAGCAAGGAGATGTGGAGTCACTAAAAATCAGCCAGGCTCTCTAAGAAGACACTGCTGCCTTCGCTTAGGACCCACACATGAGTTCATCTCTGGAGTTGGATATTTTCAGTAGGGGAGAAAAGTTGGTTTTTTTCTAAATCAGACACTTTTAATCACTCACACACACAAAAATCATCTTTTTGACAAAGTGGATTTTTTCACTTAAAAAAGAAAAATCTTTACTCTCGTGTTTGGGCTTTTTCTCTCTCATCTGCTTATTGCTTTCCCTACCTTTTTTGCCCTTACTTCTTCCTTTCCTGAAAAAACAAACAAAGATAGAAAAAAAAAAACCCAAAGCAAAACCTTTGCTAGAGGTGCTTGCAAAAGGTAGAAGTGAAAAGCTTTCCTAAAAATGCTTGTAAAAAAAAAAAAGTGAGCACAAACCATAGGATTTTTAAAAAGTCCTATTTTTCAGCATCTTTGAGCACTGGAGGTGTTTTTCTTTGGGTTTGGGAGAATTCAGGGGTCATTCCAAGTTATGGCCACTCTCTGTTCTGCTCACCCCCTGGATGCCCGTGGCTCCTGTGGTCTCACTGCCTACGGCAGCTTCCCCAGAGAAACTTCATCTAATCCCAGCTCTCCCCCGGGATTCAGACAGTCGGAAATAACAGCCCTTACCTGTCGCCGATGGAGAGGGTAGGCAGAACTAGCTAATGTTTGTAAAGCTCTTAGCAGATGACAGTGCTGTTGTGTGGTACTACTCCCACATTATAGCTGGATGCTGCTTGATAGTCAGGCATGGAATCAATTTTTGAATAATGGATATTAAAAACATCAACTATGACACCCAGCCATAATGCCTGCCGCGCGCTGAGTGCCTATATATTGTTTCACACACTTAATATACAGTGGAGGCACTGTAATTACTCCTTGCTAATCCCCACACTTTATAATCTGCCCGCGCGCATGAAACCTGGCCGCCTCTTCCCACCTCTCCGCAAAAGATTTCAGAGCACAAGCTGCACCTAGCTGTCACTGCGCTAAGACACCACTTTTTTTTTTTTTTTTCCCCAAAAAATATCATGAATTCCCAAGCAAAGATTTACTAATTGCACTTATCCGGATCCCTAGACCTGCTCTCAGCCTGCATCTGTTACCGGCAGTCACTTAATGCCAGTGGGATGGAGCAAGTTGTCTATCCGGAAAGAGAAAGGCAGAGCTTTCTGTCCAGAGGCCCTCAAATAAACACCATCAGAAACGATGGTTTCTGCAGCAGCATAAGGTGTGGGAAACGTGGGCACAGAGGACCTGGTCTTGCTTAGAATTAGTCATCTGAAAACTGAACACGGAGTCTGAACAAATCTAGGCAAGTTGTTGCAACTTTGTTTATAGGTACTTGGGCTTTGAGTCAACTTCTGCTGTCAGTCTTTCCTGTGAAGTTAGGGAGATTCACCCTGTTTCTGCTAGACCCATCCACCAGTATACAGGAGGGGTAGGTGAGGGCGGGACAGGAACGTGGAGTAGCTGGGAAGTGACCGTGAATATCCCCAGGCTGGGAAAGAAGAACCTTCTCACCAACAGAAATTGTTTGAAACAGTCCTTCCAGTTAGAGCAGAGGGGCCTGAAACAGCCAAACTAAGCTTCAGTTAGAGCTTGATGGGACGATGGGAGGGATAACTGAGTAATCTAGATGGGCAGGGACTTGTCCAACCTCTAGTACAGCCTCCTGCTCCAAACAGGGGCCACTTTGAGGTTAGATCCAACTTCAGTGTTATATCAGGTTGACCACAGCCTTGTCCAGATGAGCTTTGAGTATCTCCAAGGGTGGAGATTCTGCTGCCTCTCTGTACCCTTTACAGTGTTGACAACAGACTGCACAACATGGTGCTTACACACAAAAGGGGGTGCCCAAGAAGCCAGGAGGTCCCAGTCTGTACCTCTGCAGGGCTCCTTCTCCTTCAGAAGCCCAAACCACTTGATATGGGAGAAGGTGGCCAGAGAAGGAGCACGGCTATCAGAAACCCTTCTCTGCCAGCTGGTTCACCCTTCACTGGTGGATGTGGGCTTCCTAAAGCAAGGCTATGCTGGCCTCAGAGAACAAGGCAATGCAGAGACAGGCACCTTTTGCTGGATTTTTGGACCTTTAGACCTTTATACTAATGCATGGATGACAGGGATGGCAGAGGAGGGGGAGGGAAAAGGGAGAAAGCCCAAAATACCAGCCTCCATCTGCTTCTGTCCAGTTCAGCTGATACCCCTACTCTGCTGCAGGAAAGGGATTGTGTATCTGCCATCCCTTCGGAAAAGTCCCCATCTCTCCTTCCAGTCCCCCTCCATCTCATCGCCTCCAGGCAGCAGCACAGGCTGCAGAGGGACTGCTATTAGGGAATATAGCTTTATTAATTAGATCCAGCCCCAGTTTTCTCACAGGAGAAGGAAATTACCTTGCACTTGAGCTGAGCAGGAAAAGCCTCTTTTCTGCTCTTATTGCACATTTCATCTCCTCTTCCACCTGTGGGTTTTGTGCTGTGCGAGGACCACTGTGTGGACAGATCCTGGCTCGGGTGTGGAGCTGGAGCATCACGACAGCCCTGCCCACCTCGTGGGACACCACACGAGGGAAATGCTCCCGGAGCCAACATCAAGAGCTGTAGTAACAAAAGGGACTTCCTGCCGACAAGGCAGAAGAGGGGGAACTTTGCTGGGATGGTGGCTGGATTTTACCCCTTGAGCTCCATCTCAGGCAACTCCCCACTCCTTGAAAGTATTGCCACCATATGCCACCATAGATGAGGCATAGCCACAATGCTGGTGACCTGAGGGCTCAGATATTAAAGAAAGGGGCCTTGAGGTAGTCTTTGCTCACAGTCAGCCTAGATATAAAACCCCAGCTTTTAGAAAACAAGGCTTTAGAAGGCTTTAGAAAAAAAACCTGTGGGTGTCGTGGATGGAAGCGCCATCTCAAAGCAGATGTTTGCTTGCACATCATAGAGGTAAACTGAGGCACACAGCAGTGGAGAAGGAATCATAAGTTGGATTTGAAGCCTGAGGCTTCATCTGCAACCTGTCCCCTTTTGTTTTTAGTGGAATTGCTTGGATTTTTGTGTTATATCAGTTAGGGGCACCCCAGATAGAGGCTGGGGCCCCAGGATGCTGCATGCTGACAGGGTGGAAAGCCAGTCCCTGCCCAAGTGTCTCTCATTCCCAGCCATACTGATGGAGCAGGGGTCAGGGAATAGAGAAATCTTCTGTTTGCAGGCAAGTTTCAGGTTAAAAAGAAAAACACGCATTTACAAGCCCTGTGCAAAATACGGTGCTTCTGCACGTGCCCTGCTCCCTGTGTTCAGCCTTTGCCTCCTTAAAGTCACTTAGGAGGTTAGCCCAGAGTTGCAGCAGACTAACACCACCTCCGTCTCGGTTCACAGCCCCTGAGGACCCAACTTGCATAATTTTAAGCCTAGGGAGGGCTGGGGAAGCAGGCTGACACCCACCCGCTCGAGATGAAGGGTATGAGCTCCGTGACTCCCGGCGCACACACGGCACGGCTGCTGCCCGACCCGCCGTGCACAGACCCGGCACCGCGGCCCCGGAGCTCGGGGAAGCAAGGGAGACAGGCAGCACGCCAGCCTGAAACGGCTCTGAGCCCAAAACTCGATTATTGCTTAACTTTCCTGCCAAGCCTCCGGGTCCCTCTGTGCTAAATCATTCCCCATCGATCCGTTCCCATTATAAAGCTCCTGTCTCCCCCACGAGCCTGCGACTCCATACGACTCGACTTCCAGCACAATTGAGCTCGGACCCTAAAAATCAATACTGCAGCAACCCAAGGATCAGAGGCCAATGAGGTCTTTAACAAACGTGTCTGGTGCTCTTGACTTGAGTAGGCTTCAGCCTACTTTGAGGTCCTTTCTGATCCATCATGGGTTTGTTCAAGTTGTCATAAAGCAAATTTGCAGTCATTGATCCAGGCAGAATGAAGTTGTGAATATCAGATGGGGGAAGGAGGGGGGAGAATAACCCTAGAGAAAGAGTTTTAATAGCTTATAGGCAACACATGTCTGAGCCAGAGGAAAGCAAATTAGGAAAATGCAAACGAAATAAGCTTTTTCTATTTTTTTTTCAGCCTTTCTTCCCTCTGGAGAGGGAAGCTGCCTTGGCTCTTAAGAAAAACAAAAGGAAACAATAAATATTAGCTACAATAGAGAGCTGGGTTCTTTCTAATGGATGAGGGCTATGGCAACATATCCTTGAGATATTAACTGTAGACCGTGTTATATAAGGATAACTTATAAATATAGAGAAAATAACAGGCCAGATCCTTCCCTGCCATGAAACCTTGTGGCTCTGCTGAAGCCAATTCAGCTCCTGCCAGCAGACAGGACCCAGGGAAACTCATTTCAGAGCAAAATAACTGAAGAGGGAGGAAAGTTGCCTTCCATAAAGTGCGATTCTGATGACAAATGACCCAACCACATGCAAAATGTATTAACGAGGCTTCGCTATGCAACAAATTGCACAAAAGCCAATTGAATTTAATATAAGGGTCATTCATCTCCCTGGCTTTTTGTTACTTTTAATTCAGCTCCAAATCTTTTCAAAACTCATTAAATGAAACATAATCAAAATTCACATTTCTGTACCTTTTAAGTCCAAATCAGGACCCTAGATCCAAATATTCTCAGCTTGGCTCAGCTCTGCTTTCAGAGCCACCACCCATCCTCTCTACAAGGGTAAAGCTATTCCAAGGTTTGAAGATCACTTAGAAATGGGTATCCGGGCTGGGATTTCTTGTGCAGGAGATGTCCACTAAACTTTCACGTTACCTAAAACATTGGCATATTTGAAGCAAATACAAGATATTCACCGAGCTTTTAGTGACATGTCTGGAAAAGGGGAAGAAGCAGCCAGCAAACCAGGAGCCCTCAAGAGCTCTGCTCCTGCAAACCCTGGAGAGAGGAGCAATCCCTGCCTTCCCACCCACAACCTTTTCCCTGGTGTTTGCCAACTGGCCTGTCACAATGTTCAAGACAGATTCCAGTTATAACCCCAGCTGGACTGTAGTAGGTTTGCTCCCTGCCATGCTGAGCTGGTGGACTCCCGGCACCCATCACTCCCATGGCGATAGTGCAGCAGCAGAGCTCAGTCAGGCAGCACCACGAGTTGTCTGTCCTCTCCCTGTCTGGTGCTCTCACTATCTTCCCTGGCTGGCAAAATGCCCCCCTCAATCCCTCTGAATAACTCAGGATTTGGGGATCTGCAACCTCACCTAGACGGAGCAGAGGCAGGGCCAGCTGAGAAACTCCATGTAGAGATGTCAGTGGGAGTCACCAAGTACCAAGGAAAGACAGCTTGGCCCTGTGAAACAGAAGGGGTGTTGAGAAGGGAGCTATTGCAAGCACGCTGGAAAGTAGGGGCTCCCAAAGTAGTTCAGCGATGGAGTCATCATGGGTTACCCCATCGATAGTTTCATTCCCCAAACTTACGCGCCCATGTGCATCAGTACAGCAGCAAGGGGTGCGCTGCCTCTGTGCGAGATGTGCTGTGCTCATGGAGTCATAGAATTGCCTAGTTTGGAAGGGACTTTTCAGATCATGGAGTCCAACCATCGGTGTGACGCTGACAAAAAACATCACTAAACCATGTTACTAAGCACTGTGTCTACCCGTCTTTTAAATACCGCCAGGGATGATGATTCCACCCCTGCCCTGGGCAGCCTGCTGCAATGCTTGATAACCCTTTCAGTGTAAAAATTTTTCCTAATATCTAATCTAAACCTCCCCTGGTGCAACTTGAAGCCATTTCCTCTTGTCCTATGGCTTGTTACTTGGGAGAAGAGACTGACCCTCACCTCGCTACAGCCTCCTTTCAGGTAGCTGTAGAGAGCGATAAGGTCTCCCCTCAGCCTCCTTTTCTCCAGGCTGAACACCCCCAGCTCCCTCAGCTGCTCCTCATAAGACTTGTTCTCCAGACCTCTCACCCACTCGTTTCCAGGTGTGATTCAAAACTGTTGGGTACCGCAGAGCATCAGGAGCTTGCTCCATCCTCTCGGCTGATCTCTGAGTAGCAGCTTCTGTCTGCCTGCGGCTTTCCCTGTCACTCAAGATTTGTCCCTTAAGAAGCCCCAGTGAAACTACCCTCAGGTTCAGTCGTCACCGGTTAGGCCCAGAAATCCCAGTCCAAGAAAGCATTTCAACTTTTCTCCCGTCACTCACCCTGGCTGAGGTGTGACAGGATTGTCCCTTTTACAGGCAAACCCATGATTTCATTTTTCCTGCTAGACCAAGCTGTAATGAAAAAAAAAAAAGCACTGAAATTTCTCATGCTGATCTTCCCTACTGAGTAAAAGTGAGCTGAAGTGGATGAAATTAAGTTTCCTTTCCAATTTTGTTCACATTTTTCACCAAATGGTTTTGGTTTGATGTTTATTTTTAACAAAACCGCGAAAACAGTCTGTTCGGTCACTTGGGTGTTAATGAGACTAAAACACAGTTTCCCCTTCCAAGCGGTTCTTCTCCTCTAAAACCTTTTGTGCTCCTCAAATCAACGTTCTCCAGCAAAAAAAAAAAAAAGGCTCAGAGAGAAATTTCCAGCTGGGTGCATTTGCATCTTTGCACGCTTGGTCATTTCCAGGGAAGTCAATAGGGCAAACGCAGCGATTCAAGCACGTCTCTGGAGCGGAGCCGTCGTACCTGCACTGTCCCCGGCTCTGTTTCAGATTGCAGTGATGGAGGAGCAAACAAGACCTCCATTCCCAATGAACAGAGAGAATCAAGGTTTGCTTTTACCGCCCTCGATCCATTTGTCTGAAAACATCCCTCCCTCAAATGCATTCCCCATTAGAGCCATTTTTCCTCAATTCAAATTGCTCCTTAATTCCTCCTTTTCGAGCGCACCTGACTACAAGCTTTTCCTCATATCCATCAGTTCTAGTGCTCACCATAATGGTCCGCGTGAATGTTTGCTTATATTACTGCTGCTTCCAAGTTATGCTGCCTCCACCTTGCACTCTCTGCTCCATCTCCATCTATCGCTTTACCCCGCTGCCCGTCTGAGAGCGGCTGCACACACTTCTGCGAAGCGTTATCTCATTATTTCAATTCTATCTGCTAAAGCGTTTGGAGAGACAGTGTATTAAAGACACTATATAAAAATAAATTGAATCGAGAGGAAATCTATATACCTAAAGTTGTAAAAAGGAATAGTCTCCGGTGATGACTCCATTTCCAGCAACGGCATTGTAACAAGCCGGAGCCCATCTCCCAGCTGAATTTTAAATAGATCTGCTCAAATTGAGCAGAGCTGGCCAGGCTCACGGGGCTGGGGGCTGCGTCTTGGGAACTGGGGGCTCAGTGAGGCCTGGGAGAGGGGCACAGGGAGCAGGGGACAAGTGCCACAGCCCAGCCTGACCACCTCCCCGGGCTCCTCCAGACCACCAACCCACCAGCACAGCTTGCCCAGCTCAGCTGGGAGATGCAAAGAGGGACACGCTGCGTGTCTCTCAGCCGGCCCCTTGGGCATCATCCCCCCATTCAGCTAAGATAGCTCCACCATGCAAACCCTGGTAGCACCCCTGTGTTGGTCATCAGGTCACGAAAATACAGCCCAACCTTCTGCCCTTTGCAATCTGCCTCGGCAAAGGAGACAGGTACTGTCTTTATGTATGGAAAAGCAAGGAAATGGTGGTTTCGGATCCCTCTACAGTCACAATGGACTAAAATGAGTTCACTGTTTGGCTAGATGACTATAAGACAAGAACTTGGGTTGGGTCCAACAGAGACCCAGGCATAGGTTTCTGGGCCATGCTGCCAATCCAGAGCCATAAGAGACTGATGCAGTTCCTAGATCCATAAGCAGGGGGGCAAGGAGGCATCTTTATCTCCGCATTGCAGAAGAGAACTCTGTGGCTGTGCAGCAAAAAGGATCAGAGGTCCCACGTAAGGGGACTCAGTAGAAAACAGCTTTGCCCATGAAATCTATGGCAGAGCTGACAAATCCACCCCAGAAATCTTAGGGACACCCTCAAGTAAAATAACCTCTCTTCATAAGGCTATGCATCACAGTCTTAACTGAGCTCTGGTCTACAAGGAACCTTTCTAATTCCTAATTGCTGTAACTCTGAACCTTCCTCGGCATCCCTGGGAATCTGGAAGATACAGAAATAGCAAGGCTTTACCCCACTGGTTTGTCCTTTTCATGATGCTGAGATTTTCATCAGTAAGTGATGGGGAAGGAAGAACTATGCCATGAACTTGTACACTGCAGGAATGGGTCAAGCCAAGGTCCAGATACTCCTCAAGACAGGAGGCAATCCATGGGAAAGGCTTTCCGCCAGCCAGTCCCAGAGCCCTTCTCCCTAATTAATTCATCATTTGTCTATTTGGGGGAATGGCTCAGCTGAAATGACGTCTTTTTCAAGTTAAAGAAAGAAGGGAAAGAAAGGAAATCTGACTTACGTCATGCGCTCCTCCACCCCTCCTGATTCAAAGTGTTCTCCATTCTGTAATCCTTGCTTTACAACTTTTTAATGTTAGCATTTGAGCAAATTGAGGGAAACACTTGCCTCCCAGTAACTCAAATTAAAATGGTAAGAAGTAAAGCAGAATTTTTTGTTACGCCTGAACCAAGGTAACTACCTCACTTTCTCTGTTCAGGAAGATTTGGTTTTCATTTTTCTCTTGGTCCTGGCTCAGAACCATGTCTCAAAATAAATATTCCCAGCTGGAAGAACTATTCCCCCAGCCTTGCATGGTGACCACCAGCACCCATATAATGCTGTTGAAAAGGAGGAGGGACTTACAGTCAACCATGGGATGCTTCCAGCACCTCACTCTACATGCAGCCCTGAAGAGCAATGACTTGGCAAGGTCTTCGCATCATCGTTTACTCTCACTGGCTTCCCGGGACCTGAAGCTTGGTGCCACAAATATGTTTGCTATTCTTTGACTTGTTCAGGTAATAATTGGATGTTACCTGCATCTCAGGACCGACCCAGTTTGGTGGCTTTGCTCAGATGGTGAAATACAGACCCCTGAATTGCTTAGGACTCCTGTGTTGTTACGGAAATGTTAAATCTTCCAAACTGCAGTGAGGGAACCAGTGGGGTAGGCTACAAAGTGGCAAAGCAACCCAGAAAAGCAACCTTTTGCAAGTCTGGATCATAGCTATTGCCAAAAAAAAAGATAGTAATAATAAACCAAATGTCTGGAGGAATTTCTTCTCCCTATTTTCCTCTCTTTCCAGCTCATTATTTCTTTATAAGGCTCATTACCAGCAGGTCTGAGACTCAGGCACTGACCCACAAAGGCCTGGAGGGAGGAAAGCTTTCAAATGGTGTCAGACGCAGCTGGACCAATTGAAGAGAGATGCAGAGTGGCAAGAGAGGTGACAACCAAAGGGACGGGTTTCCAGGGGCCCTGCATTGGAAGGGGCAGGATCAGGATCCACTAGGACATGCCCAGCTCTGCACACCCTCAGCATTTCAGCTTCACTGGAAATATGATTTTCCAGTATGCCAGCCCCTGAATCCAAAGGGGATTTACTGAAATCCTAGTGGAAAAACTTCAAACGAACAACGTCCAACAAACAACATTGGTCTCTTCTATAACCATTCAACAGTTCAGGAGCAGGTTCTGCACCACCTGAAGCCTATTTATGCCAGGACTGTTGCGCTCTGTTCCCATCCCACCCTACATGTCTGTGCATTCCTGTCCCCTTCCTTGTGCTCCTGACATGTCATGTCATGTTGTGCCATTTCAAGGAGCTGGTCTGCCTGAAAACTAAACTGGGGGGGTGGGGAAGA
>JAOXJK010000004.1:24595184-24628175 GCA_025774025.1 Xenus cinereus | reverse complement strand
GGTGGGGAAGAAAGGGGGGAAAAAAGAGAGAGAAACTCTGGAGTTTTTCAAAAGCAAAACACACTTTTCACTTGGAAATATCCCTGTTTGTTGTTTGGGTTTCTCCTGAGCAGCCAAACCCAGGGATGATGCTCAAGACCTTTTGATAAGGACCCATGAATCCAACACTGAAGCTGAAGGACTCTGCAGGCGCCCCTGCAGGACCACTTCTCTGCCTGCCTCTTCCCTGACCTTGGATACTGGGATTTTAATACCTTTCTGGAGGTTTTGAAAACTCCCAGAGGACAGCAGCGATGGTCGTCTGTTTGCATCCGTATCCATGTAGGAACTGGAAAAGTTCTAACCCTCACTTTGACCGTATAGCCCAAGCTTTTCTGCTGGAGCTTCCACTTCTTTCCCCAGTTTCCCTCTATTACCCTATTTCCTTGGCTGTATTTCCTCCTTGCGACATGCCCCTACCAGCTTGTTTCAATCTGTGGTGTTGGTTCTCCCTGCAGCGGAGGTTGTATCTGATTTTTTGCATTCAACAGCACGCCCCAGCCCTTCTCGCATCTGAATTTTGGTTTTGCCAGCAAGGGTGGGGCAACACTTAACTGAGTTTGCAGCTGAGTAAGCCTTTCTACTGTGAACTCTTGGGAGAGAATATTATCTCCTAGTGGTGTGTGAAATGCCTCGGAGAAAGGACCAACAACAGGTTGGTGGAAAAACACTGTAATAAATAACATGCCTGATGGTCATAACAGGCAAGTGAAGCCATATGACATAATCAGGGGATAATAAAGAATCTGACCAGGCTTTCAGGAGCGTGGAGCTCAGAGAGACACAGAGCAACAAGGCAATGCCACTGCCGGGCTCGTTCCTCGCTGCCAGGAGTGAAACAACTTCATTCCAGCCACTGAGAGGTGGCTTGAAAAAGCCTCTGATATATTCACCGGGGAGAAAATTACCTGTCAAAAGAATGATAAAGTCATGGTGTGCTTTGCTACTGGAATCCATTTGTTCTGACTGGTGATGGGGAAGAGCTCAGGCTGCATCATGTTCCTCTGCTAAGTCTTTTGCTGCTGTAAGGTTAAATGCTGGGGAAAGTATTAAAGAGTAGCATCCACATTTGTGGCATGGTGGGATGTGTCATTGAATAGCTCATTTTTTAACAGTATGCAATCCTCTGTACTGCCGTACTTCAGGTTAAACCCACGCACACATCTACAAACCTGAACCTGCAAGTAGCATGTACTTTGTAGGGATTGACATGGTTCTCGGTGTGGCTGTGACAGGGGAAATGTGCCACATACACAAAACAAACCACCAGCAAGTATAGCTTGTGCTAGAAAAAAATCAGGGTAAATCATACCTATTTACACCGTGCCCAGGAGCAGCTCTGTAGATGACCCTATATATGTTTTTGTGGGCAGTAGGAATGATTCCGAAGTGTGGGTCATGTATTTACAGAAGTTAGGGTGGAAGGCGCTTTAAGAGGTCACTTGTTCCCATGTTTCTCCCCTGCTTTAGCCAGTGATGCAGTGCTGATTGATAGATGGATTTTGCCCATCTTTTGGTCTAGATTCTATTGAATTAGGAGGACTGCAGCAAGGGGATCAAGGGAAGTTACCATCCCCTCTTCTCAGTGTTGGTGAAGCCACAGCTGGAAACATCCAGTCTAGGATCTGTGGGTCAAGAGGGAAAAGGGACCTGGGGCATGTCCTAGAAGGAGAGATGAGGGGAGCTGAGCTTGTTTAATCTGTCAGTGAGGACTGAAGGGGATCTAACACTGCTTACAGCTAATGGAGGTAGTTAGAAAGACAACAGAGACAAAACATTTTTCAGCAGTGCCAAGCAATGCAACATGGAGCAATATCCACAAACTGCAGTTTGGGAAGTTCAAGTTGGACAGCAGGAAACAATTAAATACTATGCAGCTGGTGCAGCACTGGGACAGGACAGGTATCACCATCCTTGGAGGAGTTCAAGTCCTGGCTAGATGCAGCCACAGCCAGCCCCACCCAGCACTGGCAACAGCCATGCTCTGGATGGGAGGTGGGCTGGAGACCCCAGAGGTGCCCCAGCACCACCCCAGATTGGCACTAATTGTCTCATTCTCACTGCCAGGCCTGGCGCAGCCACCTGTGGTGTGGTACCAGAGGCCGTGCTGCAAACACCTGGGGATCCTCTGAGCTCTCCTGTGGGACCTGGGGACAGGGACAGATGGGAAGGGGATTGTGTCACACCTCTAAATCCTCTTCATAATATCTCACTGGTCAGGCACACCTAGGAAATCCTTATCTAATCCATCCCCCTGGACACTAATAAAGTACTTGAGGACCCTCTGCAGATCCCATGGGGTCTATTATATGCATACGCTCCTCCATCAGCCTACAGCTTCCCCCCATCCTCCCAGCTAATGAACTGTTTGAGGGAGAGTGGTAAAATGAAACCTTTCGATCCCACATGAAGTGATTGGAAAATAGCAGTGGGAAAATGAAAGCCAGGGCAAAATTCTTCAGAGCAGGCAGTAGGAGAGAAATGAAAATGCTATTATCATTCTTCCACATGAGAAGAGTGACAAAGGAAGACCTCTCTCCCCACCCTTCTGGGTGCTGCCTAGATTTTTCCAGCAAGGTCACAGTAATAAGCAATCAACTGATTGAAATGCCACATTTCAGCCAACCAGGAGAATAAGCGGACTTTCTATCAGGATTCTCCACAACGGAGCACTCATTGTGATAAATGAACTGGAGAACAAGACAAATGAATATAACCTACTGCTGTGTATGGATTCATCAGCCCAGAGAAAGCTTGTGACAGAGAGAGAGGGAAAGAAAAGACAGTGCCCAGGGAGCTTGGGTGGGAGGAGGCACACAGGAAGGTTGCAGTGAGCTTCTAGGAAGTACATGGGTTGAAGAGGAGTCATCTACTAAGTGCCCGTGCAGAGGTGACCACGAGGTTATGGGGGCAAAGTAGGATTCTATTGAGCTGTAGCCACTCAGAACTTGTGTTGAGCAGAAGGGAACTGCACCACTTACATGACAGCTCCTTCGTGTCTAATTTTGACTCCCTGATGTGTGCAAATTGATCAGATCAGCCAAGACAGGGTGGTTCTTGAGAAGGCATAAACATATGAAAAACCCAAGCAACTTTTCTGCTTGATCCTGCTGTTCTACAAAGGGAGCTCTAGGACAGCAGGACCTTCATCCACGGATATACCCTTCCTGCTTCCCATGTACCATAGACTGGATAACAGTCTGTGGTTCCTTCACCTAGTGTAAAGCACCTTTTAATCCATAAGACAAAGACGTAACAACATCCAGGGACTGGCAGCTGAAGTCAGCAAGGTTCAAACCAGTAAGAGTAAGAAAATCACTAGCAGGGAAATTAGTCATTGCAATGGGTTACTAAGAACTGGAAGGAATTCTCCATTACTGACAGGAAAACAGGAGCGAAGGCTTTCTAAAAGAAACAGCCAAGCTTGCCCAACAAATGCTGGGAGATGTCCAGGAAGGAGGTGGAAGCCTTTTTTTATGGGGTGACCATAGAAAACTGCAGCAGGCCTTGCTGGCTTTTTACATGGAATGCTGGTGACTCCCATTATGCCATTCTGCAGTGTCCAGCTAAAAAAAAGGAGCTAGCAAGGAGTCGGATTCAATGGGAGAGTATGAGAAGCCAGTGGACTTGCCTCTACTTCAAGGACTAAATTTTTGTCCAAAATCTGTGTTTTACAAAGAAATTTAAATTAATATCATTGTAGTTCTTAAGATGATTCCCCCTCCCCTTCTTATGATGTAAAAATAGCCTGCAATGAGACTTTGTTTAAAGCCATGGAGTTAATTTTCTATAATAATTGTTAACAGTTGGAGTTTTTCTTTCTGTAAGCTCAAGGGAGAAGCATGGACAGATTTATTAATGGTGTCCCCCAATGTGATTGATGGGCTGTCAAACAGGGAAACTTCACACCTGAAAAAACTTGAAACAAGAACACTTATACCAAAAATAACATCTGTGCCTGGTACCTCTGCAAGTCTCTCTGTAGTGACTTGTGGCTGAGCCTTCCCAAGGGCTTCTCTACTCCAGTAGCTCCTCTGTCGGTTCAGTGCCGTGCTCTGTTCTTCTGTTGCTATAGAGCTGGATACGCTCATGACATCACAAATACAGTGATGGATGATGGGAGAGAAGAGAGATTGTCTCCCCAAAAGAGTGAGCAGGCAGAGACAGAATTCCCTCATGGGATAATTGTCATAGAAGTGTTTCCTCCTACACCAATGTCCATCAGAGCAAATGGGATTTCCACACACACACGTAGTGATGCATGGGTAAATCTTAACGCTTGGTTACATCCCTTTCGTCATCATTGGCAACACATAGCACCTGATATCAGCCACACTGAGATTTCCCAGTGTCTAGAACAGATTGCGCATCTCTGCTCCAGAAAGCACCAGTAGCTCTGAGGTCAGGTTGGGCGAGTAACAGTATGGAGGCCCCTTGTCTTTTTTGCCTGGTGGCCACCAGCTCTTTCCTCTGAAAGCATCCGCTGCTTCATTCATTTCCCAAGTCGTGTGGATATTGAGTGTGAGCACCAGGAAGCCCAGGGCATGCACTGGTGGCTACAAGGTAACTCCAGCAAGTTCAACTAGATCGAAACCTGACAGAAGGGATCTGGAAGCGTTCTGGCAGGATGACTGTGTGGTTCTTAATTCATGTATAAATACTAGCCCTTGTGTATTCCAGAGAAATTAACTTCTGTATGCTGTTATGTTGATGAATTCCCAGTCTACATCCTTCCCACAGCAAAGGAAACCAGACAGCAGTACGAACAGGTGGGAAACTTGTCCAACTGGAGCAGGCCAACAGAAAAAAGGTTTGATCCCTTCCCGTATAGAGACTGCACACACATGGACTGACAAACCAGGTTATTCACTGTGCCTCTGCCTCCTTTCCCATCAGCCATACAGCGATGGATAGAAAACAACATGACCAGAGTCCCGGAGAAACACCTTGGCCTCAATTTCTGCCATTTGTTCGAGGAGTTCTTTCTGCAGACATTTCCTTCAGTGGTATATTGCTTCCCTGAAATACCAGGCAAGCACTTTCTTGATACAGTTAGGATGAAGTTTTCACCTTGGTCAACGAAGTCTTATGGGACACCAGCACACCCCCAAGAGAGTTAGGAGTGTCTCTAGAGGCACCCAGGGAAACTACTGAAAGGCACAAGACCTTGTGAGTCCTCTCGAGTGCAATGAAGAAGCAATGGGAACCATCTCAGCATGCGAGAGGAGTGAGGAAAATCTCAAGCCTTACCCACTGATCACAACTTCTGTTCCAACGGCAAAAATAATCTGTTTTAATAATCTTAATAATCTTTCTCTAGTATCCTTTGTCCATATGGCTGGTAATCTGGCTGCTTAGGAATGAATTATGAAAAAATCCTCAAATAGGGATCTGATGGCTTAGCTCAGAGAATCAAAGAAATTAGAGGCAGAGAAGCCCTATCAGGCCACTTAGTCTTCCTTACTCACCAGGCTTCCTTCCATCAGGGGTCTGCTGGGCTGGAGAGGCAGTGTTGGATCAGACTCGTGACTGGAAACCACATCCTCTTCCCAGCACTTCTGCAGCCTCCCAGCACTGTGGCATTTCTCTCGCTGCCTTATTTCTCCTCCCACTTATAAAGACTATATTTTCTTCAGGACAGTGACTGCCCCTTACAATGAGTTTGCACATTGCCCAGCAATCAGGGACCACTATCGAGCACAGATCCTTCCCAAGCTGTGCCAATGGAGTACAAAATCCTCCTGCAGGCTCTTCCATGGCTTACCAACGTCTTAGAGGGGATGCCACAAATGTTTCTTCACACTTTTGCCTTTAGTGGGCAAGGAAGGAATTGATCCAGTTGCCCTCTGGTGCAAATCAGGACAGCCCACTGACTTTGCTGACATGACTCTGGTCTGATGAGAGGATCTGACTGAGGCAGTTGGTGTTGCTGGAAGGAGGAAGCTTGTGTCCCATCTATTTTAATTTGTGAAGATTCATCCTGACCAAAGCAGAGCCACCCTGGCCATACTGACACACAGAAAGCAACACCAGTCTGCAGAATGGGACCCTGTGCAGAAAGCAGGGGCTGCAAGACCCTGGCCTGCTGGTGGTCTGCAATGGGCTTTTAATTTATTTAACCATTAGTAAACAGATGTAATCAACATAACCTTCCCCATCTCCTTTGGCACCACATCAGAGCCACAGGCAAGCTCCGCTGGGGACCGGCCGTCACATCGGGATGAGACGGTGAAGCCTTGAGGTTATGAGACCACTGCTGTGAGTTTTGCCCAAATCTTTACATGCCCAGTTGGTCTCAGCAAGACACCATTAACTTACAGAGGAAGAAGAAAGGAGCCCCATCTGGAGCTTAGAAAGCACAAATCTGCCATTCTCTCTTCGCAGGCTGAGGCCGTCTGAACAGAAGGTAAAGGTTGCAGGGAGATGCTTTCATAGGGAACAATGCTTGGGAAACACAGAGACAATACGCTTTTCTCTTTCCAACCTCCCCCCACCCCCCCAACTATTTCTCTGCAAGAGCAGGTACCTAAAATCAAGAGCAAAGAAAACTGCAAGTTGGGAACATTGTTTCTGCTTTCAACAGTTCTTCCCACGGTCTTCTCTGAGCTAATAAATATTTTGCAGTATTGCACCAGTGCAGCATTACCAAACCCTCTGATTGAGGAAAATAAAATCTACCCACGCACTGATTTTATACTGCAGCAGCAAAAACCATAAAACACACATTGGCAATAGTCAGTGCAGGTAGTGAATTACATAGTCTTACTCTTAGGAGAGCTCTGGGTGCAGGATTTTAAAGGATTTTAAAGAAGTAGACTGTCAGAAATGCTGAAATCTGAGTGTTTTCTTTCCTTACAGAAGCTGTCCAAATTGACAATAGAGCTGTTTGTCTGCTCTACTCTGAATAAATCAGTAAAAGAAGTTATTTTCCCCTTTTTTTATCTTTGGCCTATTTGCAAATCTCTGCATTCTGTACCTATTTTTGAAGCGTGAAAATTTGCCAGCCAGTTTGGAAAACAAATCAGGTGCTACAAGTCCTTTTTCTCCCAACCGGCATGTCCGAGGGATCAATGCCCAAGATGCGCAACAACTGCTTTTATTCCAAATAAAAAATTTCCTGGTCAGAAGAAGATGCCCTGATTTCCTCAATTGCTCTAAATCCAGGAGGCCCAGCCACTTAAGAAGTTTCTGCCACTCCGTCCCCCCATGCTGATCAGCCAATTGATCCAGGCTGAAATCCGTCCTCAAAAAAACCAACACCAAAATGCAAAGGAGGAGGGCATTTTTAAGCTTAATTGTTTTGGTCAGTAAGATAACAGCGGTGCCCCAGTGCTTGACAGGGCAGGCAGAGACAGGCAGGGAGGAAGACAACTGCTTCCCAAGCCAATATGGTGCTGGAGAAGAGGTTTCGTTAAACAATGATGTGTAACTGATGGTGCTTGGGTTTCTGCAGGTCTCTTCCATTATATGTGGTTGATTATTCCCTCCAAATATTCCCTTTTTGGTTGCAATCTTAGGTAGCCAGGAGTTACCATATTCTGGCTTGCGTCTCTGATGCCAGCAAGGAACCAGCACCAGCGACTTCAGCAGAAGGTACAATAACACTGCTTCATGGCAAATGGTCCGTGACTACACGGCAATATCCAAACACCTGGAGGTCAGTTTAAACCCTGCAGCACGAGGTTTCATATCCCCTGTGAATCACTGGGAAGCACTAACTGTGGACATCGAGGCTGACCACGTAAATGTCCAGGTATCAGCACCAGAGACATATCTCTTATTTTTAATAACCCATTGCATGGCGGGGGGGGGAGGGGGGTGCGGGGAGAAACCTTGCTATTTATGCTTAATTTTTTTTAAATTCTGACATATCCTTCATTGTAATTATAATTAATGTCACCCGGTTAAAACCTCACCTAATGCTCTCTAGACAGGTATTGCTATTCACACTTAACAGCATGGGAAAACTGAGGTGACAGCCAGCCACTAACTTGCGCACAGCCAGCAAGCACATCAGCAGGATAACACACTGAATAGTGAGCCGTGTTGCTTCTCTCTCCCATAAATAAACCCCAGGAAGTCCGACATAATAGTAAATAAAAGCTGGGCTGCTGTGTGCTGTGAAGAACAGAGGAATTCAAGGATGAGGCAGAAAAAAAATACTGAAAGTCCAGTTGCACATCCAGGAGGGGAAAGAGACCAAAGGGGAAGGGATAATCAGATGGAAGAAAAATCTGAAAGCAAATGCTTTTTAATTATCATCATTTCAAGGGAGCACAGAACGACTCCACATGGTCCCTCATGGTTGTAGAGAAAGACCCAGGTCAGGGCAGAGGGCAAATCCAGGGTCAGATTCTTATTGAAAGTGAAAATTGTTCTTATTGTGCTTAACACCAGCTTTAGGAATATTAAAGAACAATTTGAGTTTTGTCAGTTAATACACTGTGGCCTGTGGTTAATGTGGCACTAAGAGAGAGATATTTTTTTTGCAGGCTATTAATCTAGCAAGATTTTAAAGACCTCAGCAAATATAATGTGACTCTCACATACTCCGTCTAGAAATTACCACCAGCCTCGCTCACTGGTGCAAACATAATGGTTCTGATCGACAGGTCGTGTTCACCGACCACAGAGAGGTTACAAAGACTTGAGGCAGATCAGCTACCAGTCTCCTTTTTATTTAAAGGCACTCTAGTTTGTTTTTTTTTTTCACTTTTACACCACTGGAAGATGCCCGAGGGATCTTTGAAAGCCTCCGGCCCTCAGCCTCACTTGTGTCTGCGCTCATCATCCTGACCATTTTTCTGACAATAGCAGATGGCCTTATCAAAGATGCTGTCTCTCCTTAGAAAGGCTGCCCCCTTGTTCAGGACACTAATTTTACCACTAAATATAGTCCCGTCACATGTTGCTAAAAAGCACCATTAGATGATGGTGGAAGTGTCTAGCCAAGTGGAAGGTGTCCCTTCCCATGGCAGGGGGGTTGGAACTAGAGGATCTTTAAGGCCCCTTCCAACTCTAATATGATTCTATGATTCTCTGGGTGGGTGAGGTCATGAACAAACTCCTGACCTCACAATTGCATTTTGGTGGAAGTTCTGGTTCAAGATTCTTGGACACGAACCATGTTGGTTTAGTCTTTGGGAGCAAACCACACAGCTTTTCTTCTCTATGAAAAAACCCAGCAGCAGCCCAGCTTAACCGTGAAGGAAACCCCTCTGAAACAGGGACAGATCATCCAAAGCGTGCATTAACAGAGGATTTGGCTTGAAATTTTACCAACTTGTCAATTCTCAGGAGAGAGGTAGTATCAGAGGCTGATCTCAACACGGGAATCCTCCTGGGACTTCTGTGCAACCCAGCCCAGCATTGATTCAGTTTGTGAAGACATGAAAACCAGACCACGGGGAAACGTGAAGGGCTGCAGTGAGTCTCATCCTGCCTGATGTGCTGGAGACTCATGTCCTGTGGTGGCAAAGGTGCCCATGCCTCAGCTGTTCCAGTGCAAAGTCCCACCTTCTGCCTTAAACACTCGCAAAGAGAGAGAAGTGGAGCTGCTGGAGGGCTAAGAGGAAAGGGGATTTGTTTGCAGAGATTTAATTTTGAGATTTCCTCCAATGGCACATTCCTGACTTCTCTCTGACTCTGTGGAGGCAGCTCACATTCCCAAGATGGGAAGGTTCCCAGAGTCTTTGAAAGCCACTGGAAAATACTTTCAAAATTACACCCATTTTATGCCATGAAGTGAGAAAAAGAGAAAAGCCTGGAGGCATCAGCTCCAGCCCCTCTGCCCACTTATATGGCATTTGTGCTCCATGTTTTTCTCTCCTGATATTTCGTTTCTCCTCTCTTTCCAGTAGCACCCAAACCCTACATATGAACTCCACTGGCCCCATCCTCAGCTGGGGGAACACATTGAAATTAGGAGGTTGGTGTTACTGGGATCATCGATCCCTTTTTACTTCCCATCTGGCTTTACTGCCAGATTTTTATTGCCACTGCTTTTTGCTGGGGACACACATCTCCTTATGGCACATCCGAATGGCCTTAGAAATAAAGGAATGAGACCTTTCAGCCAGCAAAACCTGTAAATAAACAGTTTGGGCTGGCAATCAATGGGCAATCTCTTTAAGCCTTGGGATTGTTCAGTTAGATTAAGCCTTTCTAATGAATTCCTCATTGAGCCACTGAACAGAAATGAAGCCTTGTTAGCTCATTATCTTTCTAATTAACCCATTCTAAACCTGCTCCTTCCTCACCAGGAGGTAGCTGTGCTGTTTGGGTTTCACACTGAGGTTTATCAATGACCCCCTGAGAGCCTTTTGTATCAGTAACTGAGATTTATTTGAAATGACTGAGGAAGGCAGCTTCCAGTTTATTCCCTGTGCCAGATGAAGGTCCGAATACTATGTTATCCTCGGGCTACAATTTCCCAAGGACAAGCCATGTGTTGTGAGCATCTCCAAGCCCTATTCTGCCGTGATGAATGCTCCCCCCACACACACATGCCCTTGTTTGCATGCAGATCGCTGGGCTCGTTAAGCTGACGAAGGGGCCTGCCCTGCCTAATGGGGGATTGGGGCTGCACTGTGTCTACCTGCAGATAGCAAGAGTATTTCACCACTGGCATTGCCTGCTTTCAGCTGGTTTTGTGTTTATAAGCAGGCTCCATTTCCAGACAAACACAGCAACGTATCTAATAGATGAAGAGCCCTCTTCCCAAAGGATGACTGCAGCAACCCCATTACTTGGGCCATTTTGAAGGAGACAGCCCATATAGTAACATCTATTGGAGATCCATCCTGTGTCAGGAATAGGATGGAGCAATCAGCCTGACTGGTTCAAGCTTGATGTCCTCACAGCCCGTGTGGCAGCAATCTCTGCTTCTTGGCTTCTCTCTGGAAAACCCCAACATGGAGTAGCTCATGGGTTTGCGTGCTCTGAGTCCCCGACATCAAGCCCATCCTTGCACTCGGACACAGACTCATATCCCACTGTTCTCAATGCTGTCCAAGGTGTTCTGTCGCCTTCTGTCACTTCTCTCCCTAAGTAGCTGGTGGGGCCTTATCTCCTTTCTTCCTCAAGTTCAACGACACCTCTTGCTTTTGGGCTCTCCCTTGGCCTTGCTCCCACTGGGTTCAGGAGCTGGCTGACAACCTTTCCTGTTGGATGCCTGAGCTGGAGGCACCCTTTTTCATCCCAGACTCACTGACACAGCACCCAAGGCAGCCCACATCCCCCATTAGCATCCCTTGAAGAAGCAAGAGACACAGATGGATGTGTCCTCTCTCTCAATCCCTTTCTGTATCTCCACAACACTCACAGGACTTGCTCAGGATCCCATGTCCAGGCACATCCCACTGCATTCAGCCTTCAGCCCAGCTTGGGAGGGACAATCCAAGCCATGAGCTTCCCTGAGCATCACAGACCTGCAGCTCAGGGACCAGCATTGCCTCCGCTTCCTTCCACACCATCACTTTTCTCACTCTTACCTGGATTGTCCAAATGTCTCCATCTGACCAGCCACAAGCACTGAAATATGGATTTCAGTCCTAGGTCAAAGCTTGGCACAGTTTGAAGTGCTCAGTGCAGGTTTCATCAGTAGAACAATACCAGTCTACAAACTGCCCTTAGGGTGGCTTTGGAAACCTTTTTGAAGCAAATAAAAAATTAAATTCTTTAGATTTCCTTTTCTTTTGTTATTTTCAATTCTGGTTTCTCCCCTTACCTTCCTCCTCCAACCCATACCCAGCCCGGGGGGAGCTGTGACCCCAATCCACCCTGAGAGGTTCATTCAGATCCTGCCTCCAAGAGCAACATTTTAATAACCCGACCAGCCAGGGATCTCTAAATCTCTCCGAGGAAAGGAGGCAGTGAGGATATAAACAAAAATATGCTTTGCCTAATTGTTTCTTACGTCGTCACGAGCAATTGAAAACGGCTCCTAGGGCGATATCCATTACATTTTGTAACAAAGGACTCTAAATGAAGGAAGCCCAGGCGGAACAGCAGAGTCAGAGTTAGAGACAAGCCTGGCATATAAATCTGTGCCAATCTGCCCCCTCCGCCACCCCAAATGCTCCCACAAGACCTGGAAACTGGCACAGGAAGAAAGAAATTCCAGCACGTGCCACGCTGGGATCTCTGTTCCTCTGGATACCCAGCAGCTGGAGAAGCCCCCTTCCCTCGGGGAAGACAGCACAGCCACCCGCCTGCCCATTCAGCCCATCACACAGTGGCGTCCGTGTCCCACAGCTTCCTAATGGGCTTTTGCCAGGGCTCCCATTTATCAGCAGGGCTGCGGGCTGGTTCTGGTGTAGAGGGCTGTATGTTGGCAGGGGGATGACTCAAAAGGGCAATGCTAAGCACCTCGCTGTTTGGCTGTTTAAAAAAACGGTGATTTAGAGTGCATGGTATGCCAGATCACTGACAGGGTCTCTGAATTTATTTTGTTCTGTATTTAGTGTAAGATTCGCTTTGTATGTTTTAGCCCATCCTGCCATCAGCATCTCTCCGTAGAGGGTTGAAGTGAGGATCTATTTACAATCCTGGCATATTCTATTCTATCCTATATATTGGGTATAGCATCAACCGGACTTTAAGAAATCTATTAGTATTGAAACAGTAGAAATTGCAACTATGAGCTCTTCTGCTGAACAGCTTTGTGGAGTAACAGGGAGAAGAGAACACAGTGATGTTAGGTGGGCAGGCAGAGAATATCAAGCATGTTTTCTGACTGAGATAATCTATGTTTTCAAGGAATTTCTGAGTTTTAGATTGTTTTTTTCTCTTTTTTTTTCCCTTACTCCAAGTAGTCCAACTTTGTTGTTTGAAGACAATATCCCTGCACTGTTGGCCAGTGGATTGGATCCTGCATGCGGCAGTCTTTACATTTCAGAAGCTGCTTCTAGAGGCTGCTGCCCAGTTCCAGACACAGGCAGGCTGTTGCGAAGCAAAGTGATTTTCATGCTCTTGTGTGCTCTCTCCACCATGGGAACTCGGCATTTTTTTTCTTAGAAGGACTCTGCTGTGACTAAAAATCGCTGCTGGGAGCTCTCACGATTTGAATCCCTGGCTCTGGTGGCTTCAAACCTCAGCTCCTGCAAGCCAGGCAGTTCAGCTTGCTTGGGGTCTACCCCTTCCTTCTCCCTCTCCTTCTCCATCCCCTTCCTCTTTGTTTTACCCATGGTTGTCAAAAAGCCTTGCAAACATGACACGCACGCAGGGCAGAGCCTCAGAAGTCAGACGACAAGAAAAAGGAAACCTTACTACACAATACTTTTATAATCTCAAGATTCATTTCATGACAACTCCATGTCATCACCAGCAGCTTTTTTCGTGAGTTGATAATATTAGAAGTGGATACAGATGTTAAAGTGTAAGACTGCTCTTTGTGCATGGAAAAACCCACCAAAACCTCCTAGATCTGCCTTAATATTTTCACTCCCAAACGTTTAAAGTCCCGTCAATGCCTTGACAGTGATTTCATGACATTCTTTCATTCTTTAAACGTGAGCTTAGGAGAACAAGGAGAGGATCCTGAACCTCCAAAATCAGGAGGACCTTAGCTCTCCGTGGGCTACTGCTTTTCTACCATCCCCTGTGGGTACCCCAGGCTGGGTAGAAACATAATTAAGGGCACATTTTTTGATCTCCATCTGTTTTTTGGAGACATGCCGGTTCACCCTCTTGCAAAAGAAAGTGCCCGGGCCAGCTAGGCTCCACATGTAACTGAGACAATGTGTATCATTATTTCTGTGCAGGAAATGAAGCAAAATTACAATAATGCAGCACCGTACCCAAATGCTGAGCCAGCCCAAGGAAATCAGCACCGGGCTCACTCTGACGGCCCTTACCTCCCTTCTCCTCTTCCCTCGCTCCCTCCTCTGCCTGCAGCTCCCCCCGTCCAGCCCCTCCAGACATGTCCAGAGGGATCTTTAAAACTCTATAAAAAACATAAGAAGCTGTTTTCGACTATTAAGAGAGACTGTTGATAACACAGTTCCAATAAAAAAAAGTCTATATATGTGCTTTCTACAGCTTCCCTTGGAAAATAATTCATTTCTCCCTGCATTATATTTCATGGTAACCTAGAGACTCAATATGTTCTGGATTACTGCATCCATTTCTGTTTCTGCTCTAATGGCCCACCAGAGTATGAACCTTCCAACCAGAGTCCCCTAAATCTGGTGACTGGGGAGCTAGTTGTACTTTCTTGTTTTCCACTTGATAACTAGCCCCTTCCAGCATTGCTTTTATGGCAGTAATCTTCCTAGGCTGGTTGCAGATTGCTTGTCCTCGGTTGTTTTTTTTTTTTCCTTACTTGCTTGCTTTTTTTTTTTCTCTTGTCCTCCAGCCACTGGAGCCAGTGGTCACTGTGGAATATCCATCATGTTGTTTTTTATGTCAAGCTGGAGTTCCCCAGGTCCATTTACTCCTTTTCCCTACCCCCCATCCAAGTGCCACCACAGTCCAGCAATTGCTTGTATCAATGAACTGCCCCTTCCGTCTAGGGGGAAGGAATCTAAGATTGCCAATGCCTATCGATGGGCTACAGATATCCTGGGTTTAATTTTACGGCTTCGTATTACAAATCACGGGGTAAACCGAGGAGGCTAAGCAAACACCTCTCTCCTCTTACTGCTTTGGAAAGTAAAAGACATTAGAAATAGCATGAAAGGTACGGAGGAAATAAATCAGGCCAAGTCCCATCTGCCCATCGGTGCAGCCTTGCTCAGTACCGGGAGCCCAGACCCCCGCACAAGTCCCGACTGTGCCGTGGAGTCTGGGTGTTGTTCCCGGGACAGCCTCCATCCTGCCCCATTTGCATTTGCATCTGAGATCCAGGCACGTACACAACTATTTAGTTCTTTTTCTGCGTTGCTCTGAAAAGGAGGTCAGGTGGAAAACTTCAGCGCTGTGGAGGGAGTAAATTAGAGATCAGGAAACCAGCCTGAATGAAAAGTAAGGGCTAAACCTTTGTTTATCGCTTCAAGCTCAAATGTGAAGACATACTTACGTTTAAATTTTGTAGGTAAAACACTTTGTTCCCAAATACAGGATAAAATAATATCTAAAAATTTCAGAAAATTAACCCAAAAGGGTGGAGCTGAGGATTTTTTTCTCAAAGCCACTTCTAGGAGAATGAGAACTATTCCTTGTACTGATCTTTTTAACCCATGTGTCTTACAACCCTTTGTCAATCACCACACACACACATACACCGTATTTGTTTCACTTTTCCTTCCCTGTAATAATTCATATCTGCAATGGCTTTTTTCGGTCTTAAGATCACTTCTAGGGCTTGATTTCTCCAGTCTCTTGGTGTTGGTACATTTCCTCTTCAGGACACTTGCACTGGAATTGTTTTCTCTGCCCGGCTGCCATTTAACTGTGCCTCTGAGAGAGTGGCAGAGAATCAGCTGAAGTCTTCATAGCCTTGCTCTTCTGTCTGCAGATTTGCCTTAGGGTCCTGCCGAGTTAAAGGTGTGACAAAGGCCATTGTGCAGCTCTTCCCAAGGCCAATTCCTAGGGCTAGGCTGATCTTAGCATCCGCACCGTGTTTACAACTTCCATTTTCTAGAACAGGTTGAGTTCATTGGCATTAAAAACTCTCTATAGTGCATCAGTCTTAATCCAATTTTAAAAGGCAAGGCCAGCAACTGTGTTAAAGGGATTAGCTCTTATTAAATATAGTGTATTTGAGTAAGCCCTAAGGGAAGGACTCCACTTGCTCCTGTTTGCATGGATGGAGACAGTCATACCAAGTTACATCCTAGGGACCTGGCAGTAAGCTCACGCTATAAATTACATCACCTTACAGGAAAATAATTCTTAAAGTATGGAGGTAATTGGAAAGCAGGCTTTATAAACATTAAAAAGCAAGCTCTTCATCTCCTGTAAATCCACATGGGAGGAAAAAAGCAGGTGAGAAGTCGACCTGTCATGGCAGAGAAGCTGCTATCCAGGTCTCACAACAGAATGCAGACAGAAGATGTAACATTATGTTGAAAGCAATGGAAAGGGATTGACCTGTGTCCTCCAAATTTTGGATGTAGCCAGGTAACAACTCAAAAAAAGTGTTATCCAAAGCCAATGGACCCCAGCCCTCAAAGGAAAACATGAAGATTTCCCTCCTGTCTCCCCACAAGCTCCAGGGAAACTGGAGCAAATAGACCAGGGAGGCAGAGGTGAAGCCAGCTGTCCCCAGGTCTTGGTGACTCCTTCTAGTCCATTTGCTATTTACCAGGGGAGTACAAACCTTCCGATGAGGAGGTTCCCCTGAACTGCCCGACCTTGACCCTGCGAGCTGCCCCACCTGCCTGCAGGGACTAGTTTGCCCAGCCTGTTTTCGGTTCACAACCTGGCACTGAAAAAGCATTAGTAGCTTGGAAAGCCTTGTCCCATCGCTCCTACAGATGATGCTGGCACTCTCCCGGTATGTCCAAGTCTAGGGGTGGGAAACAAATTACGTTGATTTAAAGGCAACGTAACACTAAGAAAAATTGACTTGGCAAGCTTGAATGTGTGAAAGCTGCTCTCATCCACCCCACGTGGTGTAAGCAGTACATGGGAACGATACGTAGCACCTCTAAAACAATGGTGAATTTGAGCCCAACTCACAAATCCCTGCTTGTTCATTCCTAACGGGAGCAACAGAAGATATAAGAATTTGTAAATATTTTAACCTAGCTAACAAGTGCTGCCAGGGAGTTTCCAAAATCAAGGCCTTGGAGAATGACCTTAATTCTGATTCAAAAAAAAATAATCTCAGATTAAAGAGGAAGTTGTCACCAGCTATTCCCTGTAATTAGTTTAATATGATCAGCTCTCCGTGATAACGAAAGACAGCATCAGAGCTGCCCAGAGAGAAACTTCCAGTGGATAATAAATACTGACAGATTTCAACCAGATGGCTTTACCAGGCTGCAACTTTGCAAGTGATTTTGAAGCTCAAACATTAGTGCTTATTACTTAGGATCAGCCAATAGCCAAGAGAGATCTGCAAATGCTTCCAGCTGGGGTTTAAAGGCAACTAAAACATACAGATAAAGACTTTGATTAAGGGGTAAAAGATCATTTTTGAAAATTACTTTCACTGCACACCCGAAGCCTTGGGAGTATGACACTCTCCTCTTAGAACTGGGGCTTCATCTCTAGACATGGGCTATTAACTGAGCGTCCCGGTGGGCTGCCAAACCCAGCAAGGGTGAGACAGTGCCCAGCAGCACCAGGAAGCACCAGGATGTCACTTCTAAGCACCTTTCCCAGACTGCTTGGTGTTGCTTTCAAGCCTGAGGAGGACACCGGGAAGGGGTGAGCAGAGGAGTGGATGTCTCTGAGATCTTCTTAGGGGAGAGGTCCAGGGGGGACCACACAGTCTCCACAGTGATGCCCTTTGCCTTTGTCCCCATAAGGCTGGACATCCATGAGGACAATCTTGTATCACTTTAGGGTTGCCATCAGAAACAGCCTGGAGGTTTGGTATCAGCATCAGAAGAAAGGAGTATAAGTCCCTGACTCCAAAATCTGGGTATAAGATCAGCCACATTTCCCATACATGCCTGCTGAGGGCTTACTGAGATTGACCTAAGCTGTAGGGCAGGAGACAGGTCCACCTGGACCAGTGGGGAGCTGGAGGGCCCAAAAGGCGGGCAGATCCCTCTTCCTTAGCTCAATCTCAATTTAATACAAACTTCTAATGTTTAAGACCATATGGTGTCACAGCCCACTGGGACAGGCACCAGTGACACCGGTTGCTAGCCAGGGGAAGTCCAGCCACTTTCCTTCCATGGCAATCTTTGGAAATGCATGTTGCTGGTGACCAGAGTGAGGTTTGCAGCCAGGGAATGCCTGCACAACCCATACAATTAAAAAGGCCAAAGGCATCCCCCACTGTGCCCTACCAACACACCTCCAGGCCAGATGAAGGAGATCTTCTGGTGAGAGGAGCACCAGTTAGCACCAAGCCTGCATCCTCCCTTCCTAACTGCCCTGTGAGGGGACAGTCCCAAGCCACCAGGCACACGTGTGCCACCAGCACCCGCTGTGCCGGAGCAGCAAGATGGATGCAGGGAGGAGGAGGGACACCACAACAAACTATTTTTCCTTGCCTGAGTTCAAAGATACATTTCAGCTGTCTACTTACTGCTCCAGTCGGGTGAAAGCTCCCGGTGTCTGAAGGGGCTTTCTTGCTTCTCTTGGCATTATGGCCAAAATATCATTAAGACTCCTGTAGCTGGAACTGAGCTGTCAGTAAGAGAGAGAACTTGACTGAAGGCATTTTTGCAACCAAGGGATTTTAATTTTTCCCCCTTCTTCTGCCTTATCCAAGAGAAAGAAATATAAAAAAACCAAGACAGGGATTTTTCAGCTAAATTTATTTCTTCCAGCATTTGCTGCAATGGGGACACGTTTGGGTTTGCTGCTTGCTTGCTTTTTGCGGGGTTTTTTATGAGCTATTCACATCAAATGTTAAGAAAAGCAATAGAGAGTAGAAAAGGCTGAAGAAGAGAGCTGGATGCTCTGGGCTCCAGACTCAGAACCTGAGGGTGAAATTCTGCTCCCAGTCACTTCGTTAGGGTAAAAAATAGAAGTGATATTGCAGTAGTAGTGATACAGTGAACTCCATAGGTTTCAGCCAGGTTCATGTAGACAAGAAAGGATTAGATTTTACAACCTTACAAAATATCTCAGCATGCTGAATAATTGCATTAAGTCTCTGAATGTTCCCACCAGGTTGTTCAGTGTTATAGTTCAGTCTGTAGCTTGAACATTTAAGTCAAGAGATAAGAAAGAAAAATAAAGGAAAATATCACACATTTCCCTTTTGGTTTTAAGACTTCTAAAATTACACATAGGTCCCTCTCTGCAGCTTGATTAAAAGTCAAAGAGGAGAGTATAGCACCATCACGCAACTCCTGGACCTGGAGATTTAAGGATGGAGGACAAATGGGATTGCTGGCCAGGCTGTAGGATTTTGCAATTTATTTTTCAGTGAACAGATTGATTACCAGCAATGAGCCCAAACCAGGTATTCCCACATCCCATCACTTCTCCCCGAGCAGGGAAAAATATAGTTTCAAATCTAAATCTAGGGACAAAAATCCCCCACTCTCAGTCACTACACAACTTTTGAAAACAAAGGAGGTGCCCTCAGTCGACCAAATGCTTTTTGGGATAAGCTTTACCCAAAGAAATGTCTTTTTTTTTCTTTTTTTTTTTTTTTTAATACAGATCAAACCCCTAAGACAGAGCCCCAGTGCAAATTCCCTGATGCTTGTTTGACTTCATTAGCACAAAAGCAAATGAAGGCGCTTTCCCCATTGTCCTGCTCCAGTGGAAGAGCAGTGAAAAGGCAAAGTACCAGTGACCTGTGGCAACTCTCCCAGGCTGCTCCGTCAGAGTGACAGAAAACATCCCATTACCTCCATGACTCTCAGCCGAGCTCTTTCGAGCCCCTTTTACCTGCTAACCTCCCATGGCTGTTTTGGGAAAGGCAGAGCCCTCAGCCTCAGTGCTGCGTCCCCCAGGGCATGTAACAATCACACCTTTCCCAAAGGCCAATGGGGAGGAGAAGCACATTGGAAAAAAAAAATAAATAATGCAGTTATTGCCTTTCAGAATCTTTGTCCACCTGACACTTGGTCTCCTGGACCTGATCATGGGCTGCAAGCCCTGGCCCACTCATTCATCCCTGTCCTGAAGCATGGGCCAAAGACAGAGTGGGGTGTGTTTGCTCTGGGGATGGTCTGTGGTTCGAAGTGTTAAAGTTTCCCACAGATCATCCTTCTTCTCCACTGGGGTTTCTCTATTCCACGTCTGGTACTGAATACACAACAAAATCAATAGGTGACACAAGATGCTCTAAAATCAACCTGTTGCTGAGCAGTCCGATGCTGTGCTGGCCAAAACAAAGGCTGCTTCTGAAAAATCCCAGCCCTGTGCCAGAACACTTTTGCAGGGTCATTGTTACCTGATGGGAAAACACCACTGCTTGGGCCTACAAAGGGAAAAACAGGTCTGCCAAAGGCTCCTTGCACAAGCCAAGACAGGGGCTCCACTCATCACCTGCCATCTCTGCTGCCTTCCCTTCCCCTCCGCAGCAGCACAGCCACTCTGAACGGCATCATGAAAAGATCCCACCTCACTTTGGGGGGAAGAAAAGAAAAGAAAACAGCTTAGCTGTGGAGGGAAAGACAGCTACTATTTGCTATTCAAATCAGGAGTCACTTCTGGGCACAGGTCAATGAGAAAGGGAAACTTTAAGGCTGAAAGGATATGGACTTTGGAGATTTTCATCCAGAAATGGTGTTTACCAGCTTCATGTGCCCTCCGTGGGCAAACACAGCCCGCAACACCGGGCAGACTTCAAAAGGGCCTTTCAGTGTGGCCAAGCACAGGGAAGCTGGGGGTCCTGGGGGAGCTTAGCCAAAGATTATACACATCTCTCTGGTCGAGGACAAAGCTCCCACGCCCGGGCAGCCAGGGACTGCAGGGAAACATGCTCCTCACAGAGGCACAGTGGGTCAGGTGTGCTCGGTGGGGTGCAATGCCAGCAGAGGGTACCACCAGGTAGAGCATCTTGGAGGTCATAGCTGGGTTTCCTCAAAGGTGAAATGGGGTGCATGGCTGTTGGTGCAGGCTGGGATGAGGAGCAGCAGCAAGGAGAGGTTTGGGGCATCCCTCATGAGCTGGGTCTGTAGGGGATGCTCTAAACGCCTCGGGCAGAACCGCTCTCCATCTGCCTGTGATCAGCCAACACGTGGCAAAAACATGTCGCGCTCAACAACCTTTCATAATAGGAAAATATCCAAAGAATCTGCCCAGACTCTCTCAGCGCGCTGAGCATCAAAAGTGTTTCATTTCAGCAAGTTTCCATGTGGGGGGGAGTTTCCTCACTTTATTTAACTTCTACTTTTATGCTATGTCAAGATATTCCCGCAGCTTCGGTTTTATTTAATACCATGTTCGTGCCGTATTTGGTATTTACTCATGTCCTTTGACGTCACAATGCCAAAATTATCCACAGATAATTTTAACTTCCCAGTGAGATTTGTACCAAACCACATTTCAAAGTGCTGGAATTCCCTTGGGGACAGAAATAGTGTTTTGGTTTTTTGCTGCTCCCCAGCCAGCTTGGAGGAAGGATCTGTGATGAGAAAAGGTCCCATCCTTGTTCTGGGGCAGGGTCACAGCATGGGAGTGGATGGGTGGGCAACCCTGTCCATCCCTCCCTCCCTGCCCAGGGGCATCAAGGGAGTAAAGCCATGATAATGCCCCCCCCTCCTCGCATCAACAAGGTGTTCAGACTGTACAGGACACGATAGAAAAATGTGGGTGCATATTTCTCCTGCTCCTCTGGAGCAAAGCACAAGTAAGGATGAAATCCTGATGCTGTAACAACCCCATTTTTCATTCTACTCATCCTCCAGGCAGGTTGACAGCTGCCATACTAGGCATTGAAAGAAACCCAAAAATCCTCACCCTGCCAAGGGTAGAGATATAAACCAGAAGAAGTCAATGAGTTTACTGGGTTTCCCGCAGCATCCAGGGAGAGGTGAGATGGGCACCATCTCGCTGCTGAGACCCAAACCAAGTGGGGTCCCCAGGGGACCACTGTGGTTCCCCATGATTCCCCCAAGCCTGGTGTTTTCCTGCATCTGAAGTCAAGCAGCGCTAAGCCACACGCACACTGAAGCCCCCAAGCCAAGCTGCAACACTTCTCCTACCTTCTGCAATTTTAAAAAGGAAGAAAAAGCCAAGATTTGGTTCAGGTTTGGAGGGAAAGCTTGGCCTGACTGTTTAAAAGCTTCATTACTCCTTGCTACCATGCTTACACACATCAGTCCTTAAATTAATAAAGAACTATCTTTAATGCAGTCAAAGTGGCTTCCGATGTGAGTCACTTCAACAGCCCATTATCAGCATGGTGTTTGTTTTTCCATATTGACTGTGTGTGTAATATAATCCTTGTTTATGATAATTGATTTTCCTTGGGCTGCCTTCCTGGGAATAATATGCACACTTTTTAACTCTCTTTTTAAAGATCAAATGGCATTTAGGCCTGGTGATTTGAATCTGAGTTGGTCAGAGCATTTAATACAATAAGAGTGAGCTTAAAGGAAAGCAGTTAAACCCTGGATATTTTTCTTATTGCATAGCCTGAAAACCCTTGAATTGAGAGGGAAGTTTGCATCTATTTTCTTGTCGTCTATTTTAAAAGCTGTCAGAGTTGGTTAGTCTCTCTTAAAATTAGTCCTTTGGATCATCTTCTTACTAAAAACAAAATCTGAGCTTTTTTTTTTTTTTTAAAGCGATAGCGGATTAGGGCAAGAAGCTTTGTTTAGCTAAAGCGAGGGATTAGAGGAGATTTGCCCCCATAAAGTTGTGGTTTGATGGTGCTTTTATCCCTGGATGTTGCTAAAGCTGTGTTGCTTCAGGATTAGGAGCATACAAAGAGTCTCCTTGTGCTGTTTCACAGCCAAGAGAAAGACAGGGGGGAGAGGGAGAGACAGGGGAACACATGCAACAGAATTGGGAATTCCTTGGTCACACAAATCTAAAGTTTAAACCCCCTGACACAAACTTTGCTGGACATGTTGTGAATGCGAGATGGCCAGACCTCTAGTGGGAACGGTGGATGGTGGAGCGGAGGGGGTGAGACCGCCTGAACCACCCCCTCCCAGCCTCCCACCAGTGACTTTCCTCCAAAACGAGTGAAATTTGGTTGGGGTGACCAAGAGAAAAGTGTAGAGAGGGCAAGACCTCGGTGTGGCTTGGGCAGCATTTCTTCAGGGAGAAACCTGGGCCATCACCAGCAAACTCTGATGAGAAGAAGCCACAGTGTTGCTCCAGACGTTCAAACACCGGCCAGCCATGTAAGGGCCTGGCAGTCCTCAGCCAGCCTTTGGGAAATGCTTAAATGTTGGCATGTGCCAATGAGATGTCCCCACCGGCCAGAGCCAGGTCCTGGGCCAGCTCTGCCATGAGTCTGAGATGACACAGAAGAAATCGAAAAGCCCCATGTACCGATATCCTCGCAAAATAGCTTTAAAAAAAGTAGAAAGAAATCAAGACCAGGCCCAAGGGGTGATGGCACATCATTCCCCTGCCCGCAGACTTTCCAAGTATTAGGAGACAGCCTGGGGTTTTTGGCAGGAGGTGGAGAACCTCCGAAAACCTGAGATTTTATACGTGTGAGAGATTTACCCCTACCCAAATCAAAACAGAAAGGGGCTTTGCACTTGCCAACCCCTCCTGCATGACAAGATGGTTTCCAAAGCAGGAGCGAGTGGCAGGAAAAAAAAGCAAACCCCAACTCAAATCAACACAACTCCTGGCAGGCAACTTATTTCCGTCCTGTGGAAATCTATGTACATCCCCTTGCTTTTTATTTATTTTGGGGGACACGGCGTTGTGCCTTGATACGCACAGCCCTTGTAGCGAAGCTGTGAGAATACATACGAGGCACCACATCAGGCTGCAGGGTATGGGGGCTCCTCGTCCTGCAAACCCCGGTGTGTGTGACCCTGTGTAACTGTGCCAAAAAGAAAAAAGAAACATCTCTGCTTATACGGAGTGAAGGAATCAGGCTCTTCTCTTCAAAACAGGAAACTGGAGTTCATTAGAAGTGGTAATATGTGTTAAAAAGAATCCTAAAATCCCTCTTTTCGCTGGGAGACAATTGTATCAGACTCTTCTGGAAAATCAGTTGAGTGGGTGACTTTATCAAAAGACATTCCAGATTATAAATAATATTGTCTGGAGAGTGTAGGTTATACATATGCACTTGTGTATGTATTTAAGCTCTGATGAGACCCCACCTGGAATACTGCAAACAGCTCTGGAGCCTTCAGCACAGGAAAGACATGGACCTGTTGGAGCGGGTATAGACAAGGGCCACAAAGATGATGCGAGGGATGGAAAGTCTCTCCTATGAGGATAAGCTGAGAGAGCTGGGGTTGTTTAAACTGGAAAAGAGAAAGCTCTGGAGAGACCTTATTGTGGCCTTTCAATCCTTAAAGGGGGCTTATAGAACGATGGGACAGACTTTTTGGTAGGGTTTTTTGTGATAAGACAAAGGGTAATGGTTTTAAACTGAGAAGATTTAGACTAGATATAAGGAAGAAATTTTTTACACTGAGCGTGGTGAGACACTGGAACAAGTTGCCCAGAAAATCTGTGAATGCCTCATCCCTGGAAACATTCAAGGCCAGGTTGAACGAGGCTCCAAGCAACCTGATCTAGTTGAAGGTGTCCCTGCTCATGGCAGGGGAGGTTGGACTAGATGATCTTTAAAGGTTCCTTCCAACCCAAACTAGTCTATGATTCTGCGATTCTATGAAATATATGCGTATGTGAGTCTCCAAGCAAACACGTTTGCTCACTTGACTTGATACGTAATTGATGGTTGAGAAGTTTGGTTAAAACCAAATGGACGCTGAGCCCTTGCAGGGAAAACACCCATGATAGCACTTTAACCAAATTATCTTTGTTTAAGCAATTATGACTAATGGATATAGTTAAAATTTGAGGGGAAAAAAAAAAAACAAAGAACAATATGAAAGTGGTGTTACATGAATAAAGCAAGATTTCTCCAGGCCAGGGGAGATGCACCATGGGCTCTCATTAGCCAAGCTCCACCTGACCGGTCACCAATGATGAGACAAGGTCTGTCACCCACCTGTCTGCTCCAGCCACGCTCAGTCCTGCCATGAGCCTGCCCCCTTACACAGACGTGTTTTCATCTTCTTAACTCCTCGAATGGTCCCTTCACCATTTCATCTCTCAGGCCTGAAATCAGCAGCTTGAGCGAAGTGAGATTCATAACACCCATCCAAGGGAAACCCAGCTGTTTCAACACTTTTTCAGTCCAAAATAGAGTTAAAGAAACTGGAGATTTCATTTCCTGTAGAATAGCAATTGGAAGGTGGAAGAAGTACACTTAAAAAAGTAAAAGCATGTCATTTTTTAGGGGGAAAGAATAACATTTCAGTACTCTGAAAATATTTTCTATTTTGTTTTTTCCTTTGCATTGTCATAGGAAAATTGAACGTGAATTTCCATGTATCTCTGATGCACTTGGGCTTTTACAGCCCACTTTACCCCTTCTCCTCTAGATCCTGCTTTCTAGACAGGCTGCATTTCCAGTGTTGGACCACAGGTCAGGCAAGTTCCCTTAATGTGTCAAAAAAGTCAAGCATATATATATAAGCACAATGACTTCTGGGAGGTGTAGTCTCCCATAAACACCACACCAGTGTGAGCCCACACAGCAGACATACAGCTTTCCGGCAGCAATACTCCACTGGGAAATACAATTTAATTTTCCTTCTCTTGACTGGTAAATACGTGTTTTGCAAGCACTAAAAAAACCCCATATACTCAAATGCAGAGTGGACCGACCCAAAAATCTGGACCCACCTCTCTTTACAATTTTTTCCAATGGTGATATTTTAGTCCACATTTACCCTCCCAGAAGGGTGGTATATTTGAGGGGCAAACACAAAAATCATCGATCAGTTGTCATAGCAAGCCCTCCTCTTCCTTTTTGCTTCCTTCAGATGTGCAAGCTGGCAAGATGCCCAGGGCTTTTCCTTCCTGGGTTTGGGGTGAAACAGAGGTACAAAGTCTCAGCAGCAGCTCACGGACTGGAAGATGCAGATAATGCCCTACGAACTTGGAAGCTCTTTAAAGCTGGTGTCCCGCTCCTGCTGCTGGAAGGGAGCATGAGATGGGGATGGGACCCTGAGTGGGCTGGCGGGTGACAAAGCGACCACGTTACAGGGTGTCGTTGGACCAGCAGTTTGCTGTGTAGCTAGAGGTGGTGGGATGGGTGGGAAGTGCATCCTAGGGTGGGAAAAAGATGCTTGATGAGCTGCTCCTCTGGAGGAAGGTCTTTCCTCCGGGCACTTATGGGTCCTTGGCCTCTCCTTCCCACCACTGCATGGGGGAATGCCCTTCCCCTCATCTCACAGGAGCTGACCAGGAGGGTGAATAAAACTCCAGGCTGATGTGGGGTAGAGATGGCATCTGTTTCTTGCGCACCTGGAAGCTGAGTTTTCATCCAAGCAGTCCTCACCTCCATAGCCAGAGCAATGTCACTTGTTCACCCCCTCCAAGTCCATCCTCCCAAGCGTCACAACACAGGGACATTTCCTGAGATTATTTCGCTATTTAAGTTCTCTATCAGCTATTGCAAGGGGAACCGTAAACCTGCAGGATAACAAAACCTTGGTGGTTGGGGAGAAGAAGCAAAAGCCTTTCTCTCCGCGGCGCCAGCCCGGCAGCATTTTCCTTTCCTTGCGGGGCACTTGCCAGCAGCAGAGCGCTGTGACTTAGGGACAAACCTCCTTAAACAACAAGCATTTTCTCTCCGACATCTTTGCATCATATGACCTTCAAAACAAATCAGAAGGTAAAATAAACACATAAAAGCAGCCGGGGTATTTGGCCTGACTGAACTCCATCAGGGCCGCAGAGCTGGAGGAATGCATTATCAGTTCCCAGCAATTTTTGATTTTTCCCCAGTGTGGGACTGCAGAAGTGGCCTTATTGAAAGGCCAGAATCTGCTTCTATTTCAACCAGTGACAGGTACATTTATATTAAGTTGATTCCCCCTTGAAATTACCCAAGTTTAAAGAATTATCTGTCTGCAAGGGAAAAAAAAAAAAAAAAAGGGAAAAAAGGAAAGAAAACCATGCACCAGCAGTGGCTGTTCAGGATGATGTTCTGGGTTTGGAAATTACCTGTTTAAGTCAATAAATGGGTTAGGAGGGGGAGAAGGAAAGGAAGGTAGAGTTTGTGGTTCTTAATCATAGCTTCGCAGGGTTTAGCTGCTCTCCCACTGTTGAAAAATGTTTCAAAAAGCAAAATAAATGATCTTCTAGTTACTAAAGTATTGATTTTGCCTACATTCAGTAATAAAAAGCAAGTCACCTGTAGGTAAAACTCTTGTAAAATATATTTGATACTATAATAGTCTGGAGATAGAGTTACATGCAGCTGAGAGAGGCAGAGGGATGACAAATCATTTCTAATAAGGCGTTTACCTAACATATTTCATGTCATGTGTTACCCAAACCTAAACTCTGTCCTCCCCTCACAGAAACCCATTGCAGCGGTGGGGTGGCACAGGAGATGGCATCCCGGTGGGTCAGCTTGGCTGGTGCCTGCAGCCAACGCATCCCCACAGCGGGGACCAGTGCAGGGAAACTGGGTTGAAACGCTTCCTCCAGGTGCTCTAAACCCAACCCAAGCACTGGAGCCACCGTTGCACAAGTGCTGGTGGAGATGACCACCAGGCCACGCTCCTGATCTGCGAGGGAGAGTTGGTTTTCCCCAACCCTCTTGTGTCCTTGAAATTTTTCCTGCGGAAAACACGGCTAGCCCAGCTTTCTGCCTGGGAGATGGATTTTATGCCCCAGGAAACATATCTATCATTTTGCTCAGAGGTAGGTACAAAATAAATGCAGTCATGCATTTGAGCATCCGTTACCAAAGGACCGAACTTAGTGCTAAATGATGTAAATCTAGATAAATATCATCACTTTTGAATAAATTACTTTGTATTTACACCAGCAAAACAGATCTGAACTGCATCCAGCCTCTCTGCCAGGACAGGCAGAGCTTGCACTGGTGTCCACGCGACCAATATTTGGACTTCTTTCTGAAAAGAAGGTTGATGAGATCCAGTTCTGGATCTGATGTGTTAGGTAAGGGCCAAATCTTTAGTCCCAATGGCAAAGGTTCTCAGTGATGGGACGTTGGGATAGCCCAACTCTCAATACACATTGGCCTGAGTCTTCACTTAGATGCAACCAAGCTACCAGAGCAACATCCCTCCCAAGTATAAGCAGAATCAGTGCTCTGAAGGAAAAACCACAGCAGACGGTGATACTGGATTCAGAGCATCCCACGGTGCAGACTTAGAGCTCAGATAAGCCAACGGAGGGCTGGGACAGTGTCTTCAGGGTTCAGGTAAATCAGGGTCAGAAACACTTTCCTTGCCTCAAACCTCCTACATGACCTGTACCCACACAGGCAGGTGCATCGTGTCATTCCTAGAGAAAGCAAGTCCTTTTGTGGACTTACCTTGCGCTCTTAGAAACAAACCAGAATTCCCCAAAGGTAATGGCAGCTGCCTGAATCACGGGGTGCTGCAAAGGCAAGCAAAGCAGAGTCTGAGCTGTCTCTGCTACTCCCACGGGATGGGGCTCCAGCTAGAAAAATCAGAGATTCTCCATGCCAAGTCCTTAAACAAGGCCTGAATTTAAGCAACTTTCTAGAGTTTCTGTTCTGCTTGGATAACATTTCCAGCACTCCAGGAGCTGGAGAACCAGCTCCCAAGAGCTGTAACATCCCTATCACAGCCTCCTTCCAAACCCACATTTCTTTCCATGCGTCCCATCTGGGTGTAAATAACGAACTGGAACGCAGCAGCCACATGGAGAGCTCTTCACGTCTCCGAGAAGCGAGGAAAGGCTCTTCTGGCAAGGAAATGTCTGTCAGAAAAGAGGTAGCATCACACCATGCGTCCAACGAACGTGGAGAATATTAAAATTACAGGCGGACGTGGGCCATAGAGGATGTCTGTGGAGACGGGTGGGTGGATTTGTTCATGACGGGTTTCAGTGTGACCATTGTAAAGCCCCAAGAGATTATTTCCCCCTAAATTAATCCATGGGAGAGATGGCCCGCAAAAAAACAAACCCACATTGTCTACCCTTCACAAAGGGACTGTGCAGATCAGACTTCCCCGATTCCTCCTCTGGCAGCAAAAGAGGGGCTGAACCTTCAGCCTGTGCTCAAGCCCTTCTGAGCCATGGGCCGGACCTAACAGTGGGGCATTTTCAGGTGTTTCTTTGTATTTTTTCTGTAAAAAAAGATTCTCAGCAAAATACAAAGGTGAAGGGTCTGGACTGACGCAAAATTGTCATTACCCAAGCCTCGTGGGGGAGGATAAACATTTTTCTCAGAAGATCTCAAAACTAAGGAGCTACCAGAGGTCTTTTTGGCCATGTGGTGGTTGATGGTCCAGCCTCCTGTTCACGCTCTCCCTGCTACGTTACCTGGGAGATGTCATCTGCCCACAGCGCTCCATCCTCAGAGGAGAAAGGAGACGTCTTGTACCCAAACTACAACTCCAACACATCACAGCAGCGGAGTGGAATCAGAACCACCTGCGTTTCTTCCTGTGTTGGCTTTTTTTTTTTTTTTTCTTTCAGGCTATTTAGTTATTTTGAGGATGGCTTCAAATCCCTGATCAAAACCCAAATCTTGTGTCAAGGGGACATTTTTTAAACCAGCTCCACTCATTTGGATAACCTTTTTTTAAGCAAATGATGAATTTTCCCTGGCTTCAGACTGGTGGATAAAAATTGGATGGGGACAAGGAGTAGCTTGGGCACTGGGTGGCCCTAGACCAGAGGAAAGCCATGGATAAAAGGCTCTGAATTCCACCCAGGTGTTAACACACAGGGAATTTTTTGCACACCAAGCGGGCAAAGAAAATTAATAACTTTTTAAACCAAACAGGAACATATCTGATTTATTATTGCAAATTTTCTGGTTTGCCCATTCTTTCTACCCGGCCTGTGAAAAGAAAGGAAGAAAACCACCTGTGCCTTTGCGACAGAGCAGTCCAGGCGTGGGATGTCCCCGTGGGAAGCTGGACCCCAAAGGCCATCAGTCCCAGGAGGACAGGGACACGGCTGAGTGAGGACTCTCCTCCCAGCTCTGCCCGGGGCTGGAGGTGGTGCTGGGCACATCGCTCCTCTATTTATTTGCCTTTTCTCATCACCTTTCCCGCTTATCTCTTTTTGCCCTGGATGCCCTCCTGTTTCTCACTTCATCTGCAGCTCCTGGGCTAGAAAAGGCCCCCGGTTCGGCAGGAGTCTCTGAACACAGCTGGGATTCACTGAATAAATAAATAAGTAGATCTGCCCGTCATAACTATACTTTAAATTCCCTGCACGGGAGAGACTTCCCCTTTACATTCTCTCAGCTAACACTTTTACCAGGAACCAGAGGCTGAAAAAATTGATCTCTTTGGCTGTTTTCACCTAATACTCTTGGTAGATTTGATTCCTTACAGGTATTTTTTTCAAAAATAGGCTCAACTAAGGAATGGCTTATTACGGTTACAAACTGCAGTTAATGGCGAAAAAAAAATAAAATTCCCTCGGCTGCTTTTGAGAGAGGGATGAGGCCAATGAGGGAATATGAAGCATTTTTACTCAAACACATAAAACTAGTTATTATCACAATTAAGGAAGAGCGGAAGCGGGAGGAGGAGCTGAGCTTGCTCCATATTTAGTGATATTCAGCTCACCTTCTCCTCCAGGGGCAAAATTATAAACCCACATGCCTCTGCAATCAAGGTATAAACTTTAGATGGAAGAGATTTGTAACTCTTGTCAGAGGAATGAAAGGGTAGATGAAGAATTAGAGGAGGCGTAAGAAAGCAAGCAGGAGAGAGAAGGTGTTGGGTTCCCTTTAAAGCAGGTACCTAAATCTGAGGATTTTTTTTTAAACCCTCTTTAAGATGAAGGCTCTGCTAATAACATGTCCAGAAGATGGCTCCTGGCAAATTGCTTTGTTATTCTTGTCAAAAAAAAAAGTCCCTTGGAAGCAGTCAATTTTAAACCATATATCAAAATGATTAATTGCCCTTAAATGAGCAGATGTTGAAGTACCCTTGAATGGGGCTAACGCCTTTTTGGATTGCAAACATAATGTATTCATGGACTTGGAAAAATATCATTAGGGCTATTAATTAGCTATAAGCACCAAAAGCTTTGGTGACTCCAAGGTGTTCACTTGCCTTTTTTTTTTTCCCCCTTTTTTTTTTTCTTCTTTTTAAGACTTAAGGGGGAACAACTGGTTTTGCTGGAATAAGGTTAGCAGGTATTTTTTTTAATGCTGCGTAGAAAACCTTGCCAAGCAGCTCAAATTGGAAAAAAACTGTGGGAAATACTGGCTGACCTCTAAATATGGGTAGGAACTAACCAGAACAGCCAGGACTTAAGGAGAGAGCACGAGTGTAGTGGGGCAAAGAAAGACAAGGGAGGGAATAAAAGAAAGAAACCTGACATTGCAGGAGGCTGCTCTCAGCCAAGGGAAAATGTGCTAAACCACAAACCTTGGGTGAAGGTTTGAGTCCATCTGTGGGGGGAAAGGTGTTTTGTGTCCTCCAAATTTGGGGAGAAAGGAACTTTTATTGCACAGTTGACCCCGGAGGAAAAAAAATATAAATTCCTCTTCCCACTAATCTCGCTTTCCTCCAAACCTCCAAGAGCAAAAGGAGAAATGTAGCAAGCTGTGGCTTGAGACTTTTTAGTAACAGAAAATCCTTAAAAGTGAGCCTGTTTTGGTCTCTTTTCAAATACTGCATCAAATATATTTTCAATGAATTCATGGAAAAAAAAAAAAAGGAGGCAGGGAAAAGAAAAAAAAAACTTTTTAAATCTGTTTAAGTTTATAAACAAGATTAAAGAAACAATGTCAAGGGTCTTATGGAAATGGTGATAGTGCCCCTTTAAATAAGAGCAAGTGGAGATTTTCTATATCACTGTGCAGTTTAAATCTTTCTTGATGGACCGGACACTAGTCCTCCTTAAATCCTTCAGAAAGCTGCTTTAAGGAAAAAGGCTGCGAGGAATTTCTTCTCGCTTTAATTGCTTAAGAAACGGTTCCCACAATGAGCTGTGGCCTAGATTTGCCTCTCATTTAAGTTCTGATTTTTAAAAGTTCACAAGTTAATCCCCTTTCGGTCTCACACGAATGCGGTTGGCGTCGGGGACAAAGTACTGGACAATGTCTGGAACATTTCAAACCCCCAAAAAAGATGCCCCATACCAAAAAAAAAAAAAAAAAAAAAAACGTCCAAAAAAAAACCAAGCAAAGTGGGCTTGATTTAGTTAAGTAGCTATTTTAAGACCTTGTTGCCATTATAATTTGAGGCAAGTAGAAATCGTCTTGCACTGTATCTGCCGTAGATCCAGGGGTAAGGAGGTTTGTCAGTTTGCAGTTTTCTTCCTTGTCCATCTTCCGAGGATAGAGCTTTATTTCTCTTTATTCCTCCTAAAATTAAATGTCTGCATCTCCAGCACAGTTTACTGTCCTGGCAAGAGGTGGGATAAAATTCACGAAAACAAAGAGAGAGAGAGAAGGAAGGAGTTAATGCATTAACTGTTTAAAACGTAACAAGGTTGGCTTTGATTTTAATTGTTCTGAAGGTAACAGCCACGATTTCCGTGCAAATGCAAACGCACAATTCTGTGAGTATGGGGACGGGAGCGTTTAAAATACTCAAGACAGGGAAATTACACGCGTTTCTAAACAAAATGAGGAAAGCACAATTTTCGTTCAGCATTATGCCCTGATCGGCCCACTGATTTTTTACATTATTAAAAAAAAAAAAAAAAAACAGTTTTCAAATTCAAAGTACCAGCTGTCCTTCCCGTCGTGCAGGTGAGGGTGCTTAAAGCCTACATGGAAACCTGAAATTCCCGGTTCACTTAGGAAAGACATAAAAAATGGTCTTTGAAGGGTTTTTTTTTTTGGTACATGGATAGACCCGACCATTTATCCAAAATATTACCGTTAATATCACGGAAACTTAAAAAATCCTTTCTCCTTGGCGAACTAACAAATTCCTCCCACCCCGTCGTGTAGTGCAGGATCAAGTCGGGGTGGCAGATTTATGTATTTTCATATTTCATTTTGATGTGCGAGGCAAAACTTACACAAAAAAAAAAATAGCAATTTCTGCTCCTCTTCTCCCCCTCACCCCTTTTTTTTTTTTAAATAAACTATTGCTATTATTTTAAATATTGGTATTATTTTTAATATTATTAATTTCTCGGCGGGGGTGGGTATAGCCGTTTCTCGCCCCGCCGAGCCGAGGTTTGGTGTCGGACCCGGTACCGGCCGCAAGTTTGCGGAGC
>JAOXJK010000004.1:24537958-24589318 GCA_025774025.1 Xenus cinereus | reverse complement strand
GGTCGGGGGGGGGAGGGGGGGGGTTTGAGGCTGAAATTAAACCGTGAGAGTTGGATTTGTTCGCCTAACGCTAAACAAATGGAGTGATTACCTTCTTTCCAAACGCATCAGTCATACTACATTAAGTAGCAGAGAGCTAATTATCCCAATTAGGAGACTGATTTATAATTAATGGCTTGGACCAAGTGATAATTGGATGTTAATGGATAACAGTTTTGTCTGAAGTAGCCTCCCACTTCCCCCTCAAAGGCAGCGCTGGGGGGTTGGGTTGTGGTGTTTGTTTTTTTTTCTCCCCCCCGCCCTGCGCGGAGCGAATTGTGCTCTGAGCTGCCTCGGTGGGGACGGAGGGGCTCTCTGGACGGGGTTCGGTGAGGTGGGGGCTGCGGGGGTAACCTCCAGCACCCCCCTTCCCCAGCTTTTCAAGCAACCCCCGCTGCGTTTTCAAGCCGTGGAGAGCAGCGGGGTCGTCCCGTGTCCCCACTTGGTTGCTGGGTACCTCAACGTGGGGGGGGGGAGTTGTGTTACTCGAAGGGGGGAGGCACAGGCTGAGCCCCAAGGGGGTGCCCCCGGTGCAGACGAGGCTGTCCCTCTGTCCCGCTCGTCCTGGGGGGAGCAGGATGGGACTCGCCCCGAGGAGGAGAGGTTTCACACCCTCCCCGGTCCCTGCTCCTGCTGCAGCTTGGGGGGGGGGGGCACAGAGTGAACCTGCAGTTTCTCGCTGCTCCGTGTTTCTCTCTCATTACCCGCACCTCAGAACCGGAGCACTCACTGTTGAGCTTTCCCCTTCCCTGCTCGCTTTTCACCCAGGAGTAAGTCGATACAGGTCGATCCCGGTTCCTCGTTTGCCCCAGCCGGAGAAACTCCGACCTACAAACCCCTCTGGCTTTCAGATCGTGTTTCCGAGTTCGGTTTTCCCATTCTAACTGAGAACCGTAAGGGCAGAAAATTCCTGAAAGGGTAAGAGTGACTTCAACTCCGAGTCACCCCGTGACTGATGAGAGCTTGTATTAAATTACACCAGCGAACACAAACGTAAAAATACATCCGAAATCATACCGCCAGGACACAGAAAGCCAGTTTAGGTTGGCATTCCAGCTTTCCCTGCTAATTTAAAGAGATCCTGATGTCCAAATGGGACGGTCTCATGCTCATGCCAGGCTCCTGCAGTGGTATTATTGCTGTCTCAGAAGACGCAGCTCCGTTTCATAGAGCCAGGGCAGATGTTGCTTCTCCTTGGTGTCAGGGTCTCTACCTGCATCAAAGAAACAGAGCCAGAGGAGGTTCCCACAGGTCAGAGGGAAGGGCAGGCTGGCCAGGCAAGTTTTGCACGATATAGTCGTAGAGGGAGTGACTGTGGTGGGTTTTGTTCCCAGCGCCTTTATCCTTTAACAGAATGCTTCACTGAGAAAGAGGAGAATCAGATGAAAAGAAGCCGGAGCGAACAGTTTCTCTCCACTCTGTCATCATCACAACCAGCCCTGCCAAAACAAAGGTGCTGCAGAGAAGGACCAGGACTAAGTTCTTCTGATGTGGCTACCTACTGGTTTTGCTGCTGAAGCTACGGGTGAACCCTTTAGTTAGAAGTAGCCCACGTTTTCTAAGACACCAGTTATTCCTCCAGTGATTTTTTTTCAGGTCCACCCCAAAATTCATCTTCTTGAGTTGGAAATGCTTCTGCTGAGGTACTGACAAATGTCAGTTGGGTTTGAACCCTTTCAAAAGGTTCAGTGCTGATTTCCACCACTTACGCCTGAACAGGAATGTTTATCGTTACCTTGCTTCATCCGGCAAAAGCATAGAAGTAGGGAAATGCTGAAGATAGTTGATTCAATAAAGCCCAAATTTCCCAGTCCTATGCAGCTATTGATAAATTAACCTACTTTGAGAGAACGTTCATCAAAGTATGCATGTTGCAAAGAGGGTGGAGGATTCTGAAATGCAGCGAAATATCCAGGAATTAATTATTGGTGCACCGGGGTTAGGCAAACCCTGGATCTTTTACTGCCAGTCTGTTCCAGTCCAAAAGCTACTGAAACTAATTTTTTTTTAATAACCTTTTTTCTTTTGACTTCATCAGGTTTTAGATCAGGCCCTTTACGTTTTCTGAAGCATGTCTGGTACAGATGGAAGGAGGGAGGCTCTGAGGGAGGCCTAGGAGCAGGGCTGGGAGCGGGATGGACCAGCAGTTCTCCAAACGGTGGCAAAATGGGTGTTTACAGCCAGGAGCTCCTGGGTGGGCCACAATACAAATGTGATTTCTTCCTAGTAGCTGCTGGCACAACTCTTTCAGGACCAATTGCAGGCGCTGTGTGGCTAGAGCAAACATACATGAGAAATGCTGCTTTAAACCACCCAGATATTAAAACTTAAAGTATGGGGGGTGGGGGTGATGCTTGGGAACTCCGCTAGGATCCTCCAAAAAAAGAGAAACAGTTGGGCTGGGGGTGGCGAGCTGATGGGTCTCAGGGTAGAAAATGCTCCTACCAAGGGAGACGCAGAAATTTTAGGTCTTTAGCTGCTTGATACCAAGAGTGCTGTGAGCTGGGGGAAAGCAAGCAACATCTCTGCACGCTCTTAGGGTGTCTTAGCCCAAGGTGAGTAAACGTGCTTCTGCTGAAGGGCTGCGCATCTCCACACAAAACCCAGAGGACATTTAGCTGCTTTGCCCATTTTACAGCGCGCAGCTCTTTAAAGCTCAGATCACCTGCTGGTGGCCAAAATATATTGCTTGCCTTGGCAGCTGCACTTAATTCAGTGTATGGGTCCAAATGCTTACGGGAAAGGAAGCGTTACATGCACCCGCGGTGCTCCCCCAGCCCCTCTGCTGCCAACTCCGGTTTGTGGCCCTGTTTTAAGGTGGCACAGGGTCTTTTTCCCCCCTTGTAAAGCCATGTTTGAGCTTGTAAAAGCTCAAACACCTTTTTTAATGGTAGGGAGAAAATTAGTGTTATCACTTGTAACAAAGGAAAACTCAAACTTAGGTCTTATTGTTTTAAGGCACTTTTAAAAAAGTGCCCCACAACTGCATGGCTTGCCGCAGCTGCCTTTCAGGATTTTTTTTTTTTTTTCTTTTTGACTAAAGTAGGACTTGTCTGTCATTTCGCCTTAGAGTTGATCTTAGTCTGTGCAGAAGCAATTGCCACCATGTGTTTTGTGACTGCAGTTTTGGGTGCTCTAAGCACCATCTGCAGGGGCAGACCCAGCGTCCAGCTGTACTTGCAGAAACATCCTGGGTTCAGGGGCTCAGCTTCTGTCCTCTTCAAAATTCACTTTGTTCTTTAGATCTCATCAGCTTCAAGCAAAATTGCACTTGGTGTCACAGCCTTGCAGCTTTTCAGCTAATCACCTGGAAGAGCACCCAGGAAAGTCATTTTGTGCCAAGTGGGTCAAACTCCAACGATGCGGCACAAACCACCGCGCTTCACAGAGATGCATTCCTCTCTCCTCCTTGTGCGTGTATCTAACTGCTCCCAGTTCAAAACCCAGAACTTACGGCTCCAACTTATATTTGCTTGATGAATAGTGATGGTGGGTGGAGAAATTACCCTCCCTCCGTGCCTCATCCCGGTTGCTGCCTTTGGAGCCCAGCATCTCGGCCGAGGCATCGCACTGGGAGCGCCCGGAGGAACCACGGGTCCCCTTCTGCCAGGCTGGCAGCACCTGGGAGCAGCAGGAGGGAATGTCTTTAACTTCTTTATAAAGCTGATCTGTCAGGGCCGTCTTCTGGCAGCGGTTCTTGCAGCAACGGATCTCTCTTGTTAGGGCTCAGGGTGAGGATGTAAGATCAGCGCTGTGGTTGTAGTGCTCCGGACACTGTGTCCTGCTTACTAAATGTTGCAGGCATAAAAACGTATTTTGACACAGAATTCTAGTTCCTTGTCTTGTTAATGAGACCGTGTCATGGGTAAAATCCTCCAGGATATTGCTGCATCTTTCATGGACACTGGAGAATCCTGAAGCCCCAGCAGCAGCCCCCAAGGAGCCGCCTTCAAGCCAGTCAGTTTGCTCATGTAAGCGATCTGTGGTGAAATACACCGGAGGCAAAACTGGTCTGGGGGCAGAGAGCAAGCGGTGAGCCACCCCTTGTGCTGCCAGCAGCCTGGAAAGTTTAGGAAGTTGCGACTTCTCCCATCGCCCAGTTTGGAAAATTCCCTTTGCCAACGTTAAGGCAAACGAAACAATGCTTCTCAAGCAAAACCTTTTTTTTTTTTTTTTGCAGAAGTGAAAGGAAGGGCTGGGCCAGAGAAACCACACAGAAATACAGCTAAGCCAGAAACACACTTGTGAGGGGGGGGAAGTACGTATAAACACCCAAGTTAAACACTTTAAGCTGTTTGCGAATGCAGTAGTTCGATCGCACGGCACTTTAAGGTTACTCCGAGCCCGGGACCAGTCGGGAGGCAGAGATGCCATCGGGTCTGGGGATGTGAGAGCAGGCGGGCGGTGCGGGTGATGGAGAGCCTGGCTGGAGCGGGCGGTGCGGGTGATGGAGAGCCTGGCTGGAGCGGGCGGTGCGGGTGATGGAGAGCCTGGCTGGAGCGGGATGCTGCTGCCTTCCCCATCCAGGAACCTGGAGCGTGTGGCAGAAACGCCGGCAGAGCCGGGGCTGGAGGTACCCAGACTCCTCGGGGTGGGTCAGGGCTGCACGGCTGAGTTTCCGTTGTGATGTTAATCATAAGAAATCTAAAATGTGTGACTTTTTTTTTTTTCCTCTTTTTTTTTTTTTTTTCTGTTGACTGAGCTGGAAGCAGAATGAGGTGCTGAAACCAGAGCAAAAGTGATGCTCATATTTAGAGCTTTTCTTATTTACTCAGGAAAACCCTTCTGCTTCAATATAGATTACAAGAGTTCTTACTGAGGTTTGTGCGCTGCTCTGGCGGGGAAAAGGGAGGTGTATTTACACTGATTTGATCCGTAAGCACTGATTGTCATGTGTAAATTATGGCAAGCAAGAGATTTAGCACCGCGGTGATGTTTAACGATCCCAGTCCTGGCTCTACACTGCAAATTGCTGGGCTTCAAGCCTTAAAACTTATGCCTGGCTCAAAAGCAGAGACTTTGAGGGTGTCTTTATTTTGTTTTATTTTATTTCAGACCTTGCGACCCTGCCCTTTGAAGCACGCCTCTGCGAACAGAGGCGCTGGAAAGTCTTTTGCTGGGAACTGTCTAATCAATCACTCGGTTCTGTTATCTGGGGCTTTGAGGGGGCGGGAAACGAGGATTTCACAAAAACCTTAAATAAAAATCACGGCAACTGACGTGAGTTACCTCTCTCAGCCTGGGCCTGTTCTCTCGGCCGCTCCCAACCTGGTGTCTGAGTTTGTGGAGCCCTACAATAAGACTTCCCCACGTCAGCGGGAAGCTCTGAGGTTTGTTTTACAGAACTCACGAACCCTCTCACATCCCATTACACTCCTGCTACGAATAAATGAGCGTTGCGAATACAGTTGCTGTGCTCTTCAGCAAGACCGCCCCGACAGAGGCGATTATTTGACAAGGTCCACCCAAAAACCGTGATGCTGTCTCTAACTGGAAGTATTTCCAAATTTCAGCTGCTAGCAAACCTCCCGGTTTTAAGAAAAAGATCCTCTTCATTTATACCAAGGTCAGTAGCAGCAGCTGAACGTGAGCTGCGAGAATTGGTGTAATCAGTCGGGTTTTGCTTGTGGTGGGTTACGACTTGTTCAACTAGACGAGGTCTAATTAAGATCTCAGTCTGCACTGAGATATCAACTGCATTTATATCCAGGGATTTACACAGGTGTAAAAATATTGCAGGAAGATCAGGCATGGGAAAGCTTGATTTTTTTTTGAGAGCTGTTCTCAGTTCCTTCATTTCAGTTATAAGAAAAGTCCTTTGAAAGCCTGTTTTTATGGCGCGTGTTGCTCTCAGACTTTGACGTTTCAATGAGAAAATATGATGTGTTGCAGTATTTCAAATTATTTATATTTCATCCACTACAAAGGTGAGATTGTTTCCTTAGACATTCAGCAATCTCACGTGAGGAACAAAACTGATTTATAACACGCTGGTTATTATCCTATGTGATTTTGGACCTTTATATATCTTAAAGATTTAGGGATATAAAAAAAAAAAAGATTGAAGAAAACCTCTTGCAAGGATCATTTATTCAGAACCCCCCAGGTATGTAATTCATTTAGTACCAAATATATATAAAACCGATGTCTGTGTATAGAGTGAGCCCATTTTCCTAGACTGTCAGATAAGCAGAGACAGAGATTCATTATTTATCTTGCTGATTTAAAGTGTTTCTGAAGAAGGACTCAAAGCATAAAATCATAAAGCAGAAGTGCTCCAGGAGTGGGGAGGGGGGGAATTTTTTGTTGTGATTTTATTTTCGAAGCTGTTTTATTGCCAGCAGTGAGAAGGGGGACGTTGTTAGCACAAACCATTTGCAGTTATTCCCCATTAGTAATGAACAACACCTTCCTGTGCTTCGCATAAAGACGAGTAGCGATTTGTACCGTTCGGGCTGGAGGACCACGACTTGCCTTTTTTACCTGTCAGGGCTACTCTTGTGTTTTGGTTTTTTTTTCCTGTCACCTGCTGGACCCTGAGCACCAGACTTTTCTTTCGCGATTTCTTTTTCCCCGATGCTTTTCCCACGTTCAAGCTGTGCCTTCCATCAGGGCACCTCAGACCCGAGGCGATGCCCAGCTCTTCCAAACTTCAAATGAATCTCTGGCGAATCCCTCTTCATCAGTAATGAACTATGGCGTTGAGATTCACTTCTGCCAATGAGTTGCCAAAGTTCAGCTGTAACTATTTTAGTACGGCTTATTTCCCACATAAAGAAGGCCTCATACACCCCCTGCTCCCCCATCACCAACTCTACCAAGTTCTGGACAGATTTAATGAAATGATAACGTAACACCCCACAGTTCCCACCAGTTAAAAGCAGGTTCTGGTATCCTCTTTCTCTAGGAAAAATTTTGTCTTTTTAACTCCTAGGTTTTATTACCCCATTCTTCATGATGGCACCCGAACATCTTGTGTAGGTCAATGAATTTAGTCTCCGTACTCTTTTGAGTTTGGGATGAGTCAGTATTTGGAAGGACCAACTGAAGGGAAAAGAGAAAGTGACTCGAAGTCCCTGCAAAGCTTTGAGTCCTAACTCCAGCCTCAAACTCATGTCACCCAACAGCGTTTGCTTGAGAAGGGCAAATGTCTTGTCTTAGGCATTGTTTCACTTCTACCTGGAAAAAAAGGCCAAAATAAGCTATTGAAGAAAAATCCTCCATCTCAACTCAGTTGAGATTTAGCGGGGGGGTGGGGGGAGGGAGAAGGGAATTTGTTACTCCAGAATAACACACTTGAGCAAAACTACTGTCTTAGTTTAAAATTCTTTTCCTCCAGAGCAGCATCGGCACAGGGAGCTGCCATGGATGTCCTTATTCAGGACAGCTCAGCGCGGGGACAAGCTCTCCAGAGCTGACACGAGCTCTGTGGCCAGCACGAGTGACATTCGAGTTTGCGGGCTGCAGGGATCGATACATTTCTCCCTTAATGAGTTTTGTCAGTTCTGTGTTTTTGTTAAAGGCCTTGTGTGTGGTTGACAGGTACAGACTGAAGAGGTTTTGATGGGGGGAGTAAGAGGGCAAAATGAAGAGAGGACCAGCCAGAAAATGTCCACGGTCTCAAATTCTTGGGTGCAGTTAATATAGCTCCGCGGTGCCTTTTGTGGTTTTGGATAGGGTTTTCTTTTCTTTCCACTGATAGAAGGGAAAATATGGATGTTTTGTTACAAGATACTTTTCAGAAAACTTCAATATCTCATTTTTGAAAGGTGTTTCATTGTTCCCACTTGTGCACAAACACAAGCCTCTAGGAACAGGAGCTTTCACCTGGTGAGGAAATGTGTGGTTCTCTCCTCTTTCGCATCTTGTCTCAGGACAAAATTATGTGCCTGGATACAAAATTAGTTACCAGTTAAATAGAGAAATGTAAAGCCTTTTACAAAAGTTGAGAAGCCAAAGCTGATGATATTAAAACACAGGGCCAAATTTCCCCTATACGCCACACTGTTAAGTGCTGTACAATATATTGCGTCACTCTTGTGCTATACGACTTTATGGGAACCTAAGGTTTTTTGAGGCCCATGTTGGGAAGGGGCATAAAAATGGGTACAGCATCCATGAGACTTCTGTGGTGGAAACTTAAGTAAGAGGTAAAAGCCATAAGAGAGTTTTGGGGACTGAAGTAGAAATTGGGAAGGCAGAAGGAGCGGGAACCCCAGCAGGATCTGGCACGGGGCATGGCGTGGAGACCTCACAGCCTGGTGTTGGGGAACGTGGGGAGCTGGGAGAGAACAAATCTTTTGATGCCAGGGATGGGAGAGTCACTGATGTGGCTCTGAGGGACTGTGCAGAAGGAAACCACCTGCCCCAGGAGGTATCAGCCCTGGGCACTGCACGGAGACATCCATCCCCCTGTGCTGAGCAAACGCTGCAGGGTCAGCCCGTGGGCTCTCGGCAGGGGCAAACCCAGGCTGGCTTCACCCCGTGGAGAGGTTTTCCTCTCGTCTATTGTTTTCCTGCACCTTTCCTCAGCTCCCATCTCCTTTCTCAACCACTCTCAACTCTTCAACGATCTCTGATGCATAAAATCAGGATGAGGCATCTCCTTTCTTTTGGGATGGACCCTACGGTACCCTCCCAGCTGTATCGACGACTGCTCAAACCCCTACCCTTCCACAAAGCAGGAGCTCAAACTTTGCTCTCATCCTCCTCCCAGCTGTGACTGTTCCTGAGGCCCTTCAGCCACCCAGAGACATAAAAGATGCATTTGCAGATTTTGAAAATTAAAACCATCTATACAGCCAGTGGGAAGGGATCAGCTTATTTGGTTGCTTAATGAAATATAAAGATTATTTTAACCAGTGTAAGCACTATTCGACAGCTTGTGAAACACAGCGGTGGCTTGATGAATGGCTTTCTCCATTAAAAAAAATTGCTGCATGATGTCTTTTAAATATTTAATTTATTGGGGTTGGAGTGTGCTCGGAGCTGACAGTTAAACAGGAGCTGTTTGTGGTCTCAGTTAACTTTGCTTATTAGGCTGAACAGTCTCGCTCGGTAGATGCAAGATATCTCCTTTTTCCCTCATTTTTTATACTGAATCTGGGATGATACGTTTGCCGCACAAGTGAGTAGGAAGTTCTGCCTGTCGTCTGCACTGCAGCGTGCCAGGCAGTTATCACTAAAGCCGTGATTGGTATTGACTCCCACCCTTAGTCCATAATTGTTGTCCCCTGCTTTTTATTTTCTTTATTTTTTTTTATTTGACTCACTTTCTTCTAGGCCACCCAGAAGAGCTTGTTCGGACGCACATGTACACACAAAAGCATCTTTTAACAATCAAATAAACCAAAATCTTCCTGGAGCAAGTGTTTCAGTGGAAAGACTGGGCTCCAGACACAACATCATTGGCAGTGTCCTCGGAGGACTGTACAGCAGGGGAAAATTCCCCCCCTCTCCATTTCTTCCTTAACGTGCCAGCTTGGTGCACAACCAGCATCACGAAAGGGGGATTAGAATAGAAATAGGCGTTTCTGTGAGTTGGGAGTCAAAGACACGTGGCCTCCCATGTATCTCCTGGCAAGGCTGAGCACTGGTGTGGATTCTCCAACGTCTATTAAGGATGGAGGTCTGCCAGTAGCCCAGGGCAATTAATAGGTTCTGTGTCCTCAAGTGGTTTTCATGAAACACGCAGGAACTTAATAAACTTTGAGACCTCCACCCTGCTGTCTGAAGCTGGTGGAACTGGCCAGCTGGTTCACAAGTTAGGGGGTGGGAAGGGAGGAGGCAAAATGAAGTTGTAAACCTCTGTTTTGCTGCCTGTTTTGGCCAGAACAGCCAGTCCTGCTCTTGGACTGTGAAAATGAAGCAGTGAATGACTCTTGGGCCAGCTGCAACCGTTTCTCTGATGATGGGGACAGGCTGGTCACCGCTGCCTGCCAAGCCGGCGTGGTGTGTGCTGAGCACTGCTGTGCCACAGGTTGGGGTGGGATGATGCTCTTTGGAAAAGAACCATGCCAAGGATGGGGTGAGGATGTGCTACAGACACTGGCAGAACCATCCAGGGTAGTGTCCGGGTTGGGGACCTGCAGGTCTTCCCCAGGTGATGGGAGATGTTCCCTGTGGCCATATCAACAGCACGTGTCACTGGGACATGCTCCTGTCCCTCAGCATGTGCCACCAGCAGCAGAGTTGTGCCATCCAGCAAAGCAACGTCCCCACTGGAATTTCACTGTGAACCTATCGTGGGAAAAATACAAATGCCAAAAATCTGTTGACGTGTGAGGTCTCTCACCTTGATCAGGGAACCACCAAAGGATTTTGGCATTGCTTTTGTCTTCCCTAGGCTCGATTACAGCAGACTATGGCATTCTTGTGTTTAGGTCAGTATCTGAACCAAAAATATCAGTTTTCACAGTGTTTCGGCTTAGAATAACGTTGGCTTTCTCTCCTGTTAGAGCAAATAAAACATTAATAGGGTATAGATGAAGGTCATCATTTTGTTTTAGGCTTGTCTTTGCTTTTCGGAAAACAAGGCTAAATTTTGAAATAAGACATTTTGAAAATGAATTCAAAAGTAATTGCCTGGATGCCATAAAACAAATCAGACCTGATTTTTCCCCTGCTTTCTAGAACTAGCTGCAAAATATGTCTCAGGCACCTTTAAATGCGTTTTTCAATAAATCAGCTATTCATACAAAAATCATCTTTCTGTACTTGGAAGTAGGATATAGTGGGTTTTTTTTCTTATACTCTTATATAGGATGTAGTAGGAAAAGATGTGACCAGTAACATCCTCTGTGGGCCATAAGGTTGTGGCTGGCATTGCTCAGAGCAAGGCTGGATGTGGGTCCCTTCCAGCTTGAGAGATTCTCTGATTCCATGTAGGTGCATGGATCTTTTTTGGAGTCTAAAACTAAAGAACTGGGGAGTGAATCCAGAGTGGGCAAACAGGGAGACATGAAGCAGATGAAGGTGGCATCAGGGTGCGTATCAGGTCTTCGTGGTGTGACCATACCTGGATCTGTCGCCCTCCACCAGTACTCTTGGCTCTGAAATGATGTGGTGGCAGAACAGAAGGGACTTGGGGAAACAGGAATGAGGCTGAGTGCTAGATTCACAAATTTTTGGTTTATAGTTACTGCAGCCTCTTTGAGAAGACAATCCCAAAGGCAGCAGTCACGCTTATGACACTCAGTCAAAAAAAAAACCAAAATCCCAGAGCAACAAGGACACCATCCCTGAGCTGGCAGAGTGTTTGATGGAACTCCAGCTGCGTGGCTTCCCTCCTCTGTTCCTGGGCACCATGAGGGAGAGATGCTTGCGAGGGTGAAGCCACAAAATGCCCCAGGCCATTGCCAGACCCTACAATACAAAATTCATCTGCTTTTCCTGGGAACTACAGCTTGGTCTCTGGATGTTAAACCAGGTCACTCCATGTTTGTGCTTTCTACCTCAAGATGGTTTGTGAGAGAATGGGATTCAGAGCAGGAGGGGTAGAGAGACCAACCAATTTCCATTCCTCCCTCTTCACCGAGAGTCTGTCCTCCATGGTATAAATCCTCTACAGGGAAAAACTAAAGTCTTTCAGTACAGAAAAAGTACAGGAAAAAACCCCAACAGATAATTGTTCATCCAAATTTTTGCTATTCAATGCATCAGGTTTCTCCTAAAATCATGGGAGTTGAACCGCCCCCCTCCAGTGATCAAACTGTTTTCTAAGAGGTTGCCTAGATGCTTTCTTAAGCATCCTTTCCTTAAGTTAGTCCAGCTGGACCTCTTTCTTTGAATGTTCATTCATTGCACTGACTTTCCAGGTGATGACTTGCTGATCTAAACGGTGTTTTAAAAATTTTCTTCTGTGGCAAATGTTTCACAACTTCCTTGCCAATGTCTTACAAACTACAGAAACAGCATCCTGGAGGCCCTCAGCCGTTTACAACAGGGGTGAATGAAGCATCACTCAGCTTTTGAGATCAATATTTGCTCAGTTTTACAGATGGTCTGTAAGGAAAAACAGCTTGAAGTTTCATGCAGAGCCCACAGTAGAAAAAAAGCCATTAGTTTTTTTGAAATAATTTCCTTGCTATTGAGCTATGAAATGTCAGTATTTATTACAAACCTTAATTCCCTCTTTAGCCATAACATTTTTGTTCCCGTTACGCTACAAATTTATTTTCTTTTACACCACATGCTTTTTTTTTTTTTTCCTTGTATCATTTGTGTTTTATTAAGGAGAAACTTAAGAAAAAACAAATGGAAAAAAAATAGGCACGAGTGGATTCAGATAAGAAAGATTGCTTGACATTATAGCAATGGGATTAAAGAACAGCCCACTGTAGGCAATGAGAGGGACAAAGCCCCAGCTAGTCCTGGGATAGAGTTTGGTTGGTTCATTAAAAGTCACAGTAATATGATACATTCTATTATGGTATGTAAAAAAATCCTTTCCCATCGTGAGTGGGATATAGTCAGATGCTGGTCTCTAAGCTTGGAAGCCAGACTGGTGTCGCTGGTGCTTTAGGTCTACAGGAGGAATTTTGATTCCTGTCCCAGAACCTGTTGGAGGTTGGAAGTGAGCCTTGCATGTGGCGGTTTAAGTTCGAGCTCAGCATTTTCAAAGCTCTGCTGAGACCCTGGGACACTGGAATAGCACGTTCCTAAGCATCTCTCTTCTCTGGCTGCTGTTTTTCAGGTTTATGTCACGATGCAGCACTATGGAGTGAACGGTTACTCCCTCCACGCCATGAATTCCCTGAGCGCCATGTACAACCTCCACCAGCAAGCAGCTCAGCAAGCCCAGCACGCCCCCGACTACAGGCCCTCGGTGCATGCCCTCACCCTGGCAGAGAGACTGGCTGGTAAGAACAACTCATGGCTTTCGTTATTCCCTGGGGGGAAAAAAAACGAAAACCCAGAACTTGTTGCTTGCGATGAGTGAAACTCTTGTTCGGGAGCTGAGTGTGGCGTAGCCAGCTGGCACGGCGTGCTCCTGAATACTGGCCACGTGGCCAAGCACGGCAGGTGACACATGCCCTCCAGTGTTTGTTGCCAGTGGGCCACTGCACCTTGCTGCAGACTGGCCTCTGACCGCCAGGGAGCCCAGGGGTAAGAAAGGATGCAGCCCCCCCCTATATGAGACTGAAAAGAGAGAATTAAAAATACTCTGAAATATGTTTTAACAAGGGAACCAAAAATAGCAGAAAATTTTACTTTCTTGTTAGTAAATACCGGCACAGTGAATATGAGCACGCAGTGAATTGGATTCCCTCACCGAGGGGCCCGGGGCTTGCATCCCCGAACAGCCATCTCCTGCCACCCCAGGCCACAGCTTGTTCTTCCATGTTGCCCCTTCTTGCAACTGTTTTTCCGTTTCTTGTCCTACCAAACACCTTTCTCTCTGGAAAACTATCTTCATTTGGATATTCTTTGGGTCTCACCTCAACCTATTTCTTCCTGGGGATCCCAGACCTTGGCTTGGGTGATGCTTTCTTGCAGGTCCTGCTGGCTCCCTCTCTGTCGTTTCTGTATTTTGCCTTCCCTAAAGGAGCTTTTTTAGGCTCAAAGAAAGTCACATGTGACTTTACCCAGAGAGTGTTATTTGCACAGCGTTGTTATGGTGGGACAGGAGCTGCTGCTCCAGAGCATGCTATCTCTTTTCCTGTGTTCAGTCAGGAGGGTAACAGCACTACATCTATACTGTCACTAGAAGGAAGTGCAAAGTCCAGATAGTATTTTATGGTTTGTTAGGAGAAATTGTTCAAAACTAATTGATGGATACCTGAGAATATTTGGTATGGCAGGGCAAATACATCTGCTCCACATTTCAGCCTGCCACAGAACACCCAGATCTGGCTGAGATTACCAAAGGCAATGCAAATGGTCAACACCTGCAACATTCACGTTTCAGTCAAGGCTTGGATGAGGTGTGGTAGAGCAGACCTGACAACCGGTATACTGAAGCTAAAGCAAAAGGTTACCATAGATGGGATTCTAGAGACCTTCCTAGAATGGAACTGTCTTCCCAGACTGTCTGAAAGTTACACATCTGCTTTAAGACAGCTTTCTAGTTATCTGATATTAGAGGAAAAAAAAAGAAGGTGGAGTGACTCCTTCCAGCCTAGAGTAGGTGGAAAAAATTATCTACCCAGACAACTTTAGTGGGCTAAATTCAGGACATGATCTTAAGCCAAAATAAGGATGCAGGAGTTTCAGGATGGTCCTCCTAGGTTGGTAGTCCATGAAGGCATGGTGGTAAAGGTCTCAAACTCTTTGGATCGGTGAGCCACATCAGACCCTCAAATCTTCATTCCAGCAATGTTCCCTTATCCAGCTGCTAGTAGTGACCTCCTTAACGTGGTTCCTCAGACCACTCGCTGTGGGGCTGTAGGGCAGAATTGTCCTCATCAAAAGGGAACCAAAGTGGGATTGAGGAGACCTGGGCTCTAATCCTGGCTCTACTGCCAAGCTCCAGAGTGATGACAGGCGGGCACTTTCCTTGTCCTGCTTGTCCATCCCCTCCTTCCCTCATTCTTTCAGCATGTAGGTGGTCGGAGAGGAGCAGATGGTCCTAAACTCCACAATGTGCCTTGCAGACCTTGGGTTTCAAGGTGCCCCTTTCCTAGATCCAAGGATCTCTTGAAAGATTTTTGTGATAGCCTGTATTTTTTACAGTAGAGCACGGAGGACTTAATGTCTTTGACCCTAACTAGGGTAAGAGCAGAGGGAGATAAAAAAATAGAATAAAAAAACCTATTCTCATATTCTTGACCAGGAGATTCAATTGGTTTTCTGACCTCTTATCTTTAAAATTAATAACCCACCTGGAAGACTTTCCAAATTAAATCCCACAGTCCCCTTGTCTGCTTATCATTGGCGGGTTAGGCATTACATAGCTATGAGCTGGTTCCTTTGCAGTTGCTTCACATTCTGTTACTTCTGAATTTCTTTCAGTGCAGGGTTATAGATCTCATTTGCCTTCCAGGGACAGTCAGAATAAAGCATCACAAAAGCAAATGACCTTAAGCCAGAAAACAGAGGTTTCTGATTGTAACTGCAAAGCCTCACCTGCAATTTGTATTCTCCTCCTTGCACAAAGCCTGAAAACATAGTTAAAACACTAAAATAATTGCTGGTTTGCTCTCGTCGGAGTGGCCAAACTTAATGCATAAGCTGCCACCTCTGGGGAGCTGGTAGGTCTAACCTCTACTGTAGAAATTCGGGAATATTCCAGCCTGCAGGTAGGGTGTTTAACCAGTGTCCTTTCTCCCGATTCCTTGTACTTAAAACACCAACGTTAGCTTTGTAAAGCGTTTCAGGGCAGCTTCCATTTCTTGTCCTGGAACACCCCTTCTCCTTGCCTGGCTGCACCGTGGGCTGTGTCTGAAAGCTTCAAGGACGGTCTCTTCGCCTCCAAAGCAGGAGCCAGTGTTTTAACTCCCCCAGAAGCCCTGATACCTCGAACACAAAAGTCCCTTGTATGCAACCATCACTATATTGTATTTGGCCGAAGACCTTTAGCCCGATCACGTCTTTTCCAGCTTGCCAAAACCACGCGGCTTTGGCAACGCGCAGAAAGGCACTGCAAATGCTGACCTAGAATGAAACAGCTGGAAGTTTGGAAGAGGAATGTTTCAGTGGTGCAAAGCTGATTTGCTACGCTCGTTATATTTGGAACCTGGCTGCGTGGTTCTGGGGCTGGCCTGACAGCAGGTTTTGTTTTATTGTTTAGATTCATGCCACGATGCTCGTGACAAAAGCACAAATAAATAGCAGTAAGGGCCTTCGTCTGGCTCCACGCTCTGATAATGATGACTTTTCTCCCTGTTAGGTTGTTTTCTAGTGTGTTCATTCCTCCCTTCTACTGGAAGTCACATTCTTAGCTGAATTAAGAATGATACCAGACACTGCTCTTGCTGCATTTCCTCTTTGAGAGCAAACCTCTCGCCAGACTATTTCTTTCCAGCGCTGTAGCACAGCATGTCCCAACTTGCATAATAAAGAGTGGGGTTTGGTTCTGTTTGGGTTTTTTTTTTTTTCTTTATTTTAAAGTAACTTATTTTCATTAATTTAATATCTTCTTGTTCCCACTAACTGTTGTGCAATAATAACACCTCTGGTAAAATAATAATGACTTCACTGTGAGCCTCAGCTTCTCCCCAGTCTGAATTTCTTCTCTGCCATCAATTTTGCAAGTGCAGTTTGCAAAGTCAGACCATCTGAGCAGCTCCTCTACTGAACAGAGCTCAGCACATGAGCTCTGGGCTTGCAATCAGTGAGGCTGGGCTTGGTTCCTGGCTGGTGTTTCCAACCCAGATGCTGGAGAGTGTCCGTGCTCAGTAAAGCACGTGCTTTCAAGCTAAACACACATAAGCACATGAGCTTAAGTGCTTTCCTGAACTGAAGCCCAGAACTGCTCTCCAATATCATGCCTTGAAGTCTACAGTGAGCTACATACGAGACACTAAAGAAGAGAGAGCTCAGCCTGGTTTCTGGGAAGATGCATGTCTTCTAATGCAGTTGCAGCCAACAAAATGAGCTAGAGGCAGCTGTGTTCAAGCTCCACGGACTCTTCCCACCGATCAGCGCAGCTCACCACGGCAGCGTTGAAGACTACTGAAGCTCTGCCCTTGGCTTCAAGGAGAACGTGACATACAACATAATGTTGGGCCCCTCTCCTGATTACAGCAGTGAATCTCCCCACATTGTTTGAAATTGTGTTTCTTAATGAAAGAGGCTTATGCCACGGTGGGGTCTGCACATCAGTGTGTCCTGCCTCACTGATATTGGAGCAGATCGGCTTATTTACGCCAAATTTAGCATTGGAGTCTCAACAATTTCCACAGCTACCATAGAAAGAGGTTCCCTCTCCAGAATAGGATTTCTAGTCACAGGTTTTGTCTCCTCAGATCCCTCAATTAACCAGCAAAAATGTGTGTATGTGCTTTATTAGATCTAGAGCTGTGAAAAAAAATGTTTTTCAGGTTTGTCTGGTGTTAGCAAGTGCTTTATTCAACTGTCAGCATACAAATTCCAATAATTAAATTGGCCACTTTTCTTGTCTTCCAACGGCTGTACATTTCAAGACATCATTTTGGAGGCACGTTATGGATCCCAGCACCGCAAACAAAGGCGAAGTCGCACGGCCTTCACTGCCCAACAGCTGGAGGCTCTGGAGAAGACCTTCCAGAAGACTCACTACCCAGACGTGGTGATGAGAGAGCGGCTGGCTATGTGCACAAACCTACCTGAAGCCAGAGTCCAGGTACTGATATTTTGTGGGTTTGTGAGTGGGGGTGTTTAAAAGAATGTAGTGGGGTTCCCAGAGGGTTGCCAGCTTCCTTGACCTTTCAAGATTCTTCCAGTGTAACCAAAGATTTTAGGGCAGTAAAGTTGTCAAAGGCACAGGCGGCAGAGGAAAGATAAAATCATCTGAAGTCACACATCTGCTAAAGAAATTCTTAATCCACATGCACATTTTTTAAATTTAGGATTGTCTGAAGTGTACACTGGTTTTCATTTGTTCTTTCATATTTCTTTGGGGGAAATTTTAGAAACATCAACAGAAGTCTACTTATTTATTTATTTGCAAGGCTTTTCTGGCTTTCTCAGAAGAGCAGAAACCCAAGTAATTCCAGCTGCTCTTTTCCACCAGTGTGAATATTTGTAACATCTCAGGCCAAGGTTTGGTTTTGTTGGTTTTTTTTCAGTTTCAACGAGCACAACATGCTTCATAACCTGCTGGTGGGGAGGTTCTTGCATTGCTGAGCTTTAAAAGACTAAACAGCAAGTTCTTCAGTGTGAAGTGGATAAGTAGTAGAAAAAATAGTTATTTATATATATGTCAAGACATTTTGATCTTCAAAATTTTTGTTTCCTCACCTAACTAACCAAACAGCACTAACAAGATTTACAAATATATTTCTTCCAACCCGTGTCTACTGATTTAGGTTAAAAAAAAATTGATTATCTCCTCCTTCCCTAAATTCAAATCCCAGAAAACAGCCTATGCTTTTAATGACTTATTTTGAGTGTTTCTGCCATAGTTTTGGTACACTTATCACCAAATGGTTTTAGAAACTAACAGAGCACTGTACTGTAAGCCAACGTTATGTCATCAGACTCAGCTATAACATGTTCTGGTTGAACACAACTGCCTGACCAATTTAGAAATAAAAACCCAATAACCAAAAAGCCAATACTGGTGGAGTGGCTTAAAGAATCAACATAAAGGCTGGAATTTTTTTAAAATATGTTTGTTGTCCTATTTGCGGAAGCACCTGAAAACAGGTAGAGCTCTAAGATCCAACAAAGTGGAATGGCATTTGGGCACAGTGGGCTTGCAGTACCTCATTTATTGGGGTTCCCCTGAAGCTCCCAGGATGAATGATGTCAGCATCATTCATTATTTGGCACTAAGCAGGATTTTCACCATTTTTTCCCCCTTGCTGTTTGTGGCATTGAAGGTTTGGTTCAAGAACCGGAGGGCCAAATTCAGGAAGAAGCAGCGTAGCCTGCAGAAGGAGCAGCTGCAGAAGCAGAAGGACTGTGAAGGGAGCCACAGTGAGGGAAAGACAGAGCCACCCCTGCTGGAGACCCAGTCCACCACCCCAGACACCGAGAAGGTCCAGAGCCTCCCAAGCGAAGTAGGTGCGGATCTCAACCTAACCCTGTCAGAGCAGTCGGCCAGCGAGTCTGCACCCGAGGACCAGACCGACAGAGAGGAGGAATTTAAGAGCACCTTGGATGAAGCTAAAGTGGACAAGAGCCCTGGTGTGGACAGCAAGACTTTGAACTGCAAGAGAGCAAGCCCAAAAGCAGGTGAGGGGCAACATCTTGATGGGGGTTGGTGTCGGGACCTGGCTTACCAAGGGAGGATGCTGGTGGTTGGGTGTAGTCCCTTATTACCTATGGTGTAGATATGTGCAAGTAAGCTGCTGAGACTTCTTATCTCCAGCACTAAACAGGACCCACAGAGGGCACAATGTCTATTGTAGCAGGAGCACAAAAAGAGCAAAGACCTTCTGCTCAGGTTAGAGCTTGGGGAGAACAGTGCCCAGCGGCAGCAGGAAATCCATAGCAAAGAGTCCAGCCTCATTTCTAGGAATTAAGATGCTAAGTACGGAAGAGACGTGTTGTGCCTTCCTGAGCTAACACAACCCCTTTCTTTCACCCTCCTGATGCAAAAGAGAAGGCCATGCTGCAGTCTGAACCCTGCTGGCGTGCAGATTAGCCCCTACGTCTAGCCTGTAAAAATAACCCCCATCCCCTCTGTCTCCTGATACAGAGTCCCCTATCAGCGCAACTGTGACGCCTTCGTCCAGCAGTGGCCTGGCTCAGACTCACTCCTACTCCTCCTCGCCCCTGAGCCTCTTCCGCCTGCAGGAGCAATTCCGCCAGCACATGGCGGCCACCAACAACTTGGTCCATTACTCCTCCTTCGAAATGGGGACACCGTCTGCCATGCCCTACTTGGGCATGAACGTCAACATGGCGCCACTGAGCTCCCTGCACTGTCAGTCGTACTACCAGTCGCTCTCCCACGCTCAGCAGGTCTGGTCCTCACCTATCCTGCAGGCCTCCAGCTCCCTTCCAAGCCTGAACAGTAAAACGACGAGTATTGAGAACCTCAGGCTCCGGGCAAAGCAGCACGCGGCGTCCCTTGGGCTTGACACCCTACCCAACTGACTGCCAGATGAGTTACCGTTGCCCACAAGAAGATGCACCAGAGGTTGGCACTGGACATGTCACTCCTTGAACACCCACCCACTCAGCCTCATCTCTTCCTGGAGTAAGGTGCTCCCTTTCAGGGAAAACTTTGCATTTATTAACGTCTTATTAGCACCACGATTGCATCAGACATTGCTACTGGCCTGGTCTTCACTAAATATTTAAGGAGGAAGGGGGAGAGGATGTGTGTTTAGACAGATGAACTGTCCTCTGGACTGCCATGAGTTAAGCCTGTAACGTTCAGGAGAAGCCCCCTTTCCTCATCCCTGCGTTAAGGTGCCAACTGTGTTATATACGCCCTTTTTTGTTGTTGTTGCGTTCTTTGGGAAAAGAAAGAGTCTTGCTTTGTCCTGTATATAGTTTATAATGTTGGCAGCGCCCATCACCTGTGTGTTACTGTCAGTGTTACAGAACTGTGACCTCTTTTGCTTTTATTCCCCTTTCCTTCTCAATTTTAGTAGCTAGTATCCAAGTTACAAACCAACCATCCTCCTGACCTCAGCTCGTAGCTAGTTGCTCTTCTTGGGTCAGTGTCCTAAAGGTGTTTATGATGGAGAAAAACGATTGTGCACTTCACCGCTCCATTTCTCCCTTCTCTGTCAATTTTATAACAGCCAGGAAATGATGTGAAGGTGAATTTCCTGTTTAAGCACTTCCTATAAGACAAAACATATAACAAATTTTTTTGTTTACTTTTTAATAGCACTTGTTCAAAGAGAGAGGACAAAATATTGGCCAAATGCTGCTGGCTTGGGAGAAAAATGAAAGCCAAATTCACAGGATTATTTTTGATCTAGATTGTTTCCTCTTTGATCTTCAGTGAAGTGTAAACTCCTCTATTTACAAATTACAGGGTTTTCTTTTTGGAGAGCATTTCCGTTCAACTTTGACAATAGAGAATAATAAAAACTTTGTATGAACTCCTGGTGTGTTCATACACCTTGAATTATATGGTTCTTTGACAAAAACTTGATTAATGTAAGCTGTGTTTAGAAAAATGCTCTGATCACCAAATTCTACCCTCAAGCCCTGAGGCTTCAGAAACTGTTTAGCAAGTGAAAATGTAACAAGTGAAAAATGCTGCAATGCTGGAGGCAAACCAGGTGATAAGCAGGGTCTTTATATTCTCTTTATAGTCTCTGGAGCCGAGGGGAAGTAGATAAACTTCCCAAAAATGCAGTGTTTGCAAGTAACCAAAAGTCACCAGCTTCAAAGTAATTTCAGTGACCAATTTCAGCCGTGTTTAATTGGAATGACCAGTCATTCAACCTGGGGTTGTTTTCCTGGCTGAAAAGCAATGTTTCTGCCAACTCAAATCACGGGGTTGGGTTTCTGGTTTTGGTTTGTTGGGTTTTTTTTCCCAAACCAAATAAATCCTTTGAACCCACTGCTGTTATCCTGAGCGTTAGGGAGGGATGGCATCCCGATCTAATCTCTAATATTGCCTAGGACCAAAAAATCCAGACTGACTCTGTGGCAGGTGCTAAGTTTGAATCCCAAGGTTACCAGCTGGGTCTGCCACCAACACACTGGGCAGAGCTGGGCTAATTCACTGCAGATGATCAGCTGGTCCTTACCTGATTCAACCATGAAGCGTAGACCCGTAGCCTACAGCCCCTCTCGCTCCCACCTTGCTACACACCAGGGCAGAAGCCAGGGGTCGAATTACCTCTTAAAACACAGGGGAAAGAGTGTTTTCAACTCCTGAAAAATCATCTGACTCCTTCAAACAGAAGCGTAAGAATAGCCAAGTTTGGTGGGAAATGATGTTTTATCCCTCACAAAGTTGCAGCCAGAGCAGACCTCCGGAGAGGGCAATTCATCGACCACACCGGCTTCCAAGGAAAACGCAGCATCTTCCTTAAATATTCCTTTTGTGCCAAACACTTTAGTTTTCGGGTTTTCTCTCTTGCTTTAGTTTTCCTGACTTTGTCAAATCAGCCCTCGTGACCGGCAGAATTCTCCACTTTTTGCCAAAACCAAATGTATTCATAGGAAGTAGATTTTTTGGCTGCTGCTTTCAAAGGAATCTGATTAAATTAAAACCACCAAAGTGCATTAACTGTCTCCAAAAAGATCCTTTGAAAGTCCCAGATTTCATTTTTTGTAGTTTGTCACCGAACCAGGGACACCAGAACAAAGCTTTGATTTTTCTCCTCCCCCTTCCTCAAGAAGCTATATTCACCTTTATTTTTAATGCCTCCTGCTAACCTCAGCACATCTGTAGGCTGTGGAGTTGCTTTGCCACAGCAGAGCAACTGCAAATTTAATTAACACCCCTTCTGATGTTGTTCCCTGGTCCCTAGGCTGAGCTGATGAAGCAAACAAGAGTGGTAATCAGCAGCAAGACCAGATGTGGACTTCAGCTCTTCTTTAACAAAGATGCCCATGAAACTGCAACTCATGTCAGTGGACGTTTCAGGCAGAGAATAGAGGGTCGTAGTCGCTCTTGTGCCATCCCAGCTAAGACGGGCATCTCTTCTCTGCCCAGGTACCACAGGGCTGGAAAGGGTGACATTGGCTCAGATTGGGGCAAACACAGACATACCGTAGATCACGATGGATACCACAGCATCCATCACAGGGAGGTCAAAACATGTGGACTTATGTCCTGCTTCTGCAGGGTGGGGACAGGGAGCGCAGGAGATAAGCTTGCTTGATCCAGCATGAGATTTGCTGTGATCCTCTGGAGGTAGAGAAGACCTTCCCCACCGAGCCATGGAAGGAAAGTCTTCCCCGTGCTGCGGTGCAAAAATAAATATCTTGACCAACCCCGGTGCCTGATCCTCTTCATCCCCTGTGGTATCACTGACATCCTCACAGCAGGCTTGGAGCAGCTACTGGGAACTTCCCAGAGGGAGCATCTGGCCCAGGACGTCGGGATGAGGCCAGCACAGCCCAGAAAGCAAACTGGGAAAGGAGACATCCGGATTTCCATCAGTCCCTAGGGAATTCTTTTCAGTGTCCTCCTCATCTGCCTTGCGTGGTGCAGCAGCTGACCGAGGCGTAGCCGGTCCTGGACCAGGGCATGAGAATATTTCTTACATGGAGATTTATCCCATTCTGAATCAGGATGAAAATATCTAAAATTTAAAAAGAAACAAAAGAAAAAATATATTGCCTTAAACATATACAAGCCCCTCAAGTATTTTATGCCAGCTTGGGGTTTTACCTTCTTATGATCAAAATTAAACATCTGCGATAGAAATAAGCCAATATGTAAAGCTAGAATTTATTTAGAAATTTAAAAAAAGCAAGAATTTAGGCTCCCAGCCTGCAAAAATTTAATAATGAATTATCTGTCAAAAAATGACTCTGCAAATTGTTTTAATGCCTCTGGGCTTTTGAGCTTTTTCTGACAAAAAGAAAATAAAAGAATCCAAAAAACACAGGGAGAAACTCTCCAGCCAGTTCAAGCCTGATAATGTAGTGGGAAGACCGAAGAGAGTGATTCTGCAGATTCTGCATCATTCCTCTTTGAACTTTACAAACCTGAACGTTTTTTCAGGTGGGAAGAACTCCTGTAAATCCCCACTGATTTGTGATGGAGAAGGTGAAGTCTCTTTGTTCCTTCTCCTTACACCAGCCCCAGCGATTTAGGAAAATGGGGTTGTTAATGGAGTTTCAGAAACAAAATGCACTGAGGTTCCCCCCCGCCACTCACTGGCCAGGCAGAGACCTGGTGTGTTTGAACAAACATTGCAGGTGGATATAACACAATTTCTTCCACCACAGGCATAAAATGCCTGGAGTGTAGTCCAGACATCCTACCCCATCAGACAGATGAACTATTAAGGAGCAAAAAAACAAGCTATCTCTCTTCTTTGGATGCTGCCCCAAGCTGGTGCCGGGGCAGGGGACCTCTGGTACAGTTTCAGCCGCAGGCAGATAAATGCAAGGAGAGAAGCAACGTTTTGTGTTTCGTAATGCAGACCATCACGTTGATTTTTTAATCCATGAAAGGAATGCCAAATAAATGCACAGCATGGCATGGAGGCTGGGAAAAGGGTACGCCCAGTCCTTTAGAAACGATGACGGAGAGCCTGGAAAAAAATCTCCCTAATTCCTGTTTTGAAACAGGTTATGTATCTGGAGATTTCCTCTGCCGGTCTTTTCCCCTTCCTATGGCTTTGCTTACACTGCCTCTCCTCGGTGAACCAGCTACGGCTCCAAACCCTACTTACCCAATTATTAAAGGTTTTAGCTACCGACCGTGCAGAATCAGGGACCAGGAGAAAACAGGTCACAATATTCAGGATAAAAGTTTGCAGTTAAATTTCTTCTACTCGGCAAGAGAAATCTGATAGGTATTAATAAAATAAAGGAGGTATTTAAAAAGTACAGGAGAAATACGATATACTACCAGTGAGAAAAGGTCCAGTAATGATTCTGGGAGGCAGAAAGGGAATGTCTTTTTTTCCATTTTTTTCTTCTTTTTTATATTTTGGCAAACAAGTGGAAATATCCTTGATGGTGACTAGGTGAATAATGAGAGAGAGAAGTTTTGCCTGTGTTTCCTCCACCAAAAATCATCATTTGCTGTGTAGGAAACACAAAAAATGCTGCCAAACATGGAAATAACCATCAACAAACAGATCCCCCCACATCTCATTTCCCATTTAGGTATTTTAGGATATGAAGAATTTTAACCAGCTCTAGGCTTCTGTTGTTACAGCAACCAGCCAGAGAGATGCTCATCTTTGCTGAAGAAACACCAAAGTGGGTGGGACACAGAGGAGGGAACTGGAGCTATTTCTCTCCCCGTGTGCCATGGGTGGTACTTCCATCAACACAACGATTTTGAGCAACTTCAGGATGCTTCTGAAGAGTTCATACGTAAAGGATTAAATAAACGTCTGTAGAAAGGAAATGCAAATTCAAATGCAGCGTATTCTATTAGTTTAATTACAGTAGCTATGAAACATAACTCAATTAAGCTTGAAATAAGTAAATTACAGAATTTCCTGCTGGTTTTTACAAACTGTGTTGATTTTTCTTTTCCTCCCTCCTTAGCCCTCCATGTGTCCCTTGCTGATTTTTTATAATCTGTTCTAGAGCAGCACAATACATCTCCTGTGTTTTCTCTTGAGTGAAAAAAAAAAAGCTATTTTTCTTAGCAGGTCTGCTCTCATTCCAAATCAAGACCAGAGGGATAAGAAAAGGTTGCTGCAACAAACAAGCAAACAAAAAAACCCAACAAACAACAAACAAATTTCCAGCAAAGCAAGATCAAACAAACAAAAAATCCCCCACTCTCATGTGTGTGTGCGACTTTCCCACCACGTTGCAAAACAGCCCAGGAATGATCAACGTCTTCTGTTTTCCACAGAATTTGGGGACACGTTGTCTCGTTCCCAGCTGCACCGAGAGCAGCGTCCGTGTTGGTCCCTGCTTTCCCAGGCTGCCTGGGGAAGAGGTGCAAAAGCTGAGATGCTGGTGATGTCACCTCTTCTGTATATGGGCGCCTCTCATTAATGCCAACACTCATAAAGTGAGACCCAGCCACTGCTCTGAACTCCTGTGATGCCACAGTGGAATAATTGCACTGATTTCAGTGGAGCAGTGCCACAGCTAAGGACAAAATTTAGCCCCAGAATGAATTTGTAAAAGAATATAAGATTTGTCACATACTAACAAAAATATACAATTATTTTATTTTTTTTGCAATCGTCTGGGCTCCAAGTTACAAGCCCTTGGCAAAAGCTGTCTGAGAAAGACACAGATTAAACCCATAGCAAGTTAAATAGCGAGTATGGTGCCCTACGAATGGCCAAAGCCTTTTCTAACTGCTCTAGTGATTGAGGAGGATCATCTCATACTGGAGAATTTTAGATGTGTCTGTGCAACGGAAAATAACTTTTTGGTTTATTTTCTCATGCCAGGATGCAATCAATTTATTATTTTTTTTCCCAGCTTCTGACCCAAGGCGTACAGTTAGCTCCAAAGTGTAACCGTGTTTGTGTGTCAAACCTATCTTGCAAAGGAACAAAGGCTTTTAAAGGAGAACAAAAAGGAAATCAAAGTAATATACTGTACAGATCGCTGTAAAATTGAGCTGTAGTGTAAGATCTTGTGCTTTAGAATTCACTATCGAGGAACTCAAATGTGTATCATATTTATTTATTCTGGTAGGTAAAAGAAGAAGAAGAAAAAAAAGAGTTTATATTCATTTCCAAAAAGCTGCAGCATGATGCTATGTACCAATTGTGCCAGTCCCGCTTTCTGTAAAATTATTGCCTGTTTTCATACTCCACTAATAAAAAAGAAAAAAAAATCAAGGAAAATTTATTTTGCGAATCCTTCATTAACAGCTACTCGAGTGGATCAGCAGGGGTGTCAACACAAGCAGGCTGACCTGTTTCATACCTGAGTCATGTCACTGGTGGGCTGCAAGGACCTGGACATGGAGTGTGGGTCAGGTAATGGCCCCCATATTGTGCTCCTCTACCTGGCCCTGTGGCATCACCGCATCCCTGCCCATGGTGGTGAGTGCCATCACTTGTCAGCCAGGGGATGCTGGGACTGCACAGAAAGGTCTGCACAAAAAGATGTGAAATATCATCTTCTTGCTGTTGGGGTCACTGTCTCCAGCTGGGGTGGCCGGTGAAAAGTCCCCTTTGGCTGCAAGACATTGAAGCAATTTTGTTCCAGTACCTTGTGCAAGTCAAGCACAAGGCATCTGCTCTCTCATCATCTTCCATCACAGGCCAAGAGACAAATTCATGCCTGATGAGACAATGATGGGAAAAACCTGACCAAAGACTTTGTCTTTGGAGACAGTGGTGCAGGATAAATTTGACCGTTCTCAAATGATTTGGGCTTTCATGCAATTTTGGGGATGTTTCTGTTCTTTTGATGAAAGACTTGTCTCCTTTTCTATGACTAGCCATGGTGGGCTGTGCTCAAGAAGGTGGCAGTGAAGCTTTTACACAGTTTGTACCTCTACACTGCTAATCCTTCAGGGTTAGTTTGAACATCACCCAGATGGTGAAACTTCTGTTTGGGCAAGAAGTTGCTAGCGATGTCAAGGGCTTTCCATCTTGGCTATGGGCCTAATTTGATGCCTGATGAAGCCGATAGGAAAAAAATACACTTTTCTGAATTTATTGATATTTTCCTCAAGTCATCTGATAATGAAGCTCTTCAAAAAGAATCCAATTATTCAATTTCAGAATGTCATCCCTCCCCAATATGACTTACTTCCTAGTTTCTTATCCCAGGCATAGAAATATTGTAGAGGAAAAAAGATAGTACGGAGAAAAGTCATTGGGAGGGAAAAACAAGTACATTTGTAATAATGATTAATAAATTTTCTGACGTTCTCAAGAAAAATTACTTTCTCTTAACCAGGCAGAGAGCCAGGAACAGCGGGAATACGGGCAGAGCCTGGGAACACCCCTGGCTGTAATATTTTTAGTTCTAATTTTTTTGACCTGATTCCATCAGTGCCTTTGAGGACCATTTGATCACATGCACCCAAAATATTAGGCAGCCACAATTGTCCTAGACTGCGAACATTATTATTTGTTTCCGCAATAAAGGGAATATTAATCACTAGATTTCCTTTTTCACTGCAGTTACAGATTTGCTTTGAATACTAAAAACCCTGTGGATGAAGGAAGTCTGTGACCTTCAAGGCCACCAAATAACTCAGTCAATTCCTGCCTCCACCAAAAGGGAAGTGAATGGATGAGCTATGATCATGTCCTCGCACATCATTATCTGCAATTAACAACAAAACCTGATTTTGCCCCCACTCAAGGTCAATGAGGTGAAGTCAGCCACCCACTAAAGCCAGAACCCAAACTTGCAGGAAGTTCAAGGTGATGTTTTGGCCTTAAAAACCATGTCCTAAAGTTATCAGGAGGTTTGTTCCAGAAAAATACAATGTGAGGGGAAAAATAAGATTTGAAAGAGCTCCAGAGCTCAGTATTAACTGCACATGTGGCATTTTGATCCATTTCCATAAAGCATAACATAATATTTGCTAAAGAAGGAGGAGGAGGAAGGGGAAAAAAAAGACCACAGTTAATATTCTCCTTTGGATCCCCCATTTGCTGATTACTCTGCAAGCTGTGTAATTGGGTGTCTCTGGCAATATGATGAAATGTGCCACAAACATCAAAAAACGGTGCTATATTAAATCTGCTTTTCATAATCTCTTCTCATTTCCCAGACCTGAGACATTTTATTCAATTTCTCCTGACTAAGTTGATATGTAAAGCCATATAAACATATCAATGCAAATAAATACATATATATTTTTCAAATGCTCATCGAAATGCACTCATTACAAAGATTTGCATCAAGGTTCTCTCACATTGCTGCTAGCCAAAGAAACTCATTTTTTTAAATGTTGCATTATTTTTAAGAATAGTTTATGGAGCTACAGGCTACTTCTTTGTATTTCATTAACAAGCCCAACTCTATCTATCATGTTTCAGCCTTATCTTACCTGATTAGAAAATCATTTCCCTATTTGCATTAAGGGCAAAAATCTATGCAAAGTCACCATAATGTTATTCAAGCCCCGGAATAGCAGTGAAGATCCTATTACACACTGGGGCTGGGGCTGTTTTCAGGAGCTGCAAGTCCAGAAGGGACCGTGCTGGTCTTTTATTTTATCCTGCTGCAAGGCACATGTCAGAGAAACCTATCTGGCCTTTGACAAAGCAAATATTAATAACATCTAACCGACTTAAATACCTGCAACTTCTGTCCGTCTATCACTTGAGGCTTTCGCCTGCATTTTACTTGGTGTCTTCAGGATTTCCAGCCCCTTTTTTTGATGCAGGGTGGCTTTTTGCTCAGCCCTGGGAAATTCTTCAGCTCCGTTCCTGTGGTCTCTCCCACCACCAGGTAGGGTCAGTCCAGCATCCCCAGGTGAGCGTGGGGTGAAGCCCAGCCTCCCCACCGTCAGACTGCAGCTGATCCTTTGCCTTTTGCAGTTGATGGAGGAAAATATTTTCATTCCTGCAGTGGCAGGATAGCGCCCAAGCGCAGAAGCGGTTGGACTGCACCTTACCTGCACTGGGCTTTCCAGATTAGACCCCCAGCCTGCAAGGTGGTTAGCTATCTGACTCCCACAGAAACCAACAGCTGTCAGTGATCATGGTTTCCTCCAAACCCTGATTCACCAAGAACTCATCCGGGCAGTTCAGCGATTTGTCCCAGACTCACATCCACGTTGCAGGACTGGGAGCAGGGTGTCTGTATCAGCCCAAATACCGCTTCTGTTTCACAAACCTGAGTCGTTTTCCGTCCGGGAGTGGGGCAGCGCTGGGACAAGCCAAGTCCGTTTCTCATCTTTGCTTTTCCTGGAAGCCACCAGAGCAGAGGCCGTGCTCCCAGACCTTCGGGCTTTCAGCAGCATCCGCTCTGCAGGGTTTTGCAAATCACCTTCCCAGCAAGTGCTGAGCAGGGGAATGCAGGGACCTAAAGCAAAGTTGATTCACTCACACACTGAGGCAAAAAGCACATCCAGTCCACCAGCAAGGTACGGATTTCCTTCAGCTTGGCTTTCTTTCCAACACATTCCCTCTGCATTAGTAAAGCAAAATATCAGTGTTGGATTGCACCGTATCCACAAGAAAACACATGGGCAACCTAATAAACAGGGATGTGAGATTATTTCAATAAACACAGTGAAAGGCCCAATAAAAGATGACGTTGGTGGGATTTTTCATCTCCTTGGAGATTAAACTTCCTCCTTACGCTTTTTGTAGGCATCAGAGTGGAAAAACACATCACACAATGACTGATCCACTCAGGGACATGACTGAGAAATTTGGGTAGGCTTATAATAGCCACCATAAAATGATATAAACTGATTTAAAGTGCTTCATGTTGGTGACACCATCTGCACAGCACTATTTCCCATTCCACCACCCTCCGTGACTGTCCAGCTCCCAGCACAGCTCACCTGCAGTTTGCAAAGCCCCAAACCATGGGTTTGTTGCTATTGCATTGGGAGAACTGGAGCATTGAATGAACAAATCCAAGCTCACTCCATCACCTGCAAAGCAAACTAAGGAGGTCCCATTTACAGAATCCATCATTAGCTGGGGGAATTAGCTGGAACTCCTTTCCACGGGACATTGGGAGGGTAAAAGTCACAGCAATGGGATCTGACTTGAGCTCTTCCATACAAAAAGATGTCCATGGGGTCCCACTATCATCAGGAAGCTCAGGTGAGGCACCTGCTGTTCCCAGACTGACTTTGGAGCGATCATTTTTGCACAGTCAACTTTACACCACCCCTTACTGCAAAGGCTGCAAGCACAGTTTAATCCCTAGTGCAATATTTATGCTAATTTCCCCATTAGTTCTTTCTTAGGGAGTCAATTAATAGGTCATGAGCACGACAAAGGCTCTGTGAGTTAAGCAAAGTGGCCTTTTTCAGTGGTTTGGTGGCTGTGCTCAGGGTGGCTGTTGGGGACAGGAGACCATCTCTCCAAGGACACAATGAAAAGGAGCAGAGAAAAACAAAGCAGTTCTGAAGCCAGCTTAAAATCTCCATGTGGGTTTCCACAGCTGTCCTGGGAAACATGTGGGAAAAACTGAAATCCACTCTGTTACCCTGGAAAAAACCTTTGCTGATGGATTTTCATGTGTATGGTCTCACTGTTCTTTAGTTAAAAAATGAACTTTACTATAACAAGATAAATCACTCGCCTGGTGGAAGCGGCTCAGCTCCCTTCAGCTTGTGGTTGTTGAGGCAAAAAATACCCACTCAAAAATTTATTTGTCACCTTCAGTTTTGCTTCATGTCACCAAAAAAAAATCTTGTCTGACACCTCCCATAGTCCAGCCTCCTCCCTTCCCCAGGTAAAATTGGGAACCATCTAGTAAAAACTTTCTCTGATTGCTCTGTGGAGACCACCAAAGATGAAACTTTTCCCCCGAGAGATTATCTTCTGTAGACAGACCCACGTGTGGAATTAAGGACATATTTATTGCTGTGTCAAGAGAAGAGAGAAGCATCACAGCTTCCTGAAGACCAGCCCCGCTCCACCCCAGCCCTCTCCCCCCAGCTAAACCATCCAGCATGTTTGCCTCACCTCCCCATAACAGGCACCTTAAAGGAAAAAAAAGGCCTTCTGATCCACTCTGAAACATGAGATATCTCTCAAACCCTCAGTAACATCTTAATTTCCTCTCCTTGCTCTCCGTGCTGAGACGATTACTCAGCCAGGAATGTTTCTGAAGTAAAACAAAAAAAAAATTACATTAGTGGGGAACAATGGAGGGGAGACCTGACGGAGCAGAAGGAGTGAATTAGTTTTGCCTTCGGAGACACCCACGGAGAAAAGAAAGGTGTCTGAGTTACCTCAAAGTAATTTGTCTTTGCACGGAGCTCCTCTAACCGGCTTAAGCGAAGAGAGACGAGAAATGTGCTTTTGCTTTCAGCCCCATTTCCCCAATTTTGTTTGTTTGCTTTGCTTCCACCTGTGTTTTTAAGTCCCTCCACCTCCCAGGACGTTTGCAGGGCTATGTTACCTGCAGGAATGTGTCCATCAGGTCTCAGCACGGGTGTCAGGGCTGGGAGGGGGCATCACATCTACCCTCGTTCCTGTGGCTTCCAAGCAAGGTTGAGGGGGAAGAGGGGAAAGAAAAGAAAAGCATTAATTGAGATGGAACTGTTGCATTTTCAGAATTGAAATGCAAGGACAAATTAAGCTGGGTGACCCAAAAGCAGCAGAGGAGGCTGCAGGGGTAAGTGAAGGGAAATGGGAAAGCAGGGAAACGAGAAGAGCTTTTCACGTAGGGAATCTGGAAAGGCTGATATCCCAAAGAGCTAGAGTTTTACCTAAATATTTGTTAGGTCCAAGCAGATTGTCACATAGTTTTCCCCATTTCATTTCTGACTGAAAAAACAAATGTTTCTTTTTAGCAGAACCTTGCTAGTGGACCAATTTTTTTCTTTTTCTTTTCATTTCCCAACAAGACCTGGAAAAATCACTGTGCTCCTGCCAATAAAAAAACCCAACAAAATCAACCCACTTTTCATTCACCTTTACTGGAAAAAAAAAATGTTGAAGTTAAACCCTCAAAGACTGAATCAGGATCCCAGCTCAGCCCTTCCAGTTGGCCTTTAAAACATTGCTTTTTGGCACGTCTCTGGGGGTGACAAGGGGCTCCTATCTCTGCTGAACTTTCAGACTGTCAGGCCGAACAAAAGCGAGCGCGACTCTCTTTTTCTTGGGGATGAAGTGGAACACACACCAGCCCGGACGCCTTGTACATTGAAAAATTCCTGTGCTGTCACGCTTAACTAATAAATCGTCGAGCTATATAAACAGGGCTGGGGATGATATTTATTTATTTGTTTGTTTGCTTGTATGTTTAAAAGGGGGAGGGAAAAAAAAGAAAGCAGTTTGTCCGCAGGTTGCTTGCTTGTCAAGCGGCAGGGGGGGAAGGAAAAATCAACAACAAAAGAGTTTAAAGACAAAATATTAAGAACACCAAATTGGGTGAAAATTGCTTTCTGACAGATATCACCTATTGCAAACGAGACAGAAATACAAGTAATCTTGTAAAATGAAAGCCAAGGACAGACTTGTACCTGCCTTAGATGAATAAGTATCCCATTATCTTGAAGAATGAGGGCCCCGGGCTGTGATTATGCCACTATTGTATTCTAAACAGCATGGTTTGTCAAATGGAATAAATCCTAGCAAAATCAAATAAAAAAGGGATCCAATTTGAAGCCCAGCACACAATTTATTATTTTGTTTAATGTCGCCCTCTCGATGTTACTGATTATTGGGCAAATAGCGCCGTGTTTAAGCATGTGTTTAGACTCGCCTGTCCCCCTCGCAGGCTCCCAGCTGTCACCCTGACTGTCACCCAGTGCCAGCGAGCTGTTTGCTGCTGCCGGTAGCCGCCGCTGAGCTCATCAGCCTTAGACAGCATGGCCACGGTAGAGGCCAGCATCACGGGGAAATAAATTCAGTATTTGAGTTTCTGCTTGGCCAAGTCCTGAGGTTTCTTTGTGTGATGCAATGAAGAGCACTTTGCGCCATATTGGCAGTGCCAAACCGACCAGGAGCTAACGGAAGACAGTTGCATCATAAATTTATGAGGTAGAAGCAAATTTCCAACTGATCTTCTTTTATTTTATGGATTTGGGGTAAAAGCCCGTCTCCCAATCTGAAAAGGTTGATCCTCTTTCAAAGGTACCATCCCTTGTTTTATCATGTCTCAACCTTGGTTAAAATAAGAAAGGAGATGAAAATGGCCAAACAGATTATATAGATTACAAGGTGTTATACAGCAAATACTTGATATCTCTTTATCTGCTTGATTCACAGGGTGGGACTGGACATGAAGCTGCCCTTGCACAAAGTGGAGGCATTGCTGCAACATTTGGATTATGAGCATTAAGGAGCAGGATCTAGTCCTGATTTGCATTTGGTTGGCTTCCAAAAATTGTGTTGCTCTGCTGGAAAATTCCTTGGAGATCTTCTCCCAACATCTCCAGTTACACTTGGCAGTGGGTGTTCAGGAGAAGCTGGTACAACCACAGACAAACACAAAATGGGACCATGCCTGGTCTCAGGCATGTCGTTAAGGAAGAGTTTGCTGGGGTAGAAGCATTAAGGTGGTTCCCCTACCCTGACTCACCTCGATGGAGTTACTCCAATTTCTTGACATGGCTTTGAAGGTGCTCCTTCAAAACTCCTTCCTTTGAAGGAGTTCCCCAAATGTGAGAGGAAGCTAATAACACTGTCTTTAGCCAGCATAATTTATTCATCATGTTTTCATTTGTATAAACCCTTAAGTTACGCAAAAAACACTAACCCAGGAGCAGAATGGGAGAAGGAATATGTGAGTGATACACGTGGACCTTGACCACAGAGCATCCGTTGCCCAAACAGTCCTTGTGATACTCCCTCTGCTCCCATAACCCTGTTTGTTTGCATTTGCCTTGCACAAGGAGTGATTTTTCATATTCCAGTACTTTAAATGACTGAGGATTTTTGGAAGTGTGAGTTTTAAGTGCAAAAATACAGTGGTTTGTCAGCTCCTTGGGGCAGGAGCTTTTATGGCATGCAAGTAGATTGCCCTCACGCAACAAGGGTTGATCATAGCGGGGACCAACGTGACAAAGTCTAGGAGTAATAGCAAGGAATGATGGATTTAAAGAGTCAAAAAAAAAAGCAGGGACATTTTATTTAGGCAAAGTACCAACTGAAATCAATAAGAACTACAGAATGTAGCCTCGTAGTTTGACTTGAAAGAATTATTTGTTAAGGACTATGAAAAACGGAGGAATTTAAAAAATCTAATTTATTTTACATCATTTTGTGTGGGCTATTCAACTTCCCTGAACCTCATTGCTTTTGGACATGGAAATGTCATTCACTCCCTGTTTCACTCAAGTTTCACAGTATTGCCAGCCATGAGCAACAAAGAAAGTTACTCTCTAGTCCCTAAAATAATTAATGGGATTTTGTCATGTAGATAAAGGACTCCTTGACTTCAGTATCCAGCTGTCAAATCCCTGTAAACCACAAGGGAGAAACTCGTTTAAAAGCTGTGATGTTTTCATATTCACAGGGCTCCAGGAGCTGGGGTGTAACACCTTTGGCTTTTGTCCCCCTCACTCTCCAAATATTGTGAACTGTGGGGAAACAGTTCCTCTTGCTGGATTTCTCTTTCTTCTGCTGAGCCTTTCTTAGTCAACGGGCTTCTTGACAAAGTTTTCTTGATGCTTTAAAACAGGCAAGTGCTACAGAAAAATGCAATACCTTGTTTCGGAATAACTACATGTAGTTATGATCCAGAAAGCTAATTTGTTCCTTTCCCCAGCTGTTTTGATCAGCCCAGAAATGATATTACCTGCAAGACTTCCTTTTCCAACACAAACCAGAAATCATGGCAAGGTTTCTGTTTGCTTTGTGCAGAACAAGTGAAAAACATTCCACGCCCACATAGTCTAAATATATTAGTCAAACGAAACCCAGATTTCCCTAAATGAATCTGAATATCTTACCAGAAACACTTCTTTTCTACTGGAACATACGCGTTAAAGAAGACTCAAACAAGTCCATCTGTTTTATCGCAGGTTGGGAAAGGTGAGGACACTGGCGCCTTCAAAATCTTCTCTATTACAAGGTTCTAACCCATAAAAAGGACAAAAGCATCCTACAGGTGGAAAAACCAAAAGTCCATGTGCCTTTAGCTTCTGAAATAGGCACACAGGGGAATTTAATACCACTTGATCCCATTGCCCAGGCAAGCTCAGTGTATTTGTATTTTTGTTTTATATGAAAGTAGCTTAAAAAGTTTCCAAAACTTCTCTTTCACAACTATTTTTGTGTCTGTTGGTTTTCGAAATACACTTTCTTTTTTTTTTTTCCTCCTTCTTTCCAAATTCTTCTGCTTTTCTCTGGAACTTCTGTTTCCTATCATCTGCAACATTCAGAAGAAAGCCCCAAATATTTCCATTTAAGTTTCCACCAGGATGCCAATCCCACCTAAAAAAAAAGAAGGAGAAAAAGAGCAACTAAAACAGCAACTAAAATGCTTGGCGAAAGCCATGGAACCCCATGCAAAAACTAACTAACTAAATAAATAAATAGCAAATCAAGAAACTGAGCCTGGGACTTTCAAAAGAGAATACTCTCCCCCTGATATAGAGGTCTGCACCTTAAAATTCTCCGGCCACTTCAGCATTAACAACCATTGCCTTTTTTTTTATTATTGTTATTTATTTTCCCCAGAGCAGGCGGGCTTGCCCACGACACCCACAGCAGCCCCCATGACCCCCTCTCCCCGCCATGGGGTGAAGCTCGCAAGAACCCACCTCCCCATTCAGGGGGGCGATTATGCTTTCCCCGCCACGCTGAAAGCCCTGTGCCGAGGGGAGGGAAAGAGGAGAGAAGAATCCAAAGGCATTCTGGCACCCCGGCCCGATAAGAAACTTTAGCCCTATTCAGCGGCTGACAACCGCTTGTAGAATATGATCTTAATCCTGTTTCTAACATTCTTTCGCCCTTCGGCCGCCCTATTCCAGGCTGTATTCTTCTAACCGTCGCTTTAGCAAATCCCCCAAATAGAATTACTGGGGGGAGATAAACATCAAAGGGAAATTCAAGAAATCTACAGTAGGTTCACACAGTGGGGGAAAGAGGGGCAGGTGGGGGCTGGTGGAAAGGGCTGTCTCTCCCCTTGCCCTCCATCCTTTTTCTGGTTGCATTCCTAAGGGCTGCCTCGCTGGCTCTCCGCAGAGCGGCCCCACAAACCTGCTCAGCAGCATGCTATTTTTAGTATTTATTTTTTATCCTGCTTGAGGGTTTGTTTTTTTTTTTCCTCGGGAGGATGAGAGCCCAGTGGTGCAAAGCGCCGTGCATAGCCATCGTGTGTAAAAATAACCCTTTCCTCAGAGAGATGCATCACCTAAATGGAGAAGATGGAGGTGGGGGGAAGAGAGGACATTTTTCTAGTAGGAAGCAGAAATGAGGAGACACCAAGGGACCTGCCCAGCAGCACGCACGAAATCTGCTGTAAAAATGAAATGAATGAACATAATTTGGGAGCTCCCAGTTATTCCTACGAGAAGCAGGAACCTTCAGATCTCAGACACATGTAAGTCCCATTGCTTGTCCTGAAGATCTTCCCAACATAGGTTACCAACTCCTGCATGGAAGGAACCTCCACTGGAGCCCATCAGAAGCGTTTATATTTGTCACACAGACCCCACAACTGTGAGTCTCCTCTGCCATGTAATTAAAACAGCATCATGTGCTACACCTCCAGAGCTAAGGAACTGATGGGACTCCGAGGACAATGCCAGTGTCTGCATCCTGCCTCACTTCAGTCCTCTAGAAACCAGGGACTTGCTTGCTGCTTGCTGTATAGTTGATGAAAAACAGTGGGCTCCTGCCAACCCCAACTTCAGATGCTGTCTAGCATGACCAAGGTGAGGTATGGACCAGACGTCCTCCAAAGACCCTTTCCAATCCCAATCATTGCTCTAAACACTGTGATTAAATACTATAAGGCAGAGGAACTGCCTTACAACAAGGCACAAGTAACTTGGGTCATTAAAGACAATGCAGAGAGTTCAGAGAACTGCTATCCCCAGCACTGCAAAAGCATCCCCCGACTTACTCTCCCAGGACCTCCATCTTTCCCACTGCCTCTGCTTCACAGTTGCATTCACACTAGCTCCTTTCTTCCTAGCCCTTTCTAGCAGCCGCAGCAGACAACTGCTTCAAGGAGGACACAAAGACGATGGAGCCAAACTTTTCTTCTATAAGAGAATGGCATGACAAGGGACAAAAACCACCACTTGCCATTTGGAAGATTTGGAGTGAACATTAGGAATTCCTGACCGTGAACGGTGGTTCTGGGGCAGGACACCAGAGGTGGGGGATCTCCACCCTTGGAGGATTTCAAAACATGGCTAGACACAGACATAGCCAGCCTGATCTGATGATGGCAACCACCTTGCTCCAGGCAGGAGGTGGGTGTGAAGATCCCAGAGATGTGCCATCACCACCCAAGCATGCTTTCTCAGTTGCCAAATGTTTAAAAAGCAGTTTTATTCTGAAAAAAAAAAAAAAACACCCCAACAAAAAAAACCCCACAACAAAACAGCTATTGTAAGAAGAGTACTGTGAGACTGTGTAGCAGCTTCCCAGAGGTAAAAATCTGATCAACTACAAAAGAATAGGGAGACCTAAAAATAGAGCTCCCACCACCCACACTAAAGGATTAACTTTCAGTTAAGAAACAGGGCAGCCTTGACCTTGAACAAGTCAAAGATGCCTGTCTCACTGCTGTTGTCTCCTCTGCCCCATTATGTGTGGTTTGGAGGAAAGGCTTCACGTTCTTGGTTCTGGTTTTCCTGTTTGTCAAAGGAGGCTGAATATCCTTGTACGTTCATTGATGCTCTAGATTCGCAGCTCATCAGATTTACCTCAAACCTCAGGAGCCCAGCTGGACTGCAATGGATCATCACCCGTTATCAGGGTATGAGCTGTGGTAGAGTCTTTACAGATCTTTTCTCTTGCAATTATACGTCAAAACTTGTTTTATTTGGTGCAGAAAAGCTTTGAATACAGCACAGTGATGAAGAGGTCCACTTTACAACAGTTATTTTGCTTTCTTTTAACTCATTTTGTGGTTTTGGCATCTCGCCTATGCAGAGAAAGCTGCATGGGGGCAGGAGACACATTCCACATTTTCATCACATTCAACAAGAGGGAAAAATCACAAAAGATTGTGCCATTTTCAGCTAACACAACTGCTATCACGTACTTTCAGTATAACTGCTTGATTTAAGCCATACGATACCCAGGAGGAACTTTTACAACCATGGATAACCTTGACAGAGCCCATAGGACATGGGAATGCATCTTCTCTCTAATCATCTCTGGTTAGACCCAAGATGGAAAAACATGTCTGGTTTTGAGCACCACTTCAAGAAAGATGTGTATTAGCTGGAGGGAGTCCAGAGAAAAATAATGAGAATAACTGGAAAATAGCATCCATAAAGAAAAATTAAGACTATTGATGTTGTGTAACCTGGAGAGAGAAAAGCAAAGGGAGTTTCAGATATATGCCTGCTTTAGCTACATAAAGGGCTGTTAACTGTTCCCTTCACTACATTCTCGGAAAACAGGGCAAGCCCCGGGCTCAGAAATATATTTCTTTGAATTTTGCTGATCAGAGTAGATCTGGGGTTTTACGCCCTGTGAGAAGTTCCTAGGTCTGATATCTCTTTGGGATATGCTCTCTCTCCTGCATCATTCGATACGTTGGGAATAGTTACTTACTTCTCACACTTTGTGTGGCCCGAGGACTCAGCTATTGCTAGACTGGTCTCCAAACCTCTGTTCCAGCTTCATAATCTAGTCTGTCACCCTGCACATCACAAGCCAAAGGACTTTGCTGAATTAACTCCCTCTTGAAACAGGGAATCCATCCTCCAGTCTAAAGTCTGCCAACAAGGAGCTACCCCTCACCTCACCTTCAGCAAACAGTTACTGTGGTTAATTACCCTCACAGTCCATGTTAATCTCGCTATGAGATCCTGTCTCATCCTAAGGCTCATACCTCCTTCTCGGGTTGCTTGAGATTTCACCCTTGATTGCTGATGGCATCCGTGGTCCTGCTGGTTATGAAAAGCGCAGCTAGATCAGTTGCACAGGGAGGCTTAAGTGTTTCCAAGACCATAATGAAAATTCCTTTCTGTAGAAACTGTGACCCAGACATGAAACCCAACCCTCAGCAGGAGACTTCTAATTTCATAGGAGACAAAAGCCAAGCACACTAAAAAATTGTCACTCGCTTGGAGAATGGGGATTTATCATTCAGGTGTGAAGTGCTCCATCAGCCTCCACACACTGGTTTACTTAGGGATGTTTTTCTTGGGATTTATTTTAAATCAACAGAATGGGAACACTTTGTGTCTGCCTTGTCTGGACAATGGGACAACCAAAACCTTGGGCAGCTTTCAGCATCCAAGGCTCCTTTCTTGTTTCATCCTGAAAGTGTTTCTTTGGACTTGAGGACTAGTTTGTTGAAGATTTGGGAGATGGGGTTGTCACCACACATCACTAGCCTAGATAGTGCCTCCAGGCAGCAAAAACCACTGAGGGGAACACACTCTATCCATAGAGATGGGGTATTCAATCACCTCAACCATTAACTCTATTTGTTGTTAATCTGATGGCAACTGCATTCACCAGAGACCACTCTGTATGTCCAAGAAGCAACTCCATGCCTCGCTTGATGTCAGGATGAATGAACCCAGCACCAAAACTTTCATCACATGGAAAAGAGTAAAGATATCTGGGTATAAATTGTTATTTGATTTCACCCATGACAATGTTAGGTCTGATTTGCATTTAAGTAGAAAAGCAGTCCCACAAAGTTTGTGCCTAAGGAAATAAATAGCTTGTAGAAATCCTCATCTTCACCCCCATGGGTTACCATGAGCTTAACAAAGAGCAGGAGAAGCCAGAAAAGGGACATGGTGGTACAGTCCCCATACAGACACCTCATCAAGAGTCACGATTCACCCTTTTTTCCATGAATTTGCCTAGTGACCTCTCTGCTATATCCCTTCTCAAGCGGGGCAAGCAAGAATGTGTCCATATTCAAAGTGCTGTAGAAATAGATCACAAATTTGGGCATCCACTGTGTCCGACACAAGAGATGCTTTAGTATGGCCAGGCTCAGGATTGATTCTACACTTTCATGCTCAGCACGTTCAGCCTGAGCACCACTTCCATATCCAGATGCATCCCAGGATCCCACCACATTCCTGCTCCCCTTTCCCTAGGGAAAATGCTTGAAGGGGAGAGTCGGAGAAGCAGGATTTGTGGGCTGCAAAGCGCCCACGTGCCGCACAATGTGATCACAGCCGCAAGGACGTCCTCGTGCCGGGGAGGCTCTCGCCCTTTCTCCACGCCAGACCATTGCAAAATCAGCTTCTGGGAGGACTCTGCTTCTCATTTATTTCTCCTGGGCCTCTCCATGCTTCCCCCCATTAACCTTGCCAAATTTTAGTTCGTTCTTAAAACAGTTCCAATTAAATGGCTTTTCAATCAGTTTGATCGCAAGTGCTGCTGCCAGAAGTGCGGCACACCCGTGAAATCAGGAATTTCCTGCAGGACAGCTACTTTCTGAAAAAAAAAAAAAATTTGGATTTTCTCTTGGAAAAATATCAGCTCAAAAACAGAACTATTCGGCCTCATGGCCAACATTTTCCTTTTTATTTCTTCCAGAATTTGGAGTAGATTCTCCCCCTCCCCCTAAAATTTTGTTCTCCACAAAATATTTCATGGATAAAAAGCAAACCAAAAGCACTCTGCCCTGGCTCGGAGTTCAAACGGGCGGGAGTTTTCACACAGCCCAGACCTGGGGCTTGGAAAGGCTCTGGCTTCTTGGCAAAGCCCGTTCAGTAAAGTAACCCAGAGTGCCCACGTTTGTCCAAGGCACACCTCCAACCAGTTTAACACTGGGGACACTAACCCAGTTCAAATAATTTCTAATATAGATCTGCTGAGGCTTTCCTTTCCAGTAAATATTTATCTTTTGTTAGCAGCAACTATCCGAGAGACAGACTTTCATAGGGTTGGCTCCTTCCCCCTTTCTCAGCTTCTTTGAGGACCAAGTCACGATTTTACGTGCATCGTGTTTTTTCCCCGGTTCGACACACACCGGTCCAGAGGATGGCTGTGATTTATTCGAGCAACAAGGGTGCACCCGGTGCTTATTCACCGGACCAGATTGCTGTGAGATAGAAAAGCCGGGCTGCGCTTCCCCCCTGCTCCTAATGCCGAGAGATTAGATGGGGAAGCCAGATAGTCTGGCTCTGGAAGCAAGCAAATGAGCAACCCTAAATACCTTCCTAGACCCGGTGACCGTAAGTCCTTGGCGGTGACTGGTCCTTGTGGGATAATGCCAGGAATAGGCATATTAAGCACATGAATGTCAAGTCCTAATTCATCTCTTTAATGTTGTACAGTAGCAGGACTGTACCCCCCTGCTGCGGTGTAATTTCACGCTGAGGAGTCTGATGGGGCTTCCTGCAGACTGATCCTTTATGGATCAGAAAACTCACTTTCTCTTTGTGTTAGAGGGCCTGGAGATTATCTTATTAACCATCTCCATGCCAGCGCAGATTAAACACTGAGCTCTACCTCTTCTGAGGACTCACTCCTTTTAGTTCTTCTTTTCCCCTCCTGTTGGTTCACATTGCGTAGGTGAAGAACATTAAAAGCCCAACCCTCTACCAGTGGGTCTCACACTTATGTGAGCAGATGGGCTATTTTATATTTTCTTGGCTCAGATGCAACATTGGCAATGCCTGAACCTTAACTCAGTTTAATCAGATTGGTGCATCCACATTAGGACTCCTGTATCCCCATCCCAGCTTCTTCACTCCTCTCCTTTCCCCAAAAGAAGCAATGTTTAAAACTACTTCAGAGTGATGCTCTGCAGGTACCACCAACCCCAGACCTGCTAGTTCAACTGCAAGAGCAGGTCCACCCCAGGTGCTACACTCAGTAGCAGCTGGGCAGCACTATCTGAGTCCACCAGAGTGCCGCTCCCACATTGACTTCACAAACATCTCCAGATCACACCATGGGGACAGCAAGATGCGGCAGTGACCAGTTAGGGTGTTCCTGTGTCCTCTAAAGGTGTCAGACACTGCATACAGGTCAGGAAAATGTTGCAGGAGGGAAGGTAGAAACCCAAATGTATTCTCAGATGCTCCTTAGGATGGGGGATTTTCCAATTTGAGGAGACAAAAGCCTCCTGCTTTCACCACTAGGCCACGGCTGCCTCCCTGAATGATGCCAGAGGGCCACCCTGTAGCCACGTCCCAGCGTGTAACAGGGGATGATAGTTTATAATCTCATTTTCTGGGCTGGCTGCCCTTCTGGTGCCTCTCATGCTCCATGTAAATCATCTGGAGTCCGATTTCTTTGGCTTGCAGGGCTGCTCTTCCCTCGTCTACTTCTAACAGGCTTCTGGCTGAGCAGGAAGCTTGTCACTGAAGACTGTTCCACCAAAAAAAACTGCAACTCAGTCTTGATTGGGCAAAATGTTGCAGCCAGGGCCAGGCTCCTGTCCACACACATTTTTGGCGGACTGGGAGCAGCTCCGGCACGTTCCCATCCCTCGTGCAATGCTTATGTGCCTCCCCATCCATCGGCACCGTTTCCTCAATCAGGGTTGTCCCATCCCTTCGTTGCTTCACCTGATGCACTTAAAAAAAAAAAAAAAAAGCAGTTCAACACAGCCCTCAGTGGATTTCAATTATTTTGGGGATATTGCTCATGTCTGCTCACGTTGTGTCGAGCTAGACCCGGTGGCATGTTTCACCACCACCAACAGCCTTTTTCCAGCTAATGAAAAATAACCTGCTTTTTATCTGCAGAAAATAGCATCGCCTGGGTCTTATCATGGCAAATTATTTAATGGCTCTCCAAGCATTAAATAGTCCTTCCCTGTCTATAGAGCTGTGTAAATGTCTCTCCAGCTGCTGTCCTGCCACATTGCTGAGCACTCCAACTTGCAATAATTACAGCCTTAGCTGTCCCATCTCGCCGAAGCAGGGATCCAGAACGTCACCCCGCTTTGCGAGTGTCACAATGACACTCCAGTGTCATTGCTGGAAGCAGAGGGGGTCATGAGCCCTTCCCCAGGTCTTCCAGCTCTTCTGCCCCCATGCCGGTCACTTGTTCCCTGGAAGGATGCAGGACAGAAGGATTCTGGCTTAGGGAGAAAAGTCCTGTAGTCCTGCTTGAGGACACAGCAACATACCAGCGGGATCCCAGCAGGAGAGGCAAGTTCCAAGCCTGCAGCCCACCTCTGCTGGGAAATGGTGAACCACAGAAAGCCCCAAGCCCCCAGATTTCCAGCTGTCCACCCCCATTTTGTTCGTACATTGAAATAGAAGAGGGAAAGCTGCTGATCCTGTTTGTGTTACAGCCTCCCCGGAAAGGGGCTGTGCTGGGATCCAGGACCTGCATGAGGCCACAGCACCCACGGGAGAGCACGGGACAGAAGCCCAGCCTGCAGCTGCCTCTGCCTCAGCCACGGTCAGAAAAAAGGGAACTGTCAGAGGGGAATTGCTAAGTCAATCTTTTAATTGTTTTTCTTTTTAAGAATTTGATCATTTATAAGGTGTTTGGGTTTTCTTTTCTAATGCAGGAAGAATAATGAAGAATTTGTTGTATGAATTGCAATGTTATTCTTGGTTTTATTTTGTTTTTTCCATAAAGGAAGAAACAAACCCTTCTGTTCTACCCCAGCTTCACTTTAAATACAGCAATACGGCAAATGGACAGCAGCGAGAAACCTCTTCTCAAATACTCCAGGAGTATTTCTTTTCTTTTTTTTTTTTTTTTTTGGTAAACAACCTACTTAAGAAACCCCCTGGGGAAAATATGTAACTTGAACCCTTCATTTTTGTGATTACAGTCTGATAACTCTCTCCTTTGTCCATGTGAGGCTGGGTCAGGTTTGGTTTGGGCTTGGGGCTCTTAGGCTTTTTCCAGCCAAGCCTATGAAGGTGATGGAAGAAGGATTGTGAAGGTGGTGGAGGAAGGCTTATGAAGGCGATGGAGGAAGGCTTTTGAGGCTGTGTAGGTCCTGAGATCCCACTGGATGGGAAGCACAGCTTGCAGGCACCAGGCAGGCTCTCCAGCCACAGAAGCAGAGCTGAAGCCATCAACAGCAGAGATTACAGCAGGTTGTGGGTGAAGCAAACCAAAAAGCAGGTCCCCCGAGGACATGTTAGAGTGACCCAGTGTATGCAGAGCTGCTCGGTTGTTGGTGGGCTGGAGCAGGTCCCCGTGTGGCTACAGCCCGGGCAGCAGCGGGCAGAGTTGAGGGGACAAGTGAGGAAGGCAGCATCCCTGCGGCACGGCCCGGGGAGCGCCAGGACGGGCACCCGCCTTCACCCTGCAACAGGGGAGATTTTCAGCCTGAATAAATGCAAAGCCCCCTATTCCTCCTGGCACAGTGGGTCTCCCCGAGACTCATCCCGTGCCTTAACGAAGGACCCTCTCCAATCCGCCAGCCGTCAGATCCCAGAGCAGAAGGGAGGACTGTTTGTTTAGACCTATGTGGGTTAGGCAGCTCAGACTTTATTCTTGCACTTTGATAGGCGCCTAAATGAAAATCCAATAATATTTTAAGCAGAACGAGTTCCCATGAAAGTCATTTCTAAATCGCCCGGCTCATCCTACCTGTCGGCTGGATTCTCTCTCCATCCCCACTGGCCTAAGCCCGGCGTAACGTCCCGGCTCCCAGCGGCGTTACTCCCGGGAGCCGAGTCCGGCCCTGCCGCCGAGAGCACCCGCTGCCGCCTGCCTTTAATGAACATGTAAATGGAACGGGAAGGCTTCGGAGCAGAGTAACCCTGCAAGCCAGGAAGTTCTCCAAAGCAGCTCGGGAGAAATAATACTTTATTCCCGGCGGTGCAAATAACTGATAGGGACCGGCTAAGAAGGGTTCATGCAAATACCCCCGAATTAAGCTCCGTCTGAAGTTAGAAAGGAAAGATGATAAACACACCAGGCTTTAAAACTGCAAAATATGCTTTGCAGGCATGAAACCGGAGGAGTAACAAAACTATCTGACATCATATTAAACAGCAAAGCATTTCTTATTCTCAGGGCTGCAGTTACCTAAAACCGGAGTCCCATTAAAGAGTCCTAACTATTATTTACATTTCTAAATCTTAAAACCATTAACAAAAGCCACTTAATTCAATTACTTTCCCTGGGCGCTGATGTTATTACATTATTGTCACGAAGCTGAGTTTGGCTTCGCGTTTCTCTTTTTTTTTTTCTTTCTTTAAATTCATTCCTCTTTTCTCCGTGCTGAGTGCCTCCCCCCCCACCTCCCCGTCTTCCTCTCCCCCGATGTCATTGTGTAGAACTAATGGGGTAAACTGAAATGGTATCTGTCCTCATTGACAGGTTTATGAGAATTTAATAAAGCGTGGCGCGGATAAAATGAGATATTACAAGGCCACACAAAGCTGATTGACTTCTCCACGTCAGCATTTTTATTTGGTTATTTATTTATTTCTTTTCGACGCAGGGGTGATCTCACCAGTTCTTCGGTAGTGCCGGCCGGGGAGAGATGAGAGGGGAAGGAAAAACGCGGGTGGCAGGAGGGACCGATCGATCCATCCACTTGTCTGGTGTGAGGATGGGCCGCGATGCTTTGTGGCTTTCCGGTCACCCCAGGAAGGTGACACACAGGAGGCAGGGAGGGCCCTTCCACCGCTGCACGTGTGTGTGTTCATGGCCTTGGTAGCTCCACGGTGCTGGGGTGAGCTCACCAATAAGAGCTTGCCCACAGGTGGAGATCCCCACCACTTTGCCATCAGGGGGTCTGAACCAGGCTGCTGGTTGTGCAAGACATTGAACAGACACTCAGCACGGACAGGGCAGGGGACACATGGGCATCACACGAGTTGTGCGTCCCTATAAGGGTGATACCTGAGGTGGTGGCCCCCCATAGCCCACCTGCTGGGCTCACCCCAGACCCAGAGAGGTTTACACCAACCAACGCAGACCAATCACAACCTGCAGTAGGGCCCAGGAGGTCCTCAAGAATAAGGATGCCACCAACCAGCTCCACCAAGGCATGGGCCTGCTCTGTGCCTCAGTTTCCCCTCCTGCCCGATGCCCATCCTGCTTGTGTAAATGTAAATCGCAGGTCACGCGGGGGCCGGCACAGATCAAACCTTCCCTCTGGGAAAATCAAAGTGTATATTTTAAGTGTGCTTGCTCCCATCCCACGGTGAACAGGGAGAGCTGGAAATCTGGGTCGTGCAGTAAATGGCTGGCTGACTCCCTCTCCTGGCCTGTTCAGAAAGCAGGGCGCTCAGAACAAAAAAAAAAAAAAAAAAAAGAAAAATCAGGGTTTGTGTGCTTTTTTTCCCAGGCAAGGAAAACCCCAGTACCAGTGGCCAAGGAAGTCTGGATTCAGCCCAGACACACTCAGAGATACTCAAGGGCTCAGCACCCTGCTAAGACTCAGGACCCCACTTAAATCTTGACCCCAAACTATGGAATAACATTGCTTTGGAGGAAGACTGTCAGGATTAAACTTGGGGCTGCCCTTGTTAGCCTCAAAACTTGGCCCGTGGGGCTTCAAACACAAATAATATTAATTGTTTCCCCCTCTGTGCAATATGCAACCAGAGAGGGTGGAGACGCTCATTCGAAAGTGCAGGCAGCCTGCCACGTTCCAGGCATGGTCCTGGACACTGCAACAAATCCCGGCAGCAGCAGAGCTGCAGGTCTCCTGAGCACTGACAGTTTGCAGGATCAAGCCCTGCTGGGATGTCCTCCTTAGCAAAACCAGCCAGGCCCAGATGGAAGAGCAGCAAATCTCCCATCATTTCATAAGAGCACCTAAAATCGCCTGAAATCAAAGCGTTGCGCCCCACAAAATCTCGGGCTGTCCCATCACCCAAAGGGCCAGAAAAGAGCCCTCTGCTTCATTCAATGCTCCTCACAAGCTCAGGTTATATGGTGCAGGGTTTTAGGGTGCAAAAGCCTCCGAGCATGAGATATCTGCCAGGACAGCAGCTCAATCCTGCTCTCTGGTGGCTCACACCCAAAAGGCCAAGTGCATCCAGCAGCGATGTCTTCTCCGAGCAGCAAGAGAAGCATGATGCCACCCCATGGGCTGCAAAGGGTTTGTGCTCCTCTTTCTTTATTAATTTAGGCCAAGATACAGCTGAGAAGGCAGCTGTGCACAAGAAGATGGAGACGACAGAAGGTTTTGCTTTAAGGTTCCCTGCTTGAGTGGGGCATGGGTCCACCACGGGAGAGGACCCATAAGCTCCTTCAAGCCACCACCCTTCCTTTAAAAGCCCCTCCAAATCCTTTGCATCGTGACAAGCATCCTGCTGCTCTTCACAGATTGGTCACAACCCCTGCAACAGCCTTTCCTGCAATTTCTGTAAACATCCCCCCCAATATCATGTCTCCTTGCTGAAGGGCCACAAGGTATGGAGCAAGCTGGGGAGTATTTCTTCCAGATTTCCTCACCCCATCCCTGCCGAGACATATCTGCAGTCCCAGCCCCACCGATGTGGCAGCACGATGGGCTCACTTGAAGCGCAGGGCACAAGCAGATGACCCCTGGGGACACCAGCTCTGCTGTTTCCACCACCACCGACGGTTTCCCAGGGCTGGGCAATCATTGCCTCTGAGCCCAGGAATGGTTTTATCAATTCAACACACCACGAGGCAGGATCCTATAAAGCCTGCGCTCATCCCTTGCTATCCTGAGGAACATTTAACCATCTTCTCCATATTGGCTTCACCCTGTAAAGTTTTAAACACAGAGAGGACCCCCTGTTCTTCGCTCTGTAATGCACAATAAAGAAAAAGGAGGGCCAAACTTGTCCACCACCATCCCCAGCTTTGTTGTGCTCCCCCCTCCCTGAGCACCAGAGCTGCTCATCGTGTAAATGTATGTAAATCTATGGCAATATATCCACAATAGTCCCCTATCTCCTGCTCTCTTTCTCTCAGCGCTGGAGTAATTACAGTGTAGAGGTGCCAGCACGAGGCATTTCTGCTGATGAATGCACTCAATCTAAGCACAGTTTTATGTATCATTAATTCCTTTAGCATTCAAAAAAATAACTTTTTTGATGGCAGATAATACTGTAATCACTCACAATTGCCAACACAATTATCTTCATTCAGCTGTGTAAAACAACTACAAGAGTAATTTTAGCCACTTAAATTTTCTTTCTTTCTCTCTTTTTTTTTTATCTTATTTTTTAATGTTCACATGAAATGCAAAGCTGTTTGGACTTAGGTTGCTATAACACAGGCACTACTGGAAATTAGTCCCCACACCCCCATTTCTGTAGAGAGGAGGTTTTCAGAGCCTGATCCCGGTGCTTGCAAGGTGCACTATTTGCTTAAGGTGTCTTCAGCAATCTTAGGGATTTCCCATTCTGGGGATTCCACTGCTGTGACCTCTTCAACTTTTCCTTACCTTCCCTCAATCTACCATGCAGTAGCTGCCAGGTGCACAAGGAGAAAAAAAGAGCTTGTGCAAGTGCAAGTTGCACGTACAAGTCATGGTCCTCTTCCAGGTCAGCTCCTCCTCCACGCTCCTGGTGGAGAAAATACGTGAGCACTCCCTAATCTGCCTCAGAGCAGAGTCTGCAATTCTGGCACAAAGTATGGGTTCAATCTGCTTACTGTAACTCAGAAACTCCAGTTCGAAGCAGATTTGGGAGCAACCAGCTCTCCCACTAGCAGAACCCTGAAACACAATCACTGAGGACGACAAGCCTCTTCTACAGGCAGAGGTGACTACAAAGAGAACCACAAAAGTGTCACCAAGTGAACAACTTGGCTGAAGCATGGAATTTTCTTGCAGGGCCAAAAGGAATCACTCCATGACATTACCTCTTGCCTGAGCTGCTGGACAATCTGCTCCAGAGGTCTCTTCCTCCAGAGTCTCTACATGGTGCTTAGCTTGGACAAATTTTCTCTTCATCAGCTCCTTCATGGTCCAGGTGAGCAGCACGAGGCCTGCTGTGGAGCTGCACACCAGGATGGAGATGGAGCAGGGGTTAAACTCCAGCTCTGAGAAGAGCCGCTTCACCTTCTTGAAGATCCTGTTGTCAAATCTCACTCAAGAGCCAGGAACCTGCAAGGAGAGGAGAAATGAAGCAAGAAGGATAGCTTGCTGCTGTGTACAAAGCTTGGATCTCCTTACAGAGTGCCAGACCCTGTGAGAGGATGACTGGTGGCAGGAGCAGGTTGTTAACCTCTGGAAAACAGTCCAAAAGCAGTAGGGTGAAATGGAAGAACGGATGTGTGTAAATGTCCAGGTGAACAGCAAACAACTGCTTATTGTCTTTTCTGAAATAGAAGGCAGCAAAAGAAACAGCTGAGGGTGGCAAACAGGAGATGTCACCTCCCTGCAGCACGTAGATAAACCATGGGTCTTTCTGCTGCAGGACACTGTGAGTGCCAGAATTGGATTGCTTCACACCAGAAATATCTGTATGCATCTATTAGTCACTGAAACCCAACCTCTGGCTTGAGAACCCACAGCTCTCCGGACGCCAGAAGACAGCATTAAGGAAAACATTGCTGTGTGTTTGCCACACTCTTGGCATCTGCTCTGGTGTCAGATGAACGGGGAGGGGGAAGCAGCTGGTCCTGCAGCCCGAGCTGGTTCAGCTGATCGTGTGTGATGTGTCACAGTTGGAAGATGACGCCTTTCTGCCCCTCCTTCAGCAACCACAGCGTTACAGCATCTCTGGGGTGTGGGTGGCACCCACACAGCCGCAGCTCTGTGGACACACAGAGGGTGTGGGCAATGGGGAAGGAAGCCTCCACAGATCCAGCTGATCCTTTGACCCTCCCTTAGCTGCAGGGTCCAGCCCTGACAGGCAGTGTATGAGGTGCAGAAGCAGGATCCATCCTAGTTTCCAGCACCCCAAGATTCAAGCCCACTTTACTATAGCATATGGGCAGCCCAATGGACATAACAGCAGAAAATCTCCACTTGCTCATCTGGCAACAACAGGCCAGTGTCCCAAGGGGACATCAGGGCACCATTCATCCCACAAGCCAGCAGCTGGGCCACACTCCAGTCCATGGGGAGCAAGGCCCAGACCCATTTTACCTCTCTTAGGTGTGCCAGGCATATATTCCTGGACAGGGTTCCCCCAGCCACCACCTGCCTATGCAGGAGGTCCCCTGTCTTCTGCCCTGTCCCATCTCTGCTGGAAGCTGGGTCACAGCAGACATCTGCTGCATTTTGGGGTTTCCCACACACTGGGTTAACCTCTTGGATCTGGCCAGCCCAAGCCTTGCCACCACCCTGCCCGATGCCTCAACCCCATTTATTCACACACCCCCACCTGCTTGGGAGTGGGGAGAAAGAGGGTCTTCAGCAGCAGCTCCTGGAGGCACAGGTGCTCCAGGCATAAAGCTCCTATTTTGTTTTCATCCCTTCGACAAGCTGAACTGCAAAGTTGAAAATTGTTCCTGCATGAGAGATTTTAAACAGGGTTTTAACTAGGGGGAAGAGGGCTGGAGAAGTAACTTTCTCTTCCACCAGAACTAGTTTTTAACTTCTGTTTCTCCAGAGTTCACTGCCTTTCTTGTTCGCTTGTTAAAAGACTTCAGGTGCACCTGGCTTTTTCCCCTGCAGGGAAACAGCCCTATTTTGGCATCGTGCTGCCGTGGGATGAGATTAGTGCAGCTGAGGAGAGTACGAAGCCTCCAGCATGAGAAAGGAAGAAGGAGGAGATAGGGATCGCAGCATCTGCTTTCATGAACCTTGAGCTGATCCCATCCTCCTGGCTCACTGCAAGGGCACCCCCACCGACCCTGCTCCCCTCACAGTTTCTTGTGCCCTGAGTAGTCTGCACGCACGGGACTGCAGTGCCCTTGGAAGCTGGTATCATCCTCTGAGCCCTGCAGTCTGAAACAGGGGGTGGGGAGAGAAAAAAAAAAAAAAGAAGAAAAAAAAACCCTCACAAAACAGTGGGAAAAAAAAGGCTGTTCTTGCATGTAATTTCCTTGACCCAGATAACAGGGAGATACTCATCCTCAATTACAGGGCAAGAAGCCGTAAGCCACGAGTTCAGTGAGGGGTGAATATTTCCAAGGCTTCCACACCCTTCAGCAAAGACAGTCCCAGGACACTGGACATACAGGGCAGCGTTTCCCTCCAGGGGAGCTGGGCTCGGGTGCAAACTGCTCAGGTGCTGCCAGAGTGGCCCCGATGGCCTGAAGGTTGATGTAAAGCCAATGGACTGAGCATAACACCAGGAAAATCAGGTCTGGGGGCAGGTGAGCCTCCACGGCATTTTCTAGCTCAGCATCTGCCAGGGGTGTCTTAGGCACAGCTCATCCCGCTGCGAGGCAAGGTAAGGGAGAAGACATCCCCAATCCTTCCCGACGGGTTTTCCACAATCCTGTGGACAGCATCTAAACTGGATAGTTTGAAATATTTCATGGAATCACAGAATGGGTTAGGTTGGAAGGGACCTTAAAGATCATCGAGTTCCAACCCCCCTGCCATGGGCAGGGACACCTCCCACTAGAG
>JAOXJK010000004.1:24490771-24537297 GCA_025774025.1 Xenus cinereus | reverse complement strand
CGCAAATCCGCAAACGGTTTAAATCCTTTGTTTTTTTTTTTTTTTTTTTTCTTCTTCCAGCGAGTCCAACCCTCTCCCGCCCGCGAATCCTCCCCAGGTTTTGCCTCCCTCTTCCCCCACCGCCTCCCCATCGGCGAGAGGTTGCCCTCGGACCCGACCCGGCCGGCGGCGGGGAGGAGCGGGGTTGCCCGGGCGGTTAAACCCAGCCGAGCCCCCGCCATGCGGGTCCCCCTGCCCGCCCTGCTCTGCTGCTCGGCCGCCAGCCTCCTGCTCCTCCTGCGATGGCGGCGGCGGAGGCGGCTCTGGAAGAAGGTGGAGGAGGCTCGGCAGAGGCAGGAGCGGAGCCTGGTGCGGATGCAGACGGCCGTGCAGCGCTTTCGGGAGCAGGTGGGTGCCGCAAACCGCGCTGCTCCCCTCCGTTCCCATCCCTCCCCCCCCCCGCCCCGCCACGGGGGAAGGGATGGGGATGGGGAAAAGCCGCCTCCGCCCTCCCGGTGATGGCTCCTCACCCTAGCCTCATCCCCGTGTCACAGCCCCGGGGGGGGGTGGTGTTTGGTGGGTGGACACAAGCGGTGGTGCAAGCCCTTCTGAGGGGCTCCCGGCTCCTAATACGAAGCTACGGGGGATTTAGTTTTATTTTCCTTCTAAATCTGTGCCTGCGCGCATCGCTCCGGCCGAGCGGGGGTCCCCCCCGCAAGCGGGGATGGGGATGAGGAGGAGGAGGAGGAGGCGCCTCCCCGGGGGCAGCCGGTGCAGCCGGGGATAAACGGGCGGCGGCGCAGGGGAAGCGGCAGGGAGGAGAGGGAAGATGCCAGCCCCCTCCTCTGAAAGCTTCCCGGCCCTCTTCCGCCATGGTGGGAAGCTCAGCCCGCCCGGCTTGAGGAGGTGAGAGGCCGTGTGTGTTATCAGCGGAGGCCGAAGTCCAGCCCCGGGGCGCTGCCCTCGGGGACGGGGGTGTGATTGATGCTGCCGGGGCGCGGCCCCATCACACCACCACCCCGACCTGTGGTTTGGAGTGGACTCCCTCGGGGTCAGAGTCCAGCCTAGGGGGGTGAGGTTTGGTGCTTTGCCTTTTTTTTTTTTTTGGCTTTTTTTTTTTTTTTTTTTTTTTTTTTTGTGTGTGTGTGGCACTTAGTAGGGAAATCTCTGCTGACCCAAAAATGACCTGTCTGCTCTCAGCCGAGGGGGGCTCCCTAGTTTGTGCCCTTCCCTGGAAGATACCTTGGCGATACCAGCAGAGGTGGCACCAGGTTCCGGTTCCATTTCTTGCCGCGGCAAAGTCTCTAAGTAGCCATGCTGCCAATTCCCGCTGTAATTCAGCAGAGAAGGTTGCACCAAGCAGTTTCCCCCGGGGCCTGGCCAAGACCTGTCTGAACAAGGCTGTGTGAAAGGCTTTCTCTTAAGCAGCAGGTGCTTGTTGTCTGGTCAGGAAGGCTTTTTTGGAAAGCCCATGTTACTACTGGCCTTGCAGGTCTCCCACCATGCTCACCGGTATCGGGGTAGGAGCGGGATTGCAGTCTTGAGGCAGATACTGCATTTGGCCAGCAAACAGCAGATATTTTTTGGGTAGGTTACAGTGGGCACCAAGGGGAGAGGTGGAGTCCACCAGCTGAGGTAGAGATGTGTCATTGCCTGTTCAACCTTTCCCTTAGCATCCTTCTGTGAACATGGTCTCCATCCTCTCTCTGCCTTTGCCGGAGCTCTCCAAGAAACTGCGGGATGGCTCCCTCCCTCCGGAGCATGTCTTCTACTCCTACGTGGGCAAGGTGAGGAGTGAGAGTGGTGGGGCAGCATCTCACCCATGATGGGGCTGGCTCTCTTGGAAGAAGCCCAGCACAAGGTTCAAATGCTGGTTCAAACGCTGCTGAGGTGTCACCGCTTGCTGGTTAGAGCTGGGCCCTTCCTCACTTTTCTGTGAGCAAGGGGACAGCTGGGCGTCTGGCTCCCGTGGTTCTTGGCTTGGTTTGGAGCAAAGGAGAGCAGCAAGGTCAGCAGCTGGAGAGCCCATACCTTCCCAGGGGAGCCCCCATACCTTCCCAGGGAGAGGCGTAGCAATAGGAAAGTGCAGAGAGCTGCTGTTGTCTCCCCTCCATCTCCGAATGGGTTGGTAGACTTCGAAGATTCAGCGTCCACTTTCACCCTCTGCTTTTGCCATAATGCCCTGATCGCCTCCTGGGTTCCTACTCTGGGCTTATCATTTTATGCCACCCCAGAAGCTCGATCAAGAGCCTTTGGTATTCTGCTGGGCTGAGTGCCTCTGCCCATCATGCACCATCTGGTCTTCTGCCCCCCCCTGTGTCCAGACAACATTTTGGAGTTTAGCATGAAAATACCTTGGAAAAGAAGAGACAGGGCTGCCCTGATACCAACTGTCCAGATGGGGAGGTGGAAAAGGGGGAAGAGGCAGGTGTCCTCTGCAAAACAGAAGGCTATTGTGCAATGTCCTGGACTGTCTCACCTGTGGGCTTTGCCTGCTTTCCCTAAGGCCCTCCAAATCGCCACAGAAACCAACTGCATCACGGAGTATCTGCAGGAAAGCGAGACCCAGCTCCGGAAAGCGAAGCTGCCAGAGAAGCTGGGTTTGCTCTATGGGGTGCCTGTCAGCATCAAAGACTCCATCGACTGCGAGGTACCACCAGCCTGATACCACGTGTATCCTGAGATCCCTGTGGTTTGAAGATTGGTGGCAGGGGGAGGTTTGACCTCAGCATCTGGCTGGACTTTGTCATAGCTGATGTGGGATGGCCTGTGGCCTGTCCTGGCTGGTGACAGGGTTTGCTCCCCATCTCCCATATGAGCCAATAGAGAGCTGGTCAGATACTACCCGTACACTATGTGTGTGATGGATGGGTTGTTGGAGGTGCATGTACGTGTATATATAGAGAGAGATAAAAATACGAGGACGGGGGAATTGCAGTCCTCCATTTGGAAACCTCATTCTCCTGTGTTCCCAGGGCCATGATTCCACGTTAGGGTTTATAAAAAACCTCAATAAACCCGCGGTGGAGGACAGCGTGGTGGTGCAGGTGCTCAGGAGACAGGGGGCAATTCCGTTCGTCAAAACCAACGTTCCCCAGTCCCTCATCAGGTAGGTGGACACTCCCTTCCCTTGGCACGGCCAGAGTCTTCCCACCATCATCTCAAGCGAGGGTTTCCGTCAAGTCTAATTCTCATTTCCCTCTTCTTTTTAAATCACAACACCTGATCCCCATCCTTAGTGTCTTTTAAGTTTTACTTAAAAAAGTAAACAAGTTTACACTAAGGATGAAAATTAACTGTAGTTCCAAATGAAATAAAGAAGCAGAAGAAGGGAAAAATCGCTGCCCTTCTTTCCTGTGGGAGGTGTTTTTAACTAACTTTACTTTTTTTTTTTTTTAATTAACCCCTCAGAGGTGATTCTATTAACTGTACAGTGCAAACACATATTCATGGAAAGGGAAGCTAGTTAGCTAGTTAAGCTAATGACCTTAAATTATCCTGCCCCCAAACCTCCTGCTGGCAAGACCACTCTTGTTGTCGCTGATATGGGTGAGGTCAGGTGTGCTCTGCTGGACGACCACCCTGCTAGTGTCCCAGTGTCATGTCCTGCCAGGTGAGCTCCAGCAAAGCTCCTCGGTGGATGACTGTTCCCCAGCCGTATGAAATGCCTTCCTTAAGGTGACACGGCATTGACCGACCATGTTTTAAAAAAGCCACACAAAGAGGTTGCCTCGGGGGATTTTCAGATTTAGCACCAGTTCCTGGGGGAGTCCGGTGCTCAAATATCCCTGCAGCTGGCATTTGGCCTGTTCCCAAGCAAGGGCTCAGCGATGGAGCTGAGCTCATTGGGACTCAACTGGACCTGCTCCAAGTGGGCTGTTTTGGATGTCTTCTGGCCCTCGGGACTGCCCAAACAGGGAGCCTTTCCAGGAGGTTTGATGTATTTGTGCTGCCAGAGGGTCTGTCTGGGGAAGGCTTGACAGCAAGGAAATTAGCTGGCAGTGAATCCACGTCCTGGGACTGCCATGAAAAGGCTGGTGATCTTCATGGGAGCTTTGGGAAGCTCCCTCAGACTGCATGATGTCAATGTAACAACTAGTGAATTACCTAATATACCTTCTGAAGGTCATCTTGTAGTGACTGGGGTCCACATCAGCAGATATCTGCATTCCTCTCATTTGCGATATCTCTCTCTCTCTTTAGTTATGACTGCAAGAACTTAATCTTTGGTCAGACGTTCAACCCTCTGCTCTACACCAGAAGCCCCGGAGGCTCCTCTGGTGGAGAAGGGGCACTTGTAGGAGGAGGTGGGTCCATCCTGGGCATTGGAACAGATGTAGGAGGGAGCCTGCGTTTCCCTGCTGCCTTCTGTGGGATCTGTGCACTCAAACCCACCGGGAACAGACTCAGGTACTACAAATAATGCAGTGATATCTCTGGGTGATACCACCCTACCCATGCTGTGCTGGGTTGCTCATGCGGGGAAGGGAAAACTTGGGAGGAACTGAGAAGGGCTCATTTCTCCCTTCTGCCTGAACGTTTTCTGGGACCTGTATGGAGGGAAACATTGGTTCTCCCGGAAAGGAGAAGGGGAAACCTCTCCATCGGGATGCTAAGGGGGTGGTTGTTCCCGACTGACAGGGCATCAATCATTCTGGGTTAGGTTGGGTCGCTCTTGGGCTTCCCCTTGGCCTGCCCTTCTGCCAACCTCTGCATCTGCAAAGGGAGGGCGGTGTTTTCTTTACCGCTTGCTACTGCTTAAAGCCTTTCCCATCTGTGAAAACTACTCAGCTGCTGTATTTTGTGTGTCTCTCTTTTTCGCAGTAAAAAAGGAATCATTTCTGGTGTCCTTGGGCAGAAGGCAGGTAGGAATTGATGGTTGTCCCCCAGGGAAGGGCAGTAGGGCAGGGCTGAGAAGGACACTCAGCTGGTTGTGGGCGACCTTCTCCAACACGTTCAGAGAGAGAGAGAAGCAGGTTCCCTTTCAGAGACTCTTTAAGAGAGCCACCCCCATGCTATGATTCCTGAGAAACTGGAATACACGTGAGCCGAGCGGAGCAGTTTGTGTAATGCATAAACCCCAACACACCCTGTAACTCCTGGGTTGCTGCGTTGTCTGCCACTGCTTCGTGGGAGCTGGGATTAGCGGTCAAAGGGGATGTCTTGTGACGTCCTTGTGTCATGATCAACAGAGCTTTTTGTTTAGTTTTGTGAATCATGAAATGGAGACGTCGGGGCACACGTTGATAGCAAGTGTGGGTCCATAATGATGGGCCTGCTGGTGGGAAGACACCAGCCCAGTTCTCGAAGACAAACTGTTGCCGGCACTAGACTAAGTCAAAATGAATCCAAGGGGTCCTGCTTTTGCAGGACATGCCCTTGAAAGACCCTCAGCCGTGAATGCTCTTTTCTGATCTCTTCCAGTGGTCGCAGCAGTGGGGCCGATGGCAAAAGACGTGGAAAGCCTGGCGCTGTGCATGCGGGCGCTCCTGTCCGAGGACATGTTCAACCTGGATGGCACGGTGCCCCCCCTTCCCTTCAATGAAGAGGTAAAGAACCTCAAAGGGAGCAAAGGTCTCCCAGAAGAGCTGCTGTTGCTCAGGTTGAAAACGCCAGTGGCTGTTGGAAGCCCTCCAGGACCTGTTCCAACCTGCCACACGCCGTGGGTGGGCGAGGGAGCCAGACAAGTGCTGCTTTCCAGACTTGCCCTGCGGCATAGGTGTAGTTGGCTCCGGGTGCCGCTGACATCCTTCCAAGCCGGTGCCTTCCCTTGCTTTGCAGGTATATTCCAGCACGCAGCCCCTCCGAATAGGCTACTATGAAACCGATTTCTTCACCATGCCAAGCCCTGCCATGAGACGCGCCGTTCGGGAGATGAAGCAGCTGTTGGAGGATGCTGGCCACACGGTAGGATGTTGCATGAACCCAATAGTCATGCTGCATCTATTCTTCCTTCCTAACACATCTCTGGGACCCGTGTGTGAACATCAAGCAAATTTGGCAGGGAGAGGGCATGTAATCCACCCAGCTTCTCACAGCCTTGGTGAAAGTAGATAGCTGCTTCTGGAAAAGAGAAATTCTTTATATTGCAACTTGCTTTTGCTTCTCATCAGGATCTCAGCACTCCTTAGGTGCTGGTGAACACATGGATCAGAGTGGGTTCCCCTTTAACACATGCTAGGGAGTAGACACATTGCTGTGTGTCTTGTCTGTAGTGTGAGCGTATTTACTCACAACCTGGCTGAGATCCACATTGCACCAGGAGTTGTACAACCCAGGTCCTCAGGCGGTGCCTGCAGGGAGCTTACAGTCCTGGTGGTGTATGATTATTGTCAGCTCAGCATGTTTCCAGAGCCTGACGGACAACCTCTCTTCAGTGGCTGTGATGACCTTTTGTCCCAGTACTCGTTTAATCTATTCTCGAGCCAGTTTCACAACTCTTCTGCATCATATCCTTTGGCAAGCAGTTCCACAGGTGTTGAATGGAAAGCCACCTGGTTTTGTATCTGGAAACAGGGACCTAAGGAGAAAATAAAAGGACAGCTGAAGATGGCAGATCTTTTATAGCCAAGTAGTCCCATATTGGCCCAAACCCATTTCTAGGCTCTCAGGTTTCAGAGGTTGTCTCCTTCCTCCTCTCTGCCATTTCAGCAAGTCATCTCCTGTGCCTGAGGCATGGTTGGGGCTGTACACCTCCCCTTTACCCTCGCTCAAGGACCAGGAGTGAAGCAAGGAGCACAGGCCCCTCAGCTCTGCCACTCATTGCTGGTTTTGGAGGGTGTCTTTGTGCCTTGGGGCTGCTTGGACATCAGGGGGCCAAGCCCATCATGTATCTTCAGACTTATCAATTGTTGCTCAAAGGGAAAATGGTGTTTTCAGGGAAGGATGGATGGGATGGGGAGGACCTGGTGGCCTCTGATGCTAGGGGCTTTCATGAGAGCTTGTCAGGAAAACCTCAGCCCAGCTTGGCCTGTTGCGAGCCCTTGATGGCTTCTCCCACACAGCTTGCTTGTGCTTGTGCCAGTGACTCCTCTTCCGTTGTCCTTCCAGCTGGTGCCCTTTGAACTGACAAATGTGGACTACGTGATCTTTAACTTCTGTGTAAGGGGAATGTTTGCAGATGGGGGTGCCTCCTTTGTCAAGAAATTGTAAGTATAGCCTGGTGTGATCGGTGCCTATGAAAATCCTCCCCAGGGTTTGGCCACTGTCCAGATACAGGTAGAAGATCTACTTGATATAGACAGTGGCTGATACGCACTGGGATTTACTGGAGAGTTTACCATCAAGCAATTCGGCCGAACCTTGTGTCTCTCTGGGATTGATACCAGCACGACAGGAAACAGATGACAGGAAACTGGGTGCTGATATCCTGTAAATACTGTGAGAATCAGAGGAGCCCAGAGTAACAGAGCAAACCTCCTTCTGTCCCTTAGATATGCTGTTCAGAGGGGTTGGCCTTGTGAAAGCTGATGCTCTGTGATTGCTTCCTAACACTGCTCAGCTAAACACCCTTTTTCTCTTTCAGCAAAGGGGAGCTGGAGAAAAGTAGTATGGGGCTGTTCTTCTGGTTGGCGAAGTCACCAAGCTGGCTAAAAGCTGTCCTCTCCTGGATTGCCAAACCCTTCGTAAGGTCCATTTCTTTCTAGCATAGATGTAGTTAAGCAATAGGTGGTGAATAACTTGTCTCCCGTTGCAGTAAGGCTTTGTCACAGAGAAGTCTCTAGGCATTGCTTCCTGGCTGTGCTTAGACACATCTCCAAACGGGAGAAATGCTATTTCTGTTCCTCCTCTCCCCACTTGGGAGAAGGTCCATGAATTCTGCCTGAACACTGAGTCAACAGCTTGTATTTGTGATGGAGTTGTCTCAGAGGACAGGGCCGGGATTAATGTAAATTTTTTTCTTTTTTTTTTTTTTTACTTTCTCAGATGCCTCGATTTTCACATATCATAAGAAGTATGAGAGCAAAGTGAGTAAATCTGAGCCTGAGCAAACATGTGAAGGTTTGTGTTTCTCTTTTGGAGAGCAGCAGCGTTTGCTACCTTAGGGATACTGCCCCGGCTGCGTGTCTCTGAGAAAATACAAAGCAGAAAACGCAAGGGTGGGAGCAAACAGACCGGTTCACGTCAACGCCAGATCCCTGCAGGGTTTGACAAACTTCTAGTACTGAGGATGGGAATGAGGGTGGGGGCTCAGCCTCTTGCTTAGGAACTGGATGAAGCTTGTGGGAACGAAATACGGTGTCAGCTTGAGCACTGGTTAATGCATCCGTCGTGCCATGAGGTAGGGACACCATGGGACAGGAGGATGTTAAATGCACAGGGAAGAAGGTTTGCTCTTCCTTCCTGCCATGTCAGTGTTGGGCAGGTAGTGGTGAGAAAGTCCCGTAGCAGAGAGGGTGTGTTTTGTGCTGTGCCTTCGGGGCGCTACGTCTGTCCCCACATCAAAGCATCGGTCCACCTCACACAGCCTGGCCTTTGAGAAACGATGTGCCTGGGCTTTCACCTCCTCAGCGCAGCAGCAGTAACAGGGCTGGACGCTTGTCAGGCCAAAGCAGCACTGCCTTTAGTCTTCAGCCCTCCATCATGGGCAGATGCAGAAATAAGACCCCCAGCCCTTCAGAGGAAAGCCAGGACTTTGACAAAGTCCTCTCTCCCCTTGGCTGCAGCTCCAGGAGCAGAGCTACCCTGTGCCCATCTGCTTTTTGATGCTCTTCTCTGCCCCTGAAGCTGCTTGTTGCAGCACCTCTTGATGCCTTCATTGTTTTTTTGTTTCCTTTTTCAGCACTGTGGATGAAGTCTGGAGTCTTCATCATGAAATTGAGGTAAGGTGTTACAATTTGGGGTTAGATAGTTTTTTTTTTTTGTTGTTGTTTTATTTCTCTTTGGGAAGAGGCAGATTCAGTACCCACCAAGGTTAGGAGATGATCAAGTCACTGGTGATGTGAGGTAGGAATATAGGTTACTCCTCAACAGATCTCACTTGGACACACAAGTTCTCAGCACATTTAAAGATTAGGGTGACACATTCCTGATCCAGAATCAGACCTGAATTTTTTACTCCTACATTTGAAAACGTAGACCATCAGCTGCAGGACACTTGTCTTTATTTACCCTCTCTCCAGGACCATGCCTGTGTCCCAGGTTGCCACGTGCGTCCACACTCAATCTTTCCCAACCTCCAGTTTTAGCAGGGGCTAAAGTGCTTTGTACACTGGGAGGGCTGTTGGCCAAGCAGCAAAGTGTTGCTGGATTTTAGCAGGATCGGGCCTCGTGTAGCCTGATGGCTGCTCCCAGGGAAGAGCCAAGAGCCTGGCTGGGCATCCAAGGGGAGCCTCAGCCAGCAGCCATGGGACAGTACATCCACTCCCCTGACCACCAGTGTGTTTCCTCCTCAGGAGTTTTGCCACCAGTTCATTGCCCAGTGGAAGAAGCTGAATCTGGACGTCATGCTTTGTCCCATGCTGGGCCCGGCTCTTGGCATCGGCTACCCTGGGAAGCTCTCAGGTAGGACTGCTGATGGGGGACCTTTACCTCCAGTGTGCCCCTGCTGCAGCACTCCACCAGTATCAATGAGAAGCGTTCCTCCTCCTCCCCTCACATCCTCAAGGCACTGGCTAGTGGTGGGAAGAGCTGGGCTCTTGGGGCAGCTGATGCCCCAGCCCGTGGGGTACACCTAGAACTCCCCCCAGAGGATGTGGGAGCCACGGGGCAGGTTTCCATCCTGCAGCCCTTGAGTTCCCAGCGCAAGCGCCCCGTTAGCTGGAAGCTCGCATACGTAGAGAGGGGTGAAAGCTTTCCTTGTGACGGCTGGTGCTGCGAGCTCCCTTTCTCCTCCAGTGGCAGTCAGCTACACAATGCTCTACAATGCTTTGGACTTCCCCTCCGGCGTGGTCCCCGTCACGACGGTGACTGACGAGGACGAGCAGGAGCTGAAGGGCTACAAGGGGTACTTTCGGGACTGGTGGGACCGGACCCTGGCCAAGGTGAGTGGCTCCAGTTTCCCTGGGGGTGCGAGGGGAAACCCCTGGACATCCCCCTACATTCTCCCCCTCTCTTTGTGCCACAGGCTTTTCGTGGCAGCGTGGGGCTGCCCGTGGCTGTGCAGTGCGTGGCCTTGCCATGGCAGGAGGAGCTGTGCCTCCGGTTCATGAAGGAGGTGGAGGCACTCGCCCTGAAGAAAAACAGGCTCTTCTGAGTCCTGCGCCCTCACCCGGTGCAGGATCCCAGCTGGAATCAGCGTGAGGCCACCCTTTGGTCCGACTGGCCCACAGGACTCCTGTTCCCCTCCACGAGGACGTGGCGATGGCTGGGCTGGCTGCTGGCTTTGGGGCACAAGGGGAGAGCGAGGCGGGATCGCAGTGGTGGAGCACTTCCAGTCATTGTCCTAATATAGTATTATTTTTTTTTGTTATCGAAAAGTCCGTTGTTTCGGGTCTGTGTCTGTGTGGGGGGTTGGGATGGATTTCAATCACCCTCTCAACACACCCCAGGGAAGCGCAAGAATATGATCTTTCTCTTACAAACGGGGAAACTGAAGGGCAGGGTCTGGCTTTGTCTGAGAGAAATAGTCAGAACCTTGCTAGAAGTACCGTAGGAAAAGGGATTTTCCCCCCCTGTTCTCAGCTCCCCAAGGACAAAATCCGGTGTTTTCCCTGCAAGCAATCCAAGGTCAAAGCTGAGGCTGCCAGCAGGCATTGGCAAGCGGGAGGGAGCTGGCCCGCTTCCCGGGATGCTGGCACCCTGCACGCCAGGGAGGGGAAAGCTGGAGTGATCGGTAACTCCCGGCTCCTTCGGACACCTACTCCTGCTCTTCCCCAGGGCAGAGGTATGAAGTGCTTCAGCTCGTGCTACTGTGTGTGTAGAGCAGCGTGCCAGGAGCGGACAGACAGCTGGACAGCCCGCCCTGCACACCCTCTCCTCCCGTTCGGTGGGGGTGGCCGTGCCAGGTTTTCCAGTGTGGTTTTTCCAGCCGCTGACAGCTCCAGCTGCTCCCAGGAGGTTTCCCAGGGTGCTCCAGAAAGGGCTATCACAACACAAAAGTGTTTTCCCAACAGACCAAAGTCACAAGCGGATTGTAACAAAGCTCTGCCAGGATTTATATTTGTTGTTTTGTTGTTTTTTGTTTGGTTTTTCTTTTTTTTTTTAATGTGTTATTCTTTTTTAAACCAGAGTCATGCAAAAGCATGGGGTTTGTTCAAGGGCTGGGCAGAGAGGTTTATCCCAGCCTAGGAGAAAGCACCCCCCCAGGACACTGATTCTGTAGCAGCAGGCTTTGAAAAAAGGAGGGAAGGGGCTCCAGGCACCCCAGGACTGAACGCTATGCAAAGCCAAGCCCCAGAAGACTTTGAGTGGTGGTTTTCACCAGTTGCAGGTGCTTCCTGCCCACACAGAAAATACCGGATGGGGTTTGTCTGTTTGTATTTTAAAGTTCAAGCCTGGAGGAGCTTGTCCCAGGAGAGGCAATGCCACCTGCACCCGTGGTCCTGGGGAGCCACGCGTTGCATCGCTCTCTTGGTTGAACCGCTCTCTCCCTGGCATGGAGGTGGGCAGGGTGCAGGACTCCAAATGATGGAGACACCGCTGGACCTGAACCAGTAAACGCTCCTCACTTGGAAGCCCTGAGCGAAGGCCGTGCCCACTGCCACAGGACAGTGCACTGGGCAGGGCCAAAGCTGCTGCATGGCTTTGGGGACTTGGGGTTGCCAAAAAGAGCCAGATGCAGGCTCTTCCCAGCCCAGCCTGGGCGGAGGGAGGTCAGTGTGAACGACAGCACTGAAGCTTAAGGCTGGGATGGGGCAATGAAAGCCAGACCCCCCCATAGTCTGGGGGAAGAGGTTGTTGACATCCACATTGAGTTGTTTGGCTCCTTTTTTCTCTCTGTTCTGGCTAAATAGAGAGGATCCTCCACACCTTTCAAGTCAGTAACTAATTTCTCTAGGAGGTCTTGCTTCTTCCCTGAGTTCCCTCCCTGCTGCCACAGGAATAATCCCATGGGACATGTCTGTAATACAGCAAGGTAACAGGATAGCAGCACGATCGCTGGCCTTTGACCCCCCCAAACGAGATTTCTCCATCAGAGAGCAACGATTACCCTGGTTGAAGCCTCCTTGCAAGCTCTGCTACTCTACTTAGGGCAGAGCCAGCAGCTCTCTGGATATGGCAATGTTGCTTTGCATCTTGGCAATCAATTTTCAGAGACATCTCATGTTCCTTCCCCATGGGCTTTCAGACCCTTAAGGTCTGAAAGAAACTTAATTTTCTCAGCCCGTCCTTTCTGCACTCTTGGGGACAGTCCCATGGGTGGAGAGCACCGTGGCAAGGGGCAGCTCCCCTGGCTGGCAAGGCTGCATAGTCCAGCTTCTTTGCTTTGTGCTGGCTGGAAGATGGCTTAGAAACTGGAGAGCAGATAGGATACTGGTTCCATCAGAGAGGATTTCCCAAAAGCGTTCACCCCCTGATCTGGGTTGCCAAAATGCTTTTCAAGGGGACTTGGCTTGAAAATGACACAGAGCAGTCATATTCCTCAAAGACACCTTCAACTAGCTCCTTCTGCGCTGCCTTTCTAGAGTCACTGTACCCTACATTACCTTTGTGTTCTTGGTTCTCCTGAGTTCCCTCCTCTCCAATAGGTGCAATTTCACCCCCTGCACCAGGTTCCCCAGGAGAAGCAGAGCTGTGTTGTCCCAGGCTCTGAGGGCTGCACACGCTGGTGTCCAGGGCACACGCTGGTGTCCAGAGCACAGAGACAATGGCTGAGCACCTCTAGTTAATGGGATTAACTCTTAATTAATTATTAGATATGGATATAGTGGGGATTGCCCAGACCTGGGCTTTGCAGGCATTCAGCTCTGTGTAGCCAGGTACAGCAGGAGGCAGTGGCCCGGGGAGACACAGCCTTGGGGGACAACCCCCCAAGACCCAGTGTGAGCTGAGCACGCTGCTTTGCAGCCCGACCCACAGTGCTTCCCGGGTAGGCAGACCCTTTCAAAGTCCATGGTCTAAAAATTCCATTCCTGGACTTTGTTAATGCAATTCTGCCTCAGAACTGATCCTGCACAACAGGCACAGTCTGCATTCGTCAGCCCTCCTTAGGAGAAGGTGGGAGACCCAGGTGTCCATAACTTGACCAGAACAGGAAGGACTCGGCGAGAAATCATGATCCAAGAGCGACTGGGGCAGGTTCTAGATACATCCTGGGTGGACCCTCGCACCCTCTCAGCTCTGCTCTGTGGCTCAACTGCTGCCGTTGTGCTACTGAAATGGCTGGGACGTCGGAAGATCCAGCAGAAGATGGAGGAGGCAAGGAGGACACGGGATCTTGCCCTGGAGCGAATGGAGAGGGCAGCTCGCAGGTTTAAGCAAGAGGTAATTTAGGGAGAAGTGTGTGTATGGGGAGGATTGTATTTTGGATAACCAAAGAAAGGGGGAAGTCCTGACCAATCCATTTTTGAATGGTGGTTGGGTGATTGGGATCCAAAATGCATATTTTGGGCCATCACCAATTCTATTGAGGATCACCACTCTCCATGGTTACCCAGCCCACCCCCAACCCCACTGTAAAAGCAGCATAAAAGCAGTATTTCTTAATACAGTCCTGAGGATGAATGATGGATTCGAGTTTGGGACCCTCCAGATGAGATAACCACCTCAGACCTCCCTATGCAATTTTCTCCTCATCCATCCCTACTGCCAAACCTTCTGCTCCTGTCCTCCTCACCTCTGCCCCTTCACAGGGACCTGTTTGCCCCACTGTCCTCAAAATACAAGGGGGGGCTTTATGTCCCTCCAGCATCTGCACATTGGTGACCAAAAGCCATTTCTTCTGCCCACATCCAGGTAAAGGAGCACCTGGATTTTAGGAGGTCAGGTCCTTGGATTTGGGATTTGTCTTAAAACCTGAATAAATACCTATTGCTGTTCTTTTATCGGGAGGGGAGGTTGCAAACAGCCTACATACTTTTTTTTTTTTTTTTCCCCGTGTTAATGATAAATTTTGTAAAACTTTAGCTGGCTGAACTGCTATTCAACACATTGTCTACGAGTAAGAAGGGGGGTGAAGGCCCGCAGGAGAGTAAACAGAGACAGGTCAAACCTCTCTTGCAGGTTTTTGTAGCTCTCCAGTCAAGAAGCAGTTTTCTGCCTTTTTGGGTTCTGTTTTTATGAACCAAGGCTCAGCAAATTCCCCACTCCAGCACACACAGTGCTATGTGGGAGGTCTGCATTTCTACAGGGAACGTCTCCCAAAATTCTGCATTCGAGGTCGTTGCTGGGCAGATGTTAGATTTGGGTACTCACAGCCTCAACACCAGCCTTTTCTGTCATTTTCTTCCCTCTGCACCTCATTTCCTACCCTTTGCAGAACCCAGGCACCCAGACCGCACACATCCTCTCGCTGACGATGGTGGAGCTGGCAGAGAAGCTAAAGGAGGGATCCCTGTCCCCAGAGAGTGTCCTCTACTCCTACATGGGCAAAGTGAGTGATACCTCCAGCATGGGAGAGATGCTGCAGGGTTCTCCTGCAGTGGGGGTTTTCAAATTAAAAAAACATCTGAGAGAACTAACAGTGCTGAGGATCACAATTTGTCAATACTGTGATGGCTGAAGGGTGCTTTATGGGTGAGTGAGTAGGACAGAGATACAGGGCAGAAAATTATGCCAGCAAGAAATTTCTAAAGTTTACAGGTAAGACCTGAATAATGAATGCTGGAGGTCTGAGGAGGTTGGATTTTCAGCTTGCAAACTCAATTTAAATGCTGTTTCCTTCCTTCTGTCTGTTCATCTGTCTTGCTGCTCTTTGCCTGACCTCTCTGGAGAGGCTTTGGAGGTGACTCGGGAGGTGAACTGCGTGACAGACTTCATTCATGGCTGTGAGGATCAGCTCCAGAAACTGAAGAAGCAGAAGGAGAAGGGGCTGCTCTATGGCATTCCCGTCAGCATCAAGGACCACATTAACTGCAAGGTACATCCCTAATTCCTCTGCCTCTTGGCTTGGGGTTGGGAACAGATCAGGATGCCCAGTCCTGTACTCCTCTGCTCCCATATAAGGGATACAGTTTGTTTCTTTTCACCTCATCAGACCAGGCCAAGAGTTCCCTCAGATAAGGATGTTTTGGACCAAATATTCGTGGGACCAGCAAACTTGCCTTTCTTCTCATGGAAAATTCTGTTTTCTGCAGAAATGTCTAATCTGCTCAGATTTGATTTTCCCTCAGGCAGTCAGGTCCTTCTCTGCCTGTGGGAAAAGTTAGGTGGGAACTTTGTTACAGGAAGCATCAGGACTTAACGTTTGTTATTGTCACAGCTCCAAACAGCTTCTTTCCTGGTACCTAAAGAGCTTTGCTTCCCATCTCCAAGGGCCACGTCTCCTCTGGAGGGATGGTGAACTTTCTGGGCCAAGTGATGGAAGAAGACAGCGTCATTGTCCAGGTTCTAAAGAGCCAAGGGGCAATCCCCTTCGTGAAAACCAACATCCCACAGACGATGATAAAGTAATCATGCATTCGCCCTCATGGAAATGCTATGAAATGTGACTCTTGCTATCTGAGAGAGGGTGGGACCCGCATGCACAAGCTCCCACCCTTGTCCAAGCTAATCATGCACGTTGAGTTAATTGCTTCCTCATTTCACTCTTATATTTGACGCCTCTTTCTTCATAAATCCATCTGTCCCAACAAATCTACTTCATGCTGTTTCTACCTGCTGGGACTAATTCCGCACTCATCCCTGGGTGGATGCTCTGTGCCCTGTATTTATGGTTTGCAGAGACAGAAGTACCTCACTCACCTGGTGATCTTCCTCTCCCCAGCTATGACTGCAGCAACCTCATCTTCGGCCAGACACTGAACCCTCTCAATCACCAGAAGAGCCCCGGGGGCTCCTCGGGAGGGGAGGGAGCTCTGATTGCAGGAGGAGGCTCCATCCTGGGCATTGGGTCAGATGTAGCTGGCAGCATCCGCCTGCCATCCAGCTTCTGCGGGCTCTGTGGGCTCAAGCCCACAGGCAACAGGATCAGGTACATCCAAACATCTGTCCTCTTCTTCCACCCACTGTGGAGACTGCAAAGTGTCTGCCACAGTACACTGAACTTTGCAATAGTATCCGTGATTTCCTCCAGGTTTATCACCTTAACCTGCCTGTGTCCTTGTGTCAGCTAGGGCTAAGGTCCCTGTTAATGACATGGGATCTCCATCCATTAATACAGCAAAGACTTACTTAATTTTTAATAGCCTTGGCCAGGAAGCTGAAAGCAAATATTACAGGGTCATCTCCTTTTCAGATGTTTTCCAGCCCTTGCCTTGCTTCTAAGAGTTTTCTATTTATCAGAGGTAGTTTGTTCACAGACGAGGAATTGGATGGACCAGGGAAAGGAGATGACAAAAACAGTCTCTAGTCCCTAGCAGCTTACAGCCCACAGAAATCTTCCTTGCCTAGAAAGTGTCAAGTCTTTGCAGAACCTCTTGCCCTCCTAGATGTTGACTGGGGGCAAATGGAAGGTTTGCAACTCAGCATGGTGACCTGCCTTACAACAAGCGTTCAAGGCCAGGCTGGATGGGGCTTTGAGCAACCTGGTCTAGTGGGAGGTGTCCTGACCATGGCAGGGGGGTTGGAACTCGATGATCTCTAAGGTCCCTTCCAACCCGAACCATTCTATGATATGATTCTATGATTCTACTAATCTGCTTCTCCCATTATGTTCCTAGCAAACTGGGTGTGGTTTCTTCTATCACAGGAATGAAATCAGGTAAGTCCATCCATATGACACGTTCCTACTGTCAAACCTTTGCTTCTTACATCTCCTTCTCCTGCTGCTGAAATTCCAGGAAATGTGCTTGCTCAGCTATGTGTCTCTTGACCAGCCCAAACCAGTGATCTATTAGACCAGGGCCTGCCTTGTGCTATTACCTTTTTGCATCATTTTTTCTGTTCTGGATGGTGGTAGGCATAAGCTGAATCCCAGCAGAATTGAAGCAAGACCCATTCAGGCAATGCAATGTGTAGCAGTAAGAAACGTGAGATCTGCATCCCAAAATCCTGGGATATTTCACTGGAGGTGCTTGCAGGAGTCTCTGCTGGCTTCAGCTGCTACCAGGCAGTATTGCTGTTGGTGGGAGGGCTGCAGTCCTTGCTCCTCTTGAGCGAGCCTTGTGCCTGCAGAAGCCTGGCCCAGAAGGTCAGCCTCAGTAGGTTGTCTCTGCTCTGAGACCTACAGATTGTCCCCGCTGGACCTCCTTGCTCATTTCTTGCACATTACCCTCGTTTCCCATGCCTCTTCCCTGGCCTGACTGAAACTCTTCCATGCTGGGTCCCTACCAGTAACTATGAGACATCACCAACCCGTCTGCCTGCGGTGACAGGACCTTTGTGCTTGCAGTGACGGGGACGCTGGGGCCGATGGCGAGGGATGTGGACAGCCTGGCCCTCTGCATGAGGGCACTGCTCTGCGAGGAGATGTTCCGGCTGGACCCCACCGTGCCCCCCCTCCCCTTTGATGAGGAGGTAAGGCTCGGAGGCAATCCCGTGCCTCCATTTGCCCAGCAAAAAAGTGAGATCTGTGGAGATTCCTATCTGGTTTCATGTCTCAAGATAATGGAGGACCCAGTGAAGCAAGTGTCCCTCTGAACAGAGGACACCCAGCATGAGCAACCACAAGAAGCAGACACAACAGGGTTGGAAGGCTCCTGTTGGCTCTATTGCCCCCATCATTCCTCCGATCCAGGAAACCTCAGCTGCTGCCTCTCTGAGCCCTGGGAATGGTCCAATCTTGCAAGTCACATGTCTGCAAGTGATGTCCTCTTCTTACAGGTTTACACCAGTTCAAAGCCACTTCGGATTGGATATTATGAAGGAGATGGCTACTTCCAGCCCTCACCCAGCATGCAACGGGCCGTCCAGCAGACAAGAAAGCTCCTCCAGGATGCAGGGCATACGGTGGGTTTCCTGGCGCTGTTATCCTGGTCCTTACAGAGTTTGGAAAAACCACTTCCTGTCTCCGCTTTTGCTGCCCATAAAACAGGGACTATTCATTCCTGCTGCAAGGGTCCCAAAGAGGAAGGCACATGCAAGAGTTTGTTTCCCAAACTGAAGTGATCTTGCTTATGTTCCTGGCCTAGCAGACAGGAGAATCACCTTCAGATATCTCCAAGTCACCCTTTTCTAAAGCACTGGGTTTTTCCATCATGTTTGATGTTCTCATAAATATCAAACTCACAACAGTTTCCATGATCCCTCAGCTGTTAAATGCAGTTTACAGATTTCTTGGTGGGTAAGTGGGAAGGGGGTTGGAGAATTGCCCTCAGGGACTCCTTCTAGCCTAAGTTATTCTGTGGTTCCACCAACGGGAATTTCTATATGGGAGCTGTTCCAATGGTGCAAATTAATTAAAAATACTTGGTGTTTTGAAGCCTCTAAAAATTCTTCTCTGATGTATGGAGGAGTGGAGCCTGCACCAGGCCACAATATGTGCTAATGCCTTGGAGAGTGGAAAGGACAGTGGGCAGATGCCACTAACCCAGGTCCCTTTGAAAATGGGGTCTTGCTGTCCTACAGCAGCCAGGAGGGAATAAGCTTCCCACCACTTCCCACTCACCTCGCTAGTGAGACAGGGAGGTTCACAGACAGCTCCATGAATCATTCATCTTTGTTGCCTCTTGAACGGGGCTGGTTTTCTTGCAGCTTGTTCCCTTTGCACCGCCCAAGATTGACTACGTGGTAGACGAGCTGTTCACCAGAGGGATTTTCTCGGATGGTGCTGCTCACCTGGTGGACTGCTTGTGAGTAAACCCCCCATTTCAGTGTAGGCCATGAGACTTGAGACCATATAGCCAGTGTGTGCTGCATCCAGAGTGTTTATATTCTTGAGGTGGCAACCTGAATAACGAGCAGCAGAGGAGCAATTTCTGGAAGGGTGAATTTAGCATGAGCAGCAGATAGTTCACAAGAGAAGTTCACGCACACGGATAACGGGGCAGGGTAATGAGATACCATGTGTCAGCAGTGCTGTGGCAACTGGTTTTACGTGTGGGATTAGTCCATGGCACGTGGGAAACATCACACATTAGAGAACTTCCTGTGGAGGTGTGGTGGGGTAGCCCTGGCTAGTAGCCAAACACCCACCCAGCCCTCTTCATGCCCAGGGCTGTATGTGGTCCCACCCCTGCAAAGCACTCCAGAGCCTTTACAGCACTGACAACACAGGCAGTAAAGTATTTATTTCTCTATAACTTTTGCAGCGAGCATTTACTCCTGAGCATCTAAACCCCACATGAGCAACTCTTGCTCAGTGTTTCGGATCAAAACAGGCAGATTTTTGTCTTCTAGCAACCCCTCTAGGACAAACCCTGCTTTGGAAACAGCACCGCTGTTGCTGTAGCTCTGGCACAGGTGGCTTCTCCTGACTTCTCCTTCACTCTCTGCTCTTCCAGCAAAGGAGACATCGTGGATCCCAACCTGAAATCCCAGTACAATACTTACAGGCTTCCTGCTCTGGTGAAAAGAATCTTGGCTATCATTTTGAAACCCATAGTAAGTGTGTGGACGTCTCGGCTGTGTTAGAGGAAATCTGCAAGGTGGGGAAGTTTCTGCATGCAGGGAAGTAGGCTGCTCCTCTCTGGCAGTGCTTTACTCCTTCTTGTTAATTGCCTGATGGGCTTCATAGTCTTAAATACAATTAGTCCCTAAACCCAGGCTGAACTTATAAGGTGGGTCTGACAGCCTTATGTGGGAGTTTTGCGTGGGGAGGTCAAAATATGATTAATTCCCAGGAACCCATGAGCCATACAGCTCATCCCAGCAATGGGCTCCGAGAGAACAGATATCACTAGCAAGGACCTGAACAGCATCCTCACATCCAGAAGATGCTCTCCAGGGATAGCAGTGTGGTCTAGAAGCTTGTTGGCACGGGCTGTTGTGATTAAATATGTAATTTAATGGAGGAGTAAAACCACTTTGGTGGAAACCATGCCTGTTCTTCAGAGGCACTTCTGCCAGGACAAGAAGTGTGCCCAAAATGCAGTCAGATGGTAGCCAGCTATTTCAGCCACATTGCTGTTGACTGATCCCAAGTTTTGCTCTTCTCTCTGAAAGTACCCACGAATCGCTCGGGATCTCAGCGCTCTCTGTGGAGTCAGGTAAGATGCACTGAAGTACCTTTAGAGAAAGGGGATGCACATGGATGTGTCTGGTGCTTCATGCAGGTAGATGCCAGCTCTCTGTGCAAAGCCCTGGCACGGGGCTGTGCAGCACAGGCTGAGCCAGGTGAATATGTGCTGCCTCAGCACCACCTGGGATTAGCACAGTGTTATCCAGGGCTATGCAGCCAGAGATTACTTTAAGAGCTCAAGGATCCTCATTGTGGCAGGGCTGGGATGCCTCCATGGAGATCAGCACAGACAAACAGGGGCTACTTTCCCCATCAGGTGGATTCTGGTACCCAGAGCATCATGTGCCAAGTTAGTGCAGAGGTCTCTGTGTGCAGGTGCAGTGTGGTGTGAAGCACCTTTCGCTCCAAGAGAGACAGAGACACACCAAACTGAGAGCAAGTGAATTTGGAAGACTGCCATGATATTTGTCTAGATGCTCTGGCATGGTGGCATGCTTTTAACATAAGGTCTTTTGATGTACCTGTAAGCACATGTGAGCCCAGTGGAATCAGCTGGGTGATCCTACAGCTTGTTCGCAGGAGCACCATGTGGTTTCCATAACAATGGGCTGTCTGTGCCTCTTGTTGGTTGTTTTCCGTTGCCACAATCCCAAAGCTGATTAATTCTGCCACCTTTCCAGGTCTGCCAAAAACCTCTGGGATCAGCATGGAGCAGTGGCGGTAATGTGTTTTTGGTTTTTTTTTTTTTCCTTACTAAATATAGTGAGAGATCCCTAAAGATACAGGGTTGGAAATGGATCATGTGGAAATGAAGCAGCTGGGCTTTTCTTTGAAAGTCGGGCTCTGGAAGAAGTTATAAGAGCTCAAGGCAATAGATGTTTATGTGAAGGTCTCTACTTACTGGAGGATGGAGAAGAAAGATTATCCTTTGGCCTGCATACTCTAAGCAGTAATAGTATAAGAAAATCCACTTAGATGAGGGTTCATGTTTTTTTCTTCTTTCTGTCTCTTGGTGCAAATCCTTGATTTCAGACATTAGGTGTTATTGTCACAAGCTAAGACCATTCTTGAACTATGAAGCAGAGCCCTTAGGAGTCTAACATTGTGGTTGTGAACTCTTTGGCTTCCGTGAATTTCATATGAACTCATTTGGAATAAGCAACATAGGACAGGAACCATTCTTCTGGACATCTGAGTCCAGTGCTGCCTTCAAACTGATCAGGTTCCTCTTTAAAACCAGTTGAGTTTTATGTTTGCATTAGTTTTTATTGGCTGGCTCTTCTCCTCCCAGCTCTGATGGCTGCAAAATTTCCCGTGCTGTTTATTCACTTCTACTTTATCATTTTATTCCTGTCCTTGAGCTTAAATAACATCTCTCGTCTCTGGTATTTTCCACTGCCTTCATCGTCCTTCATCTATTTATAGAAAGCAACTGTATCCCCTTTCAGCTGGTGTTTTGCAAGGCTGGAGAAGCCGAGCTGTTTTGGTGTCTTCCCACAAGGCAGGATTTGTGTTCCCTGGGACACCATCGTAACCCCCCCGAGACGGAACGTGCCCCCAGCCTGCCCCACGCAGCCCCCATCGGTGCCAGGCACTCGCGGGAGGTGCAGGTTCACGTGCAGCAGGTCTGACAGATTATAGGGCAGAGGAAAAACTCCTACAAACCTGCCCAGTCACTAGGTTGATGGGAGTGTTTGGAAGGAAATGGATTTAGATTTTTTTTTTTTAGGTGCAAACACATTCTTCCCCCCCCCCCCAAAAAAAAAATAAAAAAAAAAAAGAACTACAAAGAGAACTCTCAAAAAGATTTGTCAGCCTCAGAGATATTTTGGATTGTTTTTCTTCACTCAAACCATATTCACATTTTTTTGTCTCCTGCAAACAAGAGCTGATTCAAGACTTTTGGCTGGTGACCAGCTTTTCTCTCAGAAAAAAAAAAAAAAAGTCAGGTTAGTTATATTGACTGTATTTCCTGGAAACCCATTGTATTTGTTGAACTTTCAGCAGGAAGGATCTCAGACTGGAAATTGAGGTCAGACGAAGAAAGCCCCTCGTGGCTGGGGCTTTTGTGAGAGATACGGAAGACCATTGTGCAGAAAACTTGGAGTGAGAGCGTTGTGCAGAACAGGGGCTGGACCATGGGACAAATGTCACCCTGTAGCCAGAATACGGCTGCAGAAGCAGCCCTGGTCCATCCGTGGCTATTTACTAAGACAAAGTGAAACAGCTCTTTGAGAATGGATTCGTTCATTGCCTGCTGTTCAGCAAAGTGGTGGTAAACCAGACCACAAACCTAGATCTGTCTCGTATCTACAGTGCAAGGCTGAAGCTGTGCCTCTTGCACTGGGGCTGAGGGGAAGACCTCGGGCTTGCCTAGCTATCTCTTGTTGCTTCTTTTTCCTACCTGTATCCTGATGCAGAATGAAAGAAGGTTTTGTGAAAATACTTTGAATTAATATCTTCTAGATTCTTCTACCAAAATAACTAAAGCTTTCAGGAAATTTGACTTTATAGTCAGGTAGAAATAATTCTTCAAACTACTGTTGATCTCCATTCAATAAAATTCAAAGACAACACTGTTCATAGGAAGGATTGGGTTAACACTTGAAGAAATCAACTCTGAAATGCCCACCTAGCATTAATGTTTATGTCGGAGCAGCACATGGTATTCTGACAGGAAACCTAAGGGCGAGAGAACAAAATCCATTGGCTCTTTCAAAGCACAGCTCAGACTTTGTTTGATTTTTCAGTTGTATCCAGGAAGGGGTTTCTCCTCCTTTTCTCACACAGTAGGCATTGATCTGCCTCTGCTGTCCAACAGGCATTGTTTGTCATCTCCTCTGCCTTTCCTTCCAGGTTTACTGCACTGAATTCATTGCAAAGTGGAGGAACCTGAGGCTGGATGTGATTCTTTGTCCTGCGCTGGGACCAGCCTTTAACCACGGCTACGCTGGGAAGCTATTTGGTAATGTCCATTGAGGTGTCTCTGGATGCATCCGTGCTGGTGTTTGTGGGCAAGATATTTTGCTTTCTTGGACATTCCCCAAACTATGTGCGGTGCTTGGTCTTCCCTCTGGGGAAGAAAGCAAAGGAGAGGTCTCCTCTGGGTGGGTCTTCTCATGCCCCCACCTCATCTGAACTACAGGTGTTTGGATTATTATGGGGCAGCAATTAGTGGCACATCTGTCCCAGTCATTCATGGGTGGGTTTCATCTGTCCTGTAGAAAGCCCAAGAGCTATTCTTGCAGCAGAGACTGGCTGTGAGGATAGTTGTCAGAAGGGTGGTAGACCTTAGGATAAGGCCAGACTCTTCTGAATATGGCCATTTTACATTGCCCAAGACTTTGAAAATAGCAAAAAGGCTCATTGCTTGTGGCTTGCAGAAAAAGGTCATTTTTTAAAGCTTCCAGCAATCAGTCAGGGTCCTCCATCTCTCTAGCGATGGCCCTTTGGGATCCAAAATCCCCAAGATGGTGTTATGGAAGTACACACCTGGATTATCTTGGAAAAAGCTGGGATTTTTCCCTGAGGTGTGGGGGATATAGATACAGACTCGGAATCAGATCAAATACTTGCATCTGTCTGTCACAGAGCAAATCTAACCTCCACCTGACTGACAGGTGTGTCTCTTTTTGGTCTCATCAGCCATGTGGCCCTCAAACCTCTCCATCAAAAGTCCCTTTGAAAGCAGCATGTTTTCACGGTCTCTTCTTCTCTCTCAACCCCATTCTACAATTCCTGCAACATAAATTACCATCCAAAAGTAATTGCTGGTCCAGCACACTAAATTTTGCCATTTTGCATGCTCTGTGTGATCTCTTCCAGCTGCGACCTCCTATACCAATTTATACAATGTCCTAAACTTCCCTGCTGGGGTGGTGCCGGTCAGCACGGTCACGAGAGCCGACGAAGAAGAACTGAAGCATTACCGAGGGCACTACGGAGACCCTTGGGATAAGAGGCTGAAAGAGGTCAGCAGGGAAAAGAGCTTAAGTCTTAGCAGAAGGTTGTGACTGGCACAGTGACACCTCTGGCACATTGTCCCAAGGCTTGTCTTCATCTTCTGATGAGAGTGGGAGCCTGTTTAGTAAATACAGTTTGCATGCACCACGTTACTGCCCTGCGTGTGGTGCAGCTGGGCTAGTGTACATCAGCCTGACAGCTGTCCCCTTGCATGTCTTCCTGTGTCTCCTCTTCCTATAACATCAAAAGACAGTTCTCTCTCATGCCTCCCCAGGTGCTCTGATGCTCTGACTCAGCACCACACTTAATTTTTGCAGGCTGTGGAAGGAGCCGTGGGGCTGCCGGTGGCCATCCAGTGCGTGGCTCTGCCGTGGCAGGAGGAGCTGTGCCTTCGCTTCATGAAGGAGGTGGAGACACTTACCCACGGCAGGAAGAGAAATGTGTGATTCCTGGCAACGTGCCTCCACCATGATGACTTTTCATTCCCTGCCCTTCTCTCCAGCCATCTTCTACCTGATGCACAAAGCAAAGTAGACAGTGACCTGCAGACTCTGAACCACTCTTTCACTAAACTGGCAATAAGTGCTCTTTTAAAATAGTCAGCAAAAATGCCATCTCTGTTCAAATTGTCCTTCTTTGTTAGAATTAAATTGGGTCAAAAAAAACAAACAAAAGAAAGGAGTGAGAGTTAATTTGGGACCAATGGAGTCCAATAACTATAATGTAATGATATCTGTTGTATGATATGAGACCAAAGACCTGTTTACCCCAATATTTTACTTCCAGCAGTGGGCAGGAGCAGATGTTTGTGGGAGACTATAACCTGGTAAGTGCAGGATTCCCTCTCTGGCTGTGCCATTGGTTGGCTGGGAGACTTTTTTTGCAAATACTTGCAGTCAGCCATCATTTTTAATAGATGCCAAGAAAGCTCTCCTTCATGAACTTGTTGGGCCCCTTTCTGACCTCATTTACTCTCTTGATCTCCACACCATCCGGTGGCAGTGGGCTCTGCATTTTAGTTGTGCAACAAGTAGTGAAAAGCTTAATTTTCTTTAAGCATAAGCTGTGAGAAATGGTAACTGGTCTATCTTCACTCCTGTTCCTCGTTGTTTCTTCCAGTTAAGCAGTGGGAAAAGAAGGTTGGGGATTTCTTATTGCCTACAAGCACTTGAGGGAAACCTGAGTTTAAGCATTTCCATGGCTACCTTTAGACCTTCACACTGTTTCGTGCTTCCAACCTCACTGTGATAATTGTGTGCTGTTTCTCGACCCGTCCTTCTCTCTCTTAGCAGTGGAGGAAGAGGCTGGAAGGGAAGGTGAAGGGGAGAAGACCGAAATGCTTTGAATAAGCAAGTGTGCCTTGAAACAAGGCATCAATGTTAGCGATGGTCCGTGCCTTCTCCAAGCCTACATGTCTCTCCAGGCACTGGAGTATCTCCCCAAGAGGAGGAGAGAGCTACAGGGCCAAGGGGTGACTCCACTGTTGTTATTCATCTGCCTCCCAGGGGCTGCACAGAGACACTGCCAACCTCCAGCAACCTCCCATGGTGACAAGCAGGTCTGAGTCACACAGATGAGTCCTGGCTCCTCAGCCCTGACTCACCATCCTCCGCTCAGCACAGAGAAGGGAGAAGGTCTGTGGCACAGCCCAGCTCGCAGAAGATGCCAGATGTCTCTACAATACTGCTGCTGGGCAGCACCAGCCAGACCTCCTGCCTGATAGGGGTCTGCCAAATGACCGTGACTATCTCAGACCAGGAGCAAAGGATTTAGAGCTGTCCTCTCGTAGGGAAGAGATGGGAGGTCACCACTTTTCCCACTGCTTAACTGGAAGAAACAACGAGGAACAGGAGTGAAGATAGACCAGTTCTCACAGCTTATGCTTAAAGAAAATTAAGCTTTTTACTACTTGTTGCACAACTAAAACCTGCCCAGGTAGTATTGCTGGCTGGATCTGAGCATGCCCAGACCTTATTTTGGAAGCGAAGGACAGTGTCCTTGGCTCGTGTATCCCTCCATATCTTTGCAAGGCTGAGTGAAGTGAAAGGGTCCTATTTCTGAAAGGAATTTCCCCATGCATACTTATGCTCTGCATTCCAGCTGCTCTTTGTGGGTGGCTCTGGAAGGGATTTACGGTTCCTCCCACTCTTCTCTCTCCTGCCTCCAGCAAGTCATTAGATCTCAGGATCCTGCAGAATTAGCTCCCAGGACCCCACACCCAAAGAGAAGTCCTCACTACAGTCCAACAGATACTGAAGAAGAGTGCATGGGTGCTCTCAGCCTCGGTTTCTTGGCGCCGAAGTGGATGAGGTAGAGAAAGGTCCAGAAAAAGATTCAATAGGTGTCAGGGAGACAAGATACATATTTGGACCAGATGTAGAGGTCTGTTCAGGAATTTAAAGAGTAGATAAGTGCCTCAGCTTGGCAGAGCACAAAGCACCTTCTGGAATAAAACTCAGGGTCCTTCTCAAGTCAGGTTGTCCATGATATCTGTTGGCACTGCTGCAAGAATGTGGGGGGGGAAGTGAAGAGGGTGGTGCTCAGAGCAGCCTGGTGAGATCAGACGCTGAAACTCACAGAGGGAAAGGCCTTTTGTAGGGCATGACTTTAGGTTTGCAGGAGAGTTCTTCCTCTAGACCTCCCTGGGGCTGGTGAGAAGATGTCAACTCCTTCTCACAGCCACCGGCACAGAGCTGCTGTGTTTCAAACCCTTCCATGACCCCTTCACCATAAGGTGTTGGCTCAGGCTGTTCAGCCCTTGACCGTCTGCACCCTGTGTTTACAGGATGCTTGTCCAGCCGCCTGGCACTGACCAAAGTCCAGGCTTTGGTCTGTCTCAGAGAACTAGGTAGAAATGCTGCTTGGGCTAAAAGGGCTTTGTTTCTACTTGTTTCTCTCATCTCCACCACAATATCCTGGTTGTGGTCTTTGTTTTGATCATTAGTCTTCCTTCCTCCTGATTTTAAGAAGAATTTAAAACTGTTCTCCTCAGCCCATGTTTCATTCTGTGACCAGGTAAGTAACTGAGCAAGGTTCAGAGGTTGAGTCATCAGACAATCGAGCTTTTTTATACGGTTTTAATTTCTTTTGCAAGGTTTATTTTTAGGTTGCAGGTTAGGGATTGTATAGTCAGGACATCAGGAGCAAATAAAACTCTCTAGATCTGATCTCAGCAGAACATGAGTTGTTAGGACAGGGTTAAGACAGGTCAGGTTGCCTCTTACAGCATCCAAATTGAACAGAGCTCTCGCACGCCACAGAAAGTGGCAGAGGGCATTAGAGACACAAACGGCCATGAAACTTCATACAAGTTTCAAGGGAGGAGGTAGTTGAAGAAGCTCAAAGCGAATGTTTCAATTATAGGTGGAGTGAAACACCTTGACACAGCAAGGCTCACCCTTGAAACAGAAAAATGCAAGAATTAGATTTGGTACCTCTTTCACTCTGAAACAGCTGTTAGCTGCACAAATCCTCATGTCTCCAAGCACAGTCTCAACCTGCTTTTTTCTCTTTTTTATTTTATATTTTCTTTCTTTTTTTTTTCTTGTTACTGTTCCCCTACTTCACACTCAAATCACCTGGCTTCCCCCCTGCCCTGCTTTCTTACGGTGAGACCAGTGAAGAGCCCAGCCATGGAGCAGCTGGGAACATCCCAGTCCTTCACCACGAGGACGCTAAAATCTCTGCTGTCACTTCGTGGGGACAGATTTGTGCAAGACACCAGGCATGATGGAAGAAGTAGGAATGCTCCTGGACTTCTGGTAAGAACTAACAGCTCTCTGCAGCATCTTTGCTGATGGTGTCTCTACCGTGCTGGAGAAGTTGTAAGCAGGATCCATACAATCCACTCGGCTACGGAAAGGCCCAAGGAAAAGAGTGCAATACCCACAAAAGTGGAAAAGATACAGTGATGTTCAGGAGAGAAAGCGGCCCCTGCTGTCAGAGGTGTGAGGGTTGATGTGGGAGGTTTCTCTCCCCATCCTATCTCAGTTTATTCAGGGAGAGCCAACAGGGTCCTGGCTGAGCAACATGAAAAAGAGTTGGTAGAAACAGACCCCTACCTCTCAACTGATGTTCTTGGTTGCCGGAAAGGCATAGAACAAGTAGTGACAAATTTCTTACCAGCTGTTATGTTCTGTGAGTGTTGGTGGAGTTGGACTGGAATTGAGGAAAGTCTCATGCTTCCAATAGATATTCCAGGGTGAAATGAGTCAGAAACTGGAGAGTTCCCAGAAAACATTTATTTAACCCTCTTAGCCAACCGGAGAAACTTCTCCAAAGGGGATCAGCCCACTTCACTCTCATTTCAGCATTTCGTGAAATGTCTTTAAAATTCTTTCAGAGCAGCGTAGTTAACATACCTCATCTTGTAAATTGTTTGGAAAAAGCGCCTCAAGTGCTTGCTTCTAAAAACAAGAGCATGAGACAACTGTCAGGGTTTATTTTTTGTTATTCTAATCAAAATGAAGCCAAAGCTGACCTAAAAATAGTGATTACTGATTTAGAGGAAGGACAGTTATAGAAAATTTCAGTCAAAACCCAGAGGGCTTGAGAGTGAAGGTGCTGAATAGAGTGTGATGAGAGCCCATCAGCGCAGTTTTGCTTTTGCAAAGACGATGCAGCTCTTACTGGGGACAGGGGTGGACTCTCCGAGTTGGTCTAACTGCCTTTTTTCTGTGATGGTCCAAAGTGAAGGAGATGTCGTGGATGCCACAATGAAATCCCAGGGCAGCTGCTACAGGCTGGCTCTTCTTGTGAAAAAGGTTCTTGGCTTTCATCTTCACTCCACTGGTGAGTTTGACCTCGGACCTGGATCAATTCAGGTGAGAAAAACACTGCAAAAACGTTGCACTTGGCCTTGGTGGTTTAGAGCACACCAGTGCAATGTGGAGGAGTGAACACTGACCTGTGAATCAGGCAGGTCTGTCTCCTCTGATGTAGGACATCCCTTAGCTTCCCTGTCTCAGTTTCCCCATGGGGACAACGGTCTCCTCAGCAGACTTTTCTCCCAAGCACCCGTTGCTGCCTTTTGCCTAGATGTGGGTCCACACAAAGCCACCCACTGTGACTCATCCCAACCACCTCCATGGAGCTGCTCCCCTCTGTGGCTGGGACTCTCTAGTTTCATATAGCTCTTGGAGTGCCTTAGCAGGTCTACTCAGAGGGTGCAAAACAGGCTTGGATTTTGAAACCATCCTAGTCCTGAAGGTGAATTCAAGCTTCACTCCCTCCAGTCACTCTCCACTCCCTGTGTCCCCACTGCAGGCTGTTGTAGGAGCCCTGGGGCTGCCCGTGGCCTTGTGGTGGCTGGGGAAGTCATACCTCCGGTTCATGAAGGAGGTGGAGATGTTCACGCAGGGCTTCCTCAGCAGCTTCCGGCCACCTGGAAATGCAGCTGCGCCTGCTGATAAATCTGCCCTTTGAAATGCCAAGCCGGTCCGGACACAGCTGACTCTGCCTCCGTTAAACATTTGCCGAGTGTCTAACGGGCAGATCAGAGCACAGGTCCCAGTGAGCAAGTGGATGTGGGAAGCCAATGCCCTGACACTTCCCAGCATGGGGAATAAAATCTCCCGCCTTTGCTCAGCCCATCACAGAGGTTATGTTGCTGTCACGTAGGCAAAGAGCTCACCTCTGCCTCGGGAAGTCCTTGCACAGATTCCCGGAGGCTGGGAGAGGGCTGGGTATCGCTGTGTGCTCACCCTGTTCATACGTGCCTTCCGGAGGCACTTGCTACAGCCAACACTGTAGCGGGAGCAGGAGCTGGATGGGCCGCAGGCATCTCCCCATGCCGCTGGTCTCGACAAACCAGCAGTGCCTCAGCTGAGGAGGCATCTTCTGAGCAGAGGTGCCACTGAAAGCGAACACAGTAAAAGGCCAGCCCAATTTGTTGCCACGTAGCTAATTGCTGGCAGCTCCAGACTGTTTCTTAGAGGATGCCAAAGCCAGTTTTGTTGAGTCCTTCATAAATTTCCCCAGTTAAGAACAAGGAGAAGGCATTTCCCACTGACACAAATTGTTACAGAAAACAACAGTGAACTCTTATAACCACTAAGAATGGACAAGACAATGGATGAAAAATCAATCATTAGAGGACTACCTAGCCCTGATGGGAGAAGGTTCTTCACCTTCCTTTCCATATGCAGTTCCACACTCTGTTGGATCAGGATCAGGTTCTAGGCCTCTGGCCAACAGGTGCAACCTTTCAAAGTTTTGTAATGCACAGTGTAGCTGCCCAAAAACCTTTTTAAAGTTGGGATCCATAGGAGGACCCACCATCCATAACCAGCAGAGAAGGTCACAAACAGACCACAGCATTGGCTTTGGGGCTGATGTTGGTTGGGTTGTTGCCTTCAGCTCAGTGTACGGTTCTTGCGTGCTTGTAGCAAGAGGCATCTGTGTTCAAAAGACCTCAGACACTAGCTGTCTCAATGTCTGTTGGAATTAGTTTACTTTTGACCTGCAACCCTGTGGGATTTTCCACTCCTGAGGCAATGCCAGTGCGCTCTGTCATGGGGTGGAACAGCCTCTCCTTCTGGTGCACAGAGACATCATGGCAGTGCTGAGCCCTATCTCACAGGCCTCCTGAAACAGCCTCTGGCCACCATGGGAGCAGCATGGGCTTAAGGGATTTGGTAAGTGAGAGGGTACCCCACAGCTATACATCCTCTCCTCATACCATTCCCCATCCCCAGGCAGGAAAGTCTTGTGATTTCAAGCTGTTTTTTCCCCTTCTGCATTGTCCTCTCAGGCTACGTAGGAAATAGAAGAGCAGCTATTTCCTTGCTTCTTTTGTTCAGCTGATCCCACAGCCCTTCCTCCCCAGTGGAAAACTTCCCACAGTCCAGAAAGCCCCTATAAACCCGATGCCCCGAGGTTCACTGGCCAAGCTTCACCTTTTCCATTTCCCAGTTAATCATTCTCCACTCCCTGCTCCACTGAAGACAGCTTTGCAGAGGTCAGCTTTGGACTTACAAACTATTTGCTGACCCAAGGCAGTGGTTTTGGGAGGAGTGACAGGTCTGGAGAGGCAGGGAATATCTGCTCCTGCCTTGCTTTTCTTTCTCACTCCATCCCTGGAGACCAGAAGGCTACGTTATGATGCAGCTACCACTGAGACAGCTCCTGCCAGAGAGGGAGGTGGATCCTTCTGCTGCCCTCGCCCTGCTCTGCAGCTCAGCAGCAGCCGTGGTGGTCTGGAAATGGCTGGGCAAAAGGCAGATCCAGAAGAAAATGGAAAATGCTCGGAGGACCCGGGATGAGGGTTTGAAGAAAATGGCAAAGATTGTCCAGCAGTTCAGGGAGCAGGTAACCTGTCCTTCTAGGGGGTCTGAGTCTCACCGGGGTGTCTGCTGATGTTCTTCAGCTCCTCCTTCCAGGTCATGCCTCCATAGCTTTTATAATGAGCAATCCAGGGGAAATGTGCCAGCAGCCCTCAACAAGAGGAAAGGCTGCCTTGGGAGGAAGGGATATCACTGCTCTCCTCAAGCTCGATGAGGTGCAGTGGGAGTTTACAACCAGGGAGATGTGAATTACTCACTGGGAAGAGGTTCTGGACAACACAGGTGATGAAGCACTGGACTTCCATTGATCCAAAACCCAGTTCTTTCAGGATCTAGAAATGTCTGTTGCCTCTATGGGTAGAAGCAAGAAAGCCTTTTTCTCTTCCTAACTCTAAGTTTACACAGTTGTCCACATCCCTATATCTTGTTCTCTAAAACCTGGCTTCTGGATGGCTCTTGGAGAGTCTAAGAAATAGCTCTCAAAATAACTCTCACTAGCAATTAGATATTTGTCCCTAGACTGGGCTGATCCATACTGTCTGTACCCATTCTGATGGGTGAAGGGCCAGCCTGAGGGTTGAGTGCAAGGACTTTGGTATCTTCTGCTCAGGCTGGTGTTTCCTTAGCTGAGATGATTACCTCTTGGTCAGTGGGCAAGTCCCACAGTGCCAGGAGGAAGGCTCTGATGGGGGCCATTGCCTTGTCCCTTGCTGCAATGGACGCATGAGGGTCTTCTGTACCTTCAGAGACAGCTGGGCTCCTGTGCTTATCATTTTCATGACATCCAGGCTCAAGATGAAACACTCAGCAGCCCAAGGTCTAACCCTCACATGCACAGTCTCTCTCTCCAGCAAGCTCTGTTGATAACATTGCCAAAACATAAGAGATTTACTCCCACTGAGCCAAAGGCTAACTGGAGCTGCTGTCCTGGCATGCCATTCATCTTCCCCTTGCAGGTCCCCAGCGTCCAGACAGATGACATCCTGTCCCTGCCCCTGCTGGAACTCACTGGGAGACTGCGGGAAGGGTCTCTGTCCCCCAAGACTGTCCTCTACACCTACTTAGAGAAGGTGAGTGCCTGTCCGCAGTGTGATGGACAAATCACTTATGTTCTCCATGCCACGGTGTGTGGGCTCGTGGCTGAGAAGGCTTGTTGAAGCTGGTGATTATGACAAGCCTTTAATATAGCAGATATCAGGAGAAAGATGTGAATAGGCAGGGATATCTCTGTCTCTGTGGTGGGTTGACCCTGCCTGGATGTCGGGTGCCCATCAAAGCTGGACAAAGGCGGGAAAATATAATGGAATGCTCATGAGTCGAGATAAGGATGGGGAGAGATCATTCACCAATTACTATCACAGGCAAAACAGACCCAAGTTGGGGAAATTAGTTGAATTTATTACCAATCATATCAGAGTAGGGTAATAAGAAATGAAAACAAATCTTAAAACACCTTCCTCCCACCCCTCCCTTCTTCTGGGCCTTTACTTTATTCCAGATTTCTCTACCTCCTCCCACCAGCGCCACGGGGGAGTGGGGGAACAGGGAATGGGGGCTGCAGTCAGTTCATCCCATGTTGTTTCTGCCACTCCTTCCTCCTCGGGGGGGAGGACTCCTCACACTTCCCCTGCTCCAGTGTGGGGTCCACGGGAGACAGTCCTCCACATGAGGAGGACTTCTCCTTCTCCAACATGAGTCCTTCTCACAGGCTGCAGTTCTTCACAAACTGTTCTGGCATGGGCCCTTCCATGAGGTGCAGTCATTCAGGAACAGACTGCTCCAGTGTGGGTTCCCCATGGGGTTACAAGTCCTGCCAGCAAACCTGTTCCAGCATGGACTTCCCACGGGATCACAGCCTCCTTCAGGCATCCACCTGCTCTGGCATGGGGTCCTCCACAGGCTGCAGGTGGATATCTGGTCTACCATGGACCTCCATGGGCTGTAGGGGGACAATCTGCCTCATCATGGTCTTCACCATGGGCTGCAGGGGAACCTCTGCTCCAGCTCTTGGAGCACCTCCTTCCCTTCCTTCTTCACTGACCCTGGTGTCTGCAGAGCTGTTTGTCTCATATGTTCACTCCTCTGGCTGCAGTCGCTGTTGTGCAGCAACTTTGCCCCCCTCTTAACTATTACCCCGGAGGTGTCACCATTGTCCTGCATGGGCTTGGCCTTGGCCAGCTGCTGGTCCATCTCAGAGCTGGCTAGCACTGGCTTTATTGGACATGGGGGAAGCTTCTAACAGCTTCTCACAGAAGCCAACCCTGCAGCACCCCCAGCTACCAAAACCTTGCTGTGCAAACCCAATAGAGTCTCCTGGGCTGGACCTATGACTAGAAAATCCTTTCAGATGACTTGAGCTGGGATGCTCTGGGGAGGGGGTTACCAGCCATGCCAAGCCACTAGCCCTTGGTATGAAGATCCAGGTAGCTACTTTATGCAGCTGTGTAACGATGCTGTTCTTAACTAACACCTATTCCCTCATGTGCCCGACAAAGGCCCTGGAAGTCACCCAGCAGACAAATTGCTTGCGACATTTTATCCCAGAGTGTGAGGAGCAGCTTCAGGAAATACAACAGCAGGTGGAGAAAGGTCTGCTCTATGGCATTCCCATCAGCATCAAGGATCACATCGGCCACAAGGTGCTTCCCTTTGTCCCCATGAATTGTCCCATCATGAGCTGGGCTGGGTGGTGAAGTGGTGGGACACAGAAACTGGGGAAGGGGCTCGATCCCTACCTGCTTACACCACGGGAAGCCTGGCTGGGCCCCTGCATCTCCTTGCAGCTGCAACCCTGGCAGTTAGAATGCCCCATCAGCAAAAAAACAACAAGGGGTGAATAGTCATACACCCAAATGATTTCTTCGTTGATACATGAGAGAGCACAGGCTGGGCTACATAGTTGTTTGGGTGATAACTCAGACTTCTACTCAGAGGTTTGCACTATCAGGGATAAGAACATAGCTCAGCTTCTAGAAAGTCATTAGCAGCAGGAACTGTTAACCTCAAATCCCTTTTGTGCTGTAGCCTGGCCACTGAGCCCCTTAGCAAAGAGCCTGTGCATGAGGCATACCATGGACCCCCTCAGAGACCAGCCCTGATGAGGACTGACCACACACCCCTGAGCTGAATTTGTTAGGCAGTCTCCTCCATGTTGACTAACCAAGACAGTTAAGAGAGCTCTAAGCCCAAATCAAGCCCCAAACACCAAGGCTACCAGCTAAAGGATCACACTGTGTAAGCCTGGGATGTATATTCCCTCCCTGGGAAATGGTGGCTTCACTTGGAAGAAGGACACTGGGTTTGATCCTTAGCTGGTGCACCTATGGAGCTGCATCTGTGTCAGGGAAGAGAAATTCATGGAAAAGAGCAAGGTCAGCTTCAGGAGAAGCTTTAACCCTGTAAGTGCTTGTCAGCCCTCTGCCAAGGATGGAGGGAGAGGGAGAATCTGGCCCTTCATGCAGGGGCTTGCAAGCCAGTGGCTTAGTACCTCACCACCACCACCAAAGGGAACACCAGACCATCCTTATGAAAACTGGAGGGGAACTGCACTGACCATGTCCATTGCCACTTCTCTCTGCAGGGGCATCTGTTGACCTGTGGGCTTGTGCAATGCCTGGGCACTGTGGCACAGGAGGACAGTGTCCTAGTCAAAGTTTTGAAGAAACAGGGGGCCATCCCATTTGCAATGACCAACGTGCCGCAATCCCTCTTCAGGTAACATACATCATTAGAAATCTTTCCTCTGGTTGTGCCCTTGAAGCTAAAATCCAACCTGTAGGTCCTGGGACAGGCTCCTTCCAGTCTCCTGAGATGTTTCCCAAGTAAGTACCTCTTCCATCTGCTGCCAACAATCTCAGCTCAACTGAAAAAAAATTCAGATAAGATAAGGAGCAAAAAAACTATGAAGACATAAGAGAAATCAAGTGCACTTGTGCATGTGAGTGAGATCAGAGGCTCATGGGAATGAGCCATGTCCCAAGGAATTTATGGGATGGAAGGATGGGGTTGGCTATTCCTTGCTGCAAGAGAGAGCCAAAAAGTCAAGGCATTAGGCTGTTTCTGACAGCCTGCTCGCTGGTTTTCTTCTCCCCAGCTACGACTGCAGCAATCCCATCTTCGGCCAGACCTTGAACCCCTTCAACCACCAGAAGAGCCCGGGGGGCTCCTCAGGAGGGGAGGGAGCTCTGATCGCAGGGGGAGGCTCCATCCTGGGCATCGGCTCAGACATCGGTGGCAGCATCCGCCTGCCATCCAGCTTCTGCGGGCTCTGTGGGCTCAAACCCACCGCTGAAAGGCTCAGGTAGGTGCTGGGGTCTGCCATGCCCACCCGACAAGGAGCCTGCTAATTGTCAAACTCAGCAGAGGGGGCAAAGTACTCTTTTCCCGGGGGGCCAAGAGAGGACTGTTTGTTAAAGGCCAGCTTGCTCTGCCCAAAACTGCTCCCAAGAGGCAGCGTTTTTAAGTTTTGTGAGGAAATGGCCATGTTCTCATTGTAGATCTGGCCTGGAGTTAAAAGGGAAAGGGGGATAAAGTGGTTAAATAATGCCCAAATGGAACATTTTTGGTTAAACCAAAACTAAGATTTGTTGGGGTTTAGGTTTTTTTCATTTTGAGCAAAATTTTCTGTTTCACGTGACTCAAATAAAATACTTTTAATAATTTCCTTCTGGTTTGGGTCCCGAACAGAAGACCTCACTGTGCTATTCAAACATGTTGGGAATGTCTCACCGTTACTGAAATGACAATATACTTCTTTTTCTTTTCCCACAGCCTGTCGGGAGCGAGTGGCCCAGTCAATGGGATCCTGGCAGGTACATGAATTTTTAATTGCTTATCTCTATATGCTGTGAAGAGTCCTATGTCCTCCTCTAGGCCTGAGAAAAGCCTGAGGCAACCAAGATCTGTCAGGAGTTCCGTCTGAAACATCCCACCTCATTGCCTGATCAACCCTTGCAGACAATGTGGCCGTGCAGAGGGATGGACTAGTGTTTGTCACACCCATTTGCTTAACGTGGACACGTGCTCTCGTCCCATTCCAGTTCCTTGTGCGCTGGGGCCGATGGCGAGGGATGTGGACAGCCTGGCCCTCTGCATGAAGGCGCTGCTCTGCCAGGAGATGTTCCGGCTGGACCCCACCGTGCCCCCCATCCCCTTCAATGAGGAGGTGAGTCCTTAAGTCAGCAACCCCTGGTTCTTTTGAGGGTGCTGCATGCTCAATGTATGCATTCTTTAAGGGTCTGGTTATCTTTACAGTACTCATTTCCAGTAACTTGTTAGCTCTCTTTGAGGGCATAATTCGTAATTATTAGGAAAAAAAAAAAAAAGGGTAGCATTAATGAGTAACTAACAAGCAGTTATCCTTTCTGCCATCTCAGTTAGCATGTAGCTTATCAGATTGAGACACCTCTGAAAAGAGTGGGGCGGAAGGCAACACCAGGAGCAAAAAGCTGGGGATTTTTAGGGGAAGATGAGATAAAATCAGGAACTCCCACAGCAAATCTCTTGGCCGAGGACATTTCCTTTCCTTCTGCAGCAGACGAACTTCAGGAGGTTTTTCCTTTGTAACACTGGTTGAATCTGCTGGTCTTGAGTGGCTGTGCTCTATCTTGAGGGGAGGGATGAAGGAGAGGCTGGAGAAAAAGGCAGGGGTGGACATTTGGAAAGCGTAACCTATGGAAACCATATGAAAATTAGTTACTCCCTAAATTCTGGAGCTTTTGTCCCCTTCTGCAGCAGGCTTCAGCACAGGGGCACTCCAACCCCCAGAAGGGTTGGGAATGCTTGACCGGTGGCTCTTTGCTCCAGGTGTACTCCAGCTCTGCTCCTCTGCGGGTCGGGTACTACGACACGGACGGCTACTTCCCCCTGCCCCCTTGCATGCGGCGAGCACTGCAGGAAACCAGGGGGGCTCTGCAGGCAGCCGGCCACCAGGTGAGCACAACCCACCCCACCTTCTTCCTTCCCAAGATGTCCCCAGCTCGGCTCCTCGCTGCCGAAATCACCTTCCAGAAACCAGACGTAGCCCCCAAGACCCACCAGAGGTATGAGATTAAGTTACTACAGCCACGTAACTACAGGAGCACAGACACACACCTACCTGGGGCAGCAGTGCCTCTCGTGGGGAAACAACACTAGCAATTAGCAAAATTGTCTCTGCCAGGGGCGTAACAAATCCATCTCTGCTCTCCTGGTGGCTGTGGTCCGCACCAGACAGCAGGATCCATAAAGTGATGTGATTGACTCTGGAAGGTTGCCCCAGCGTTTTCTAGGTCTGTCCTACCCCAGCAGGGCTCTGAGAGGTGTTTTTGTCCCTCCTCCATGGAGACTTCTCTCCTTCCTGGACCACTGAGGGGAAAAGGCCGTGGGGCACGGGATGGGAAATACCTTTCCCTCCATCTAGACCTACCTGTGGAAACATGCAAGTGAGTCCATGTCTGAGAGATGTCAATTCTGCTGGGACAGGCAGGAAAATGGTGCAGGTTCTGGCTCAGTGACTGCCTGGAGCAGGATGGAGCAGGAAACAACTCTGGAGAGATCTCAGAGCTGAGCCAAACAACTGTTAGGGAGGAATAATCCTACGAGGAGATGCGTGGGCTGATAAAGGGTGAAACTGGGTCCTCTGTCAGTGTGTGGAGCCCAGGGAGGTGCTGCTCTGCTTTTGAAGAATATCCACAGTTGGAAATTATTCACATCCCCAGGCTGCCACATAATCTTGTATTTTGGTGCAGCTGGTGCCCTTTTCTCCACCTCGGATCCATTATGTCATGACTGAACTGTTTCTGAAGACTTTTTTTGCTGATGGAGGCCGTGCTTGGTTGGACGTGTTGTAAGTAGGCTGCAGTGCTGTGAAACACTTCCATCCCCATGCTCCTGAGCTCAACCCATGGGCAAAACGAGCCCAACTCTCCCACCCCAAATGGGAGATACTCAGCTTTCTGAGAAAGGGCAAACAGCTTCTCTGGCCTGATCCTCTCCTCTTGTCGTCTCTCAGCACAGGAGATATTGTAGATCCAAGCTTGAAATCACAGGTGAATGACTGCAAGATCCCAAGGCTGGGGAAGAAGCTGCTGGCTCTGTTTCTGAAACCTCTGGTGAGTCCTTGGCCTCAGGCTCAAAGCAGAGTGGAGTCAGCCTTGAGATGCCTGAAAGCGTGATGGTACCGAAAGACAACTTTAATTGGAAACACCGGGATTTCAGGTCAAGGCCCACGCTATCACTTTGGAAGGTCTTTTATAGACCCCTGCTGGGATTTATCCAGCGCAAAGGGAAATGAGAGAAGGACCAGCCAAGAGCTGTAAAAGATTAATGCAGAGCCCACAACAAGTAGCTCTTCAAATGCTAGATCTAGCAGTGCCCAGTTTGCTCCAGATTCACGCATTGGGATTACAGCAGCAGAGGGACTGAAGGTTGAAGGTCCTCCCTGTTGGAGGCCTCCCAAAGATTAGCCTTTATGGGGACTCCTGGTAATTAATAAGGGCTGGCCCTCACTGTAGCCCTTTCACCAGTGGAGCATCCCTTCACAAGGCTTCTCTCCTCCATCCTCCATTTTCTCTGCCTCTCTCTCCAGTTGGGGTGTTCTCAGCTGACAGGGTCAAAAAGGTAGCAGTGAGTGGAGGGCAATCAAAGTGCTTGCAGAGGTCTTGTTTCTGTGAGATACCAAGATAAAAAAAAAATATGTTTCATTTATAAAAAATAATAAAAAATTAAGGTCAGTGCATTCCTCTGTGAGCAGTAAATATGGGGCTGTAAGAAGTAAATTGGGAATCAACAACCAGAAGCTGGAAGCCAAGTAAATTCAGAACCATGAGGACCATTTTTAATCACCATCATTCACCCTCAGTGCAGCGTCCCCAGGAACAGAGACAGGACAGGACTGGGGATTTCCTGAGATGGCACAAGTTACCGCACCCCCATGTCGTGTCCCTCACAGGAACCTCTTGCCTTTCCAGTTTCCCCGCCTGGCTGACTATCTGAGCGCCTTGGCTGGAATGAGGTATGGTGGTATCATCCCCAGGGACGTCTATAAAAATGGAACAGTACCTTCTCTAGGTCTCCAGGGTGGGGTGAGGGGGAAGGGATTCAGGACAGGCTCTGACCTGCTGTCTGCAGGGTCTGTCCTGCCATCCTGGACGTGGATTCAGCTTTTAGGAACGCATCTCCCCAGTGCTGCAGTGCCCCTAGTGTTATCCTGAAAGGACTGAGGGACTTGGATGGATAAGGCCATACAGGAAACCTGTGGTGGAGACAAGTACTCAGACTCACAAGGGAAACCTTCTCTCTGCCACTTCCAGACGTTTGTTGCTTAATTACTTGGCCAAACGTCAAAGGAAGCTTTAGAGAAATTGGGAAAGGCATATTGTTCTAAATAATTGCTAAAATCATCGGGGCTTATCAACCTGGAGGATTATTTAAGCAATTCCTCTTCCTCTTGAAGCTTGGAAATGTTGCTACGCTTTCCACTTGCAGGTCAGTGAAGGAGATGTGGAATCATCACCATGAAATACAGGTATGTTTTGAGGACTTTTCTCTCCAGCATCACGTTTGAGTTGAGGTTTTATGGCAAATGCCAGGTTGGAGGGTCATCAGTTAGGAAAGGGATCACACAGAGGCATGCTGGGGAGGAGAGAAGGTGGAGTAAAAAGCACCAAAGAAAGCAAAGAATGGGGCAGGTGGGCTTTTGGGTCAACCCAGCCAGTTGGGTTGCCCACAGTGCTCATGCCCAAATCCCCATACTTGACGGTCCCAGCACCGTGAAGGCTGTCCTGGGGTAGGGACAGCTAAAGAGGGACCTTTAAAATTCCCAGCCACAGTCTGGCCATGCGCTGTGGAGGCAAACACACACTCCCTTGCCTCTTCCCTCAAGCACAGCCACCTGCTGCTGCCTCCTTGGCCATGCCAGAGCCTGGTGCATACTCTGGAGAAGTGATGATGCTCCAGGCATGGACATAGCCTCCATGTCATCTCCCCTCTCCTCCCCAAGGCGTACCGCACTGAGTTCATTGCCCGGTGGAGGGAACTTCAGCTGGACGTTGTCTTGTGCCCTGTCCTGGGGCCTGCCTTCACCACAGGATACCCTGGGAAACTCCTCAGTAAGTGAGTTTGGGACCTTTCTGGGAGGGCAGAGAACCACAGTGGCTGAGACTGGACAGAAATGTCTGCAACCACAGAGCTTCACCACCCACCAAAGTATTTTATGAGCATTAGGAAGGAAAAATAACCACCATAAAGCTATCTGAGGAGATGGAGACAGACACATGGCTGAAGTGATCTGATAGTTGTTTCTTGCAGTAGAACTTGTACCTGCAGATGACCAACCCTGTGCAATCTCTCCTCCCAGCAGCAGCTGGTTCTCAGGGGCTTCAATGGACACATAATGTGTAAGTTTGTAGGAGGGTGTCACTACCTGAATTCTCTCTTCTACTTCTCTCAGCTGCCATCTCCTCCACGATGCTCTACAATGTCTTGAACTTCCCCGCTGGGGTTGTACCTGTCAGTACAGTGACAGAGGCTGATGAGGAAGAGCTAAAGCTTTACCAAGGATACTGTGATGACCGCTGGGACCGGACACTGAAACAGGTATGTGACATGGAAAGTGGTGGAGCTGAGACTGCTGATGGATGTTCAAGTAATAGTTTCACTGAAATGAAGTAGTGTTGCTAAATGTCTCCATCACTATGGGCACACTGCAAAGAAAATCACCTCTTCTTTACATACCCTTTGCAAATCCTTTTTCTCCCAAGCCCCAAAACTGTGACTAAGCTTTGGGGATCTGGGGTAGCACCTCCAGGATGGATTGTAGGCTGAAACCAGAAAGGAGCCATGCAGCAAGGCATCTTTGGAGCAGGTCCTTGTGACAGCCACAGCCCACTGCACTTCCCTTCTGCTCCATGACACCTTCACCAGGCCCAGGCTGTCAGTGGAGCAGAGATCAGGAGTGAGGATGCTGAAGGAAAAGGGAGTTGACTTCAAGACAGACATGGCCAGGGAGTGCGTGGGGACATGTCTTAAACATGCTGCCCAAGATTTAGCAACCATTTTTTCAAGGAAGGCGTCGAGAGCCTCTGCCCCAGTGCACTATCACTACTGGAATGGCAGGGCTCAGCCTCCAACCTCCCCAACTCTCCGGGATGAGCCACGTGCCTACACCCAGTTGCCAAAAGCCACTGGAGGTCCAAGCTCCCCCTGTAACTCCTCCCCATTTGTGCCCCCGCTGCAGGCTGTGGCAGGAGCCGTGGGGCTGCCCGTGGCCGTGCAGTGCGTGGCCTTGCCGTGGCGGGAGGAGCTGTGTCTCCGGTTGATGAAGGAGGTGGAGACCCTCAGCCGCAAGAAGAAAGCGGCATAGCCTCCTCCGTCCCACGCCTGCAGGGCCAGAGGCGGAAGGGACGGCGCTGCACGACTTCTCCTTTGCCATCAGAAGCGCAATGATCACAGCAAGGAGGGAAGGGGGAAGGAAAAGCCATTTCCTGAACCCGCTTATTGCCAATAATCATGGATCCTGGAAGGAACCAGGATGCCACGCAGAGGGCAGGACCGGCTTAAGCTGGGTTCAAATGACGATAAATCTATGAACCTCCCCTTCCTGGAGGGATGGACGTGGATGGTGTTCACCCTCATTTTCATCTGTGCTGCTTCTCCTGAGAGATAAGGATTACAAAACCTCAGTAGTATTTTCTTCCTGTCACTGGAGTAACTTCATATGGATGTAAGTATGGGCTGCCCTGTAAGGAACACAGCCAAGTCTACCCTCCCCATCACTGTATTTTGCTCACAAAAATAAAAACTCTCATCATAAACTCTGGTAATCCTTCACTGATGGTTAGGATTGTATGAATGCAGAGTTATTACTCAAAATCATACAAACACCTTCCCACTGGACAATAAATGGCATCTAGCACAGGAGCATTCACACCTTCACTCTCAACCACACCTTTCCTGTCCGTGAGGGACAGCAACAGCCACTGGCATTTCCACAGCAACAAGCTCTTTTCACCACCAGATCTCAAGCACCCCAAGCACATTTCCAACTTCACAACAGGGGCCATTCTCAAGAACCTCTTATTTCAGGACCTCGGGCCACTTTTCCTGAAGGTAGGAGATAAGCAGAGACAGATGCAACTCAATTACCCAGACAGTGAGATCTGGGACAGAAAGGCTGAGATCCCCAGATGGTGTTTATTAACCCAAACCTGCTCATGTAGGATCAAAGCAGTCAGACAGGAGGGAGGCAGCAGCATCCACACAGGGCCATTTACTCCGTCCCAAGACAGATGGATAAATCACTCCCTCTGGTAAGATCTCTTTCTCTTTCCTAGGTTAAAGACCTCAGTCTCAAACAGATAAAGATGCAGGAGATTCCACAGCAAATCTTTCTCATTTATTCTCCATCTCTGCAGTAAAAAAGCAAGTTCCTTTGGGTCATTTTAAAAAAAGAAAAATAAATATAAAGAGGTTTTGCTTTCGCTGGAAATTTGGGGTATTTCCTGGTAGCCCACAGGTATAGTCTGTCGCCCCTTCTACATCCGACACAATTTGCAGAAGTACATAGGTCCAAAGTTGGCTGTGAGGTGAGGCAGAACAAGCTCCCCCAGCCGGCAATCCGAGAAGAAGGAAAACGTGTCCTGGAAGAGTGTCCTGAAATGGCTCAAGTCCTCAACGTGGATCCTGATGTCATACTGGGCTTCTGCGACTTCTACCGCTCTCTCAATCACGTACTCGTTCTGCAGCGGGGAGATGGAGCACGTAGAATACACCACCTCTCCTCCCGGCTTGGTGGCGAGGATCCCAGCCCTGCAGGCAAGATGAACACACACACCATCATGGCAAGAAGACAACTGGGTGGGACACCAGCATTCCCACCCACCGAAACTGAGAAGTCAGCACGTAACTCACAGGAGGTGAGGGACAAACCTCCTTGGAACTCCACAGGCTCAGCAGCCTCACTGCGTCTCTGCAACTTGAGGAACGTTTTAGACCAGGGAAATATGGGTCAAATAGATGCTTAGATTGATAAAGCAGTTCAGGTGGGAGAGACGCTACTGGAGAGCAGCTGGAGGGAGTAATCCTGCGCCCACCTCCAAGGGAATGGGACACGAGTTCGTACAGGGGAAGAGGCTCTCGCAGCTCAAGCCCTGCCATGGGTCTCTCTAAGCTGTTCCCTTATTGCCCCAGCTCACACTCACAGGCGACAGGACAAGAGGAAACAGCCTCAAGTTGCACCAGGGGAGGTTCAGATTGGGTATCAGGAAAATTTTTTACACTGAAATGGTTATAAAGCCTTGGAATGGGCTGCTCAGGGAAGTGGCTGAGGCACCATCCCTAGAGGTATTTAAAAGACGGGCTGACATAGCGCTTAGTGACATGGTCTAGTGATGTCTTTTTTTTTTTTTTTATCAGAGTTAGGTTGATGGTTGGACTAGAAGATCTTAAAGGTCCCTTCCAACCTAGACAATTCTATGATTCTGTGTCCTCCCATGACGTGGACACTCAGGAATCTCCCCAGGCTGACTGCTGGGACCCAGGAGATCATTACACTACATGATCTTCACAATGCTATATCCATCCTGTTCCTCAGGGAACCCTCCCTACCTCCTATGGCTACTGCTGGAGACAGGAAGGACATTTAATCTGACCGAGAACTTTTGCACCTTCTTATTAAGATTTGATGTGTTTGACTTTTGCCATTACAGAAAACTACCCATGGTTGCCACATTTCCCAGTTGGGGACACAAAGTAAGCGGAGGTTTCAGTCCTGGCCATGGAGAGCTGCAACCGTAACGCAAAATAGCACAGAAACAGCATGGAGCTCACTCACATCAGCAGCTGCAGCTGCAGCATGGGCAACATCTGACGCTCCTTGGTTCTTCTCTTGTGGAAGATGTTGTTGTCCTGCTCCATGACAGAGTGCCTGTCCGTCGTGCAGGGCACATCCACCAGGACCTGCGGCAGCAGAGGTCTTGCATCAACCCTGGGCCCAGGCCAAGCTCAGCGAGTCTCCCAGCGCGACCTGCCCCTTGCCCAACTCCTCCGCCCTCCCCACGCACCCAGCAGCTCCCCGTGCCCTCCCCGGGTGATGGTGACGGAGCACAGGTGTGCACCCACACCGAACCCCAACTCATCCGGCTGTTTTGCTTTTCGGGAATATGTAAAGAGACACAGAAAGGGAGGATAGCATCACGCTCTCACACATGTCCTCATTTAACATTTCTACACCATGCACCGCACAGCCAGAGCTCCTGCAGTGACACCTCCTGGGGTAACAGACCCAGCTCCTGCGCAGCTGGACGTGGCTGAGAAACAAGAATTATCTAATCCTTACATTTAACCCCTTCCAGGTGATGGATTAGAGCAGGATTTTTAAGGGGTATTACACAGGTAAATACCGGTACGACTGCGGATGCCCATATGCACCAGATCCTGCAGGAGGAAATATTGCTCCATATGTGGAAAACTACACAATTATACTGCAGGATAAGCTGCTCTCTTCCTCCGAAACGGGAGGAAACTCAACTAGACGGGTTTATCTACACCGGTTCCCCATCACCTACCTTGTGGAAAGTGCCACCTTCCAGCTGCCCCCAGTCCCGCCCGTCGTGGGACGTGACACTCACAGTTTCCCTCACTTCTCTGGGAACGTAGCTTTGGAGAATCTGGTACAGCCTCTTTGTCCGGGAGATGGAGACGTCGTTGGCTGCCAGATGCCCTGAGAGGACGAAAAAGGCACACGGGGAATGTCACTCTTGCAAAGCCCCACCTGATTCTCAACTCTTACAACCAGAGACAATTAACGGTCAGACGTTAATGAGCCAGTTAACGTCTAAAACACACTCCCGGCCCTGCTTTACGCATGGGGACAAGGAACACCCAACCGCCACTTACCACAAAGCCCAGTCTGAAGCAGAGCCAGAGTCTTGCCACCCGGAGCCGCACAGAGGTCGAGGACAAAGTCATCCGGCTGCACGTTGAGCGCCAGGACGGGCAGGAGAGATGCTGCATCCAGGAGATAATAGTCAAGGAGACCCAGGGGGTCCGGCCTGGAAACCGCCAGTTTGCATTAAAAAAAAAAAGCAAACGTGCGAGGGGAAAAGAGAAGAGCAAGTTGGAGGTGAGGACGGGGACGTGGAGAAGCAGCGGGCGCTGACCCACGTGCAGCCCCCAAGAGGGTGGCAGTGACAGCGGGTGGTCTTGTCCCAGGGATGTCTCACCGTGCAGGGCGAAAGCGCGTGATGTCGCCCCTGGGGAAGGTGTAGCACTTGATGTTGGAGGTGATGGAGGCACGAAGCGGTGGTGACGTCTCTGCCTGCGTCACCGTCCTGCCCTCGCCAGACCCCTCCTGGGACACGCTTTCCCCTCTCCCCGCTTCCCCCGCAGCTGCGCCCCGCTGCCACGGCTGCGCCTTTTTGGGGGCTTCGGAAACAAAATCGGTGGCATTGAGCAGCTCCAGCTCTTGGGCGACGTGGTGGACAGCAGAGAAGTTGTTGAGGAGGGCGCCGTACTTCTGCTCGCAGAGGAGGCCGGCGCGGACCGAGGGCCACTGGTCCTTCAGCTGCAGGCTGTAGTTCACGTCGAAGTGGTGCAGGGCCAGACGCGTGGGTGGGATGCGGGGGGCCGTGGCAGCCTTTTTGGGGGAAAAAAATACCAGAAATGTTAAAAGACAAAATACCCTGACATCCCAGTCCCCTCTTCCCCAGCCTCAAGGGGAAAAAAAAAAAAATTTTTGAGGGGGGGGAGAATCCAGCACCAGGTTCTGCGCCGCCTAAAGCCCCCGGGGTCTTTCCGCAGCCCCAGAAAGTGACTGTGCCCCCGACACCTGGGGGATGGTGGTCTCCTGGGGGGGGTGGTGTGGGGTGTTCAGGACAGGGAACGGCTGAATGGGGCTGGGGGCACGGGGTGGGCACGGGAGGAGGGGAACGGCTACGTATGGAGCGATGGAACAGGGGTGCAGTGGGTGAGGGGGTGCAAGGAGAGGTGCAAGGGGGTGAAATGAGGAGATTAGAGGGGTGCAATGGGAAGGTAAACTGGGGGAAAAAAGGGGGAGGGAGAAGGGGTGCAACGAGGGGTGGAACGGGGACAGGAGGAGGCATGAGGAAGGTGGGATGGGGGAGAGGGGAGATAGGAAGGGGGGTGCGATGGAGGGGAAAGGGGCGACAGAGGGAGGGGTCACAGCGGGGAACGACCGAGATAAGGCAGGAGGGGGTGAGAGGGGA
>JAOXJK010000004.1:24459240-24490050 GCA_025774025.1 Xenus cinereus | reverse complement strand
AGGAGGGGGTGAGAGGAGAGAAAGGGGGTGCAACGGGGGGAACAGGGGTGCGAGAAGGGGCGGGCAGGGCAGCCCCCGCGGCGAGGACCCGCTCACCCACTTCTCCTTGTACCGGTACCGGCGCGGTCCCGGTCCCAGCCCCGGTGGCGGCGGCCTCCCCCGCCGCAGCAGCATCATCCCCGCCGCCGCCATCGCCTTCCGGGGCGGGACCGGGACTGGGACCGCCCCCGAGGGGACAACCCCCGCCCGGGCTCCTCCTGGTGCCGGGGGATGAGGAACCGGGTGAAGGCACCGGCCGCTGGAAAGGACCCGGCGACAAAAGGCACCCTGCGGCGGCAGAAAGGCTCGCAGCCCGGCCGCCATCCCAGCCCGGAGCCTTCTTTACAGACCCTGTGCTACAAAAAAAACCCACCCCAAAACTCCGAATATTAACAGGCTACATAAGCTACATCTACCCTAATAAACCTCCATTTCAATCCACTAGGGACTGAGCTCAAAATCCACCAGCAAAAGGGTGAGAAACAGCTGTATCAATAAAGAACAGCCAAATTAAAAAGGTGGAGTTTTTTCACCTTGAAGAATTGCCCTGTAAAACTTCCCTTTTCCTGATGTTAAACACCCTCCTGGGAAGGAAAACAGGCAGAGGATGAACTTGACCCGTCCACGGGTCAGCAGAAGGGGCTGGTGGCTCACACACAAAGGTTTCGGTTCCCTCAGGTGGTCCTTCAAGCTCTGCTCAGGGTTTGAGGTGACACCACCACTGTGCCCATGTGGTTGGACGCTTTGGGCAAGAACCCGAAGCCAACCACAGCCAGGAGGCTCTTCCAGACACTGGTGGCAGTAGGTGACAGTGAGGGACAGCTTGACAGTTTGCCCCCCAAATTTCCTGTGTAAGCAATATTGGTCTTATGGGGCTTGGAAATAAACTTTGTGGCTCCAGCAGACAAATTCCTCCCTGTGGGATCGCGCTCCAGCTGCACAAAAAGGGACATTCCCACAATTGAGGAACAGCCTCCCCCCACAACCTGGGCTCTGACCCCCGCTAATTTCATCTTAACCCAGTACAAGAACCAGGGAACAAACAGAGGCTATCTCCACGGGAACTTTGAACGTTTAATATGGAAAATTACAGAACATCAACATGGTTTCTGCGCCACTGCGCATCTTCCGCGAGGAGAGACGCAGTGACACGCTGAGGCTCGGTCGCTGCCAGGAAGCCGTTTCGTTTGTACTTGTCATGGAGAATGAACAGGCAGGAAACAGGACTATGGATCCAGGAACCACCGCCACCGGCTGTGGAAGCAGATGGACAACCGTGCCCGCCTTCACTTCAGGCTCTTAAAGAGTTTGTGAGCAACCTGGAAAGAGACAAGAGCACTCAGTAACTCCTAGGTGAGGGTGGTGTTACCATCTGCCTCTTGGTTTTCTGGGAGGCTAACACACACAGCCCCACAGCCCTCCCCTCTTCTCATTATTTTGCAACAAGCTGAGATTTCTTACAAAGATTCACCTCAGATGACAAAGGTTTAACTTTAAAATGGCAAATACAACATTGAAAAGCTAAAGTGTCATTTGCAGGGCAGAAACAACGTGTTTGACTTATTTAATTGTTTAATAACCAACTGAATCCCCCCCGCAACTGTTGTAACAAGGAGGAACCAAATATTTAACAAGAAAAAGCACCAAGGCGCACAGTTCTTCAGAGCTCACTGTGACTGAACAGCTACAGCGTCTCACACTTGAGCTGTTTGTGCTCTCAGAAGCGTGGCTAAAGGCAGCTCCGCTCCCAGCACCAGCAGGGACGTTGCATCCACGAGTGCTGCACTTACGCAGTGGTCCCTGGCGTGCAGGAAGTCAAAAAGCTCCTCTGTGCATTGCTCTTCTGTCTGGGACCTGGAGGACACCCGGGCATCACACAGCTCCAGCCGCTCCCGCGCCTTCACGCATTTCTCCGACTGCTCGCAGTGCTCACGGATGGTGGTTAAAGGATCCTGCAGAGACGGGAATACTGTAAGAACAGGGATACCCCAAAACGCCTCTTTCCCCCCGCAGCCCTTGCTTTAACAGAGAGCCATAGATCCCGTGTCTTCCCCCGGGAGCAACGAGTCGCCGCAGAGGCCACAGGCCTCCCCCGCCACCGCCGAGGCCTGCCAGCTCCCCGGGCAGGGGAGGCCCAGGTCCCCTCATCCCCGCTCCGCTTCTTACCACCAGCTCTTCCTCCTCCTCCTGGGGAAAAGAAAAGAAAGCACAGCCGTTACCGACCGATCGACGGTCCAACCGCTCGCCCGCAGGGCTCCATCCCCTCCCGGCTCACCTCAGGCTCCCCGGCGTGAACGACAGTGTCCCGCAGCCCCATGGCTCCGCTCCCGCCCCACAGAAGGACTCGCCAGGGTCACCCGCCGGAAGTGCCGCTGCCCGCCCCGGAAGCGGAAGCGCACCCTCTGCAGCGCTGGGACTATTCCCCCCCCCGGTGCTTCACGCCTGGGCCCTTCCCTTCCAAACATGGCAGCCGGCGCCGGCGGTCGCCTCAAGATGGAAAAAAGTGCGCTGTTCCCGTTTTTCTTTTTGCTCTTCTTCCTGGGGATCCCATCCGTGCAGCCGGCTTAGCGTGGCTGCCGCCGCCGGCCCCGCTCGACGCGACCTCCCCAACATGGCCGCCCGCTCCTGCCTCCCCCCAATATGGCGGTGGCGGCGCGCGGGCGGAAGAGGCGGTTGTCCTTCCCCAAGATGGCGGCGGCGCGGTGGCGGCGCTGAGCGGCGGGGACGATAGCGATGGCGGCGGAGGGGGGTCCGGGCAGCCTGTTGGCGCTGAGCGCGGCGGCGGTGAGCCGCAGCATGGGGGCCCTGGAGCGGGACGTCTGGGGTAAGGCGGGGGCGGCGCGGGGGGTGGCGGGGCGGCGGGGCCCGGGGCCTGCCCGCACCCTGCCGCCGTCTCCCTCTGCCTCTCCGCAGCGCTGCCCGGGCACCTCCTGCGGGGGCTCCTGCCGCTTCTCACCGTCTTCCGACTCGAGCGGGCCGAGGGCGCCGCGCGGAGAGCAGGTGACATCCGCGGGGACAGCGACAAAGCCTTGGGATGGGGGTGGGAGGAAGGAGCCCCCCAAAATTGACGGGGGTGGACAGACACACACCCCCCCCACACACACACTGCGGGAGGGTACCCCCGACCTGGAGAGGTGACCCCACACCAGAGGGACCCCCAGCTGGAGAGAGGAACCCACGCGGGAGGGACAACCTCCTCCAGGCTGGAAATGGGAAGGGATGAACCCCTCTTCTAAGGGAGTGACACCCCCCGGAGTGCAGTCACCGGCATCAGATGTGGCCCGGCCACCCCACAACATCCAAACCCTCCAGCCCCATCCCGTACCCAGACAGGGTTCACACAGTGGCATGGGCCCCGCTGTGACTCTGCGCCTTTCGAGGACCAACAAAACCTGCCGTTTTTTATTTCCCATCCTTTAAAAGACGGTGGTCCCCCCCCACTTTGCCACAAAGCACCCTCCTTTTGCTGCAGGGGTTTGGGTCTGCCCCCCCCACAAGGGCTGCCCCTTGTCTGCCCCACACCCCTGCGAGCTCCGGGATGGGGAGAAGGGGGGAGAGCGCCTGGCTGATGATTTTTCTTTCCCAGGCCTCTCGACGCAGCCCATCTGGCGCAAGCTGTGGGACGACGTGATGAAAACCAGGCCGCCCAACTCGGAGGTGAGGAAACGCTGCCGGCGGGAGAAGGGGGAACAATGCCAGGTTTCTTCCGCGAGGTTTCCTTTTGAAGCCTGACAGTGCTGCCAGCCACCTCCGAGCGATTGCCAGCGCTTGGTTATAAACGTTCGTAGAGCTCCGGACCAAGGCACGACCCTGGGATTACAACCATTTTGGGAAACGGGGCTCATAGAAGGAAGCGTAGTGTACAGCCACACCCTTCATCTCCCAACAGCGGGTTGGCAAAAGGATAAATGCTCTCTTTAGAGATATAACTCTTAGGGAAACGGGATAAAAACAGAATCTTATATCATGCTTACACCTACATAGGCAAAAAAATGTGCTGATGTCTTAGAAGGTACTAGAAAAATACTTAAAAGAGTGAGTTTGGAAGAATGATTTTACATGGGAAAATTGGAGCAGCTGCATTGATTCAGCATCGCAAAAGAATTCATTAACAGCCAACTTAATCACAGCCTATAAATAGACACTTGGGAAGAAAACTCCTGATGATGTGGTTTGTAATAGGCAAAAATGTAGCTGAGCTTCAGACCACTGAATGTGCTTTAATTAGGCCAAAAGCAGGATGAAGAGATAGCGATGAGAGTAACTCGTTTTTTCCAACAAATACAATGAGGAAGGCTGTTGAGACCTAGGAAGGGAGTCTCAGTTGCACTAACAGTAGGTGTTTTTGGACACCATGTTTACCAACTTAGCAATAATTTAAATTAAAAAAATACGTGAAAAATTGTGGCTGGCTTTTTGTTAACGTGGCCCCGTTGAATAGTTTTTACCCTGGTTGACTCTAAGGTAATTTAATTGCAGAATATAACCTGTTGGAGGAAGAAGTTCCTTGAAACGTTCTTCTCAAACGTTCTTCACGGCGTCTTGGATGTTTCCTCTGACTGGCGTCTCAACGACCGGCACTTTTCGCCACTGCTCCACAGCTCCCCACACGTTTCCCAGCTTACCCTCTGCAACATGCTGCAGGGCGCGGTGGAGCTCGCAGCCGAGCACAACCAGAAAGTGCTTGAAAACCTGGCTGTCTCCCTGCGGATCCTGAAGTTCCAGCACCTCCTCTCCTCCGACCAGTCCATCAGGCGGTCGCTGGTTTTACTTCTCCACCGGCTGATTCACCACGGCTCTGTCACCCAAGTGTCCATGTATTCCTGGCCTGTTCCCGACACGGTTCTGCTCGTTCTCATTTTGAGCATGAGTGCTGGGTTCTGGCGCTCGGGAAACGCCCTGGTGTATCACAGCAGCCCGTGCGGCCTTTGCAGAGAGGAGGACAAAGCCCAAAGCCAGGGGTCAGCACAACAGCGAGCAGAGAGGGGACATTGCAACAAGAGGGAGTGGAGCGATGGTGAGGACCAGAAGGGATCCCCCAGGGCCCCACAGGAGGATGATGCGGACGTCAACGGATGCAGGGCCGACGCTTGCCTGAACTCTGTCCTCTCCGGACCGAGAAGTCCTCCGCAAAACCAAGCGTGTGAGCAGTCAAGCAGCAAGGTGCCTTGTGACCACACCAGCATTCAGGGAGGGTCTTCTCCTCGTTGCATCGCAGAGCAGCTGTCCTGTCACCCCGTTCTTCGAAAGACGCGCAAACGGCTGAAATCTGCGGTGGGGAGGAAACGTCGCTGCCTCAGACGAAGCAGGGGACCATATGCTGACCCAGAAGACCTGTATGATTTTGTTTTTACTGTCGCTAAAGAGGATAATTCAGGGTTACTCGACAAAAACAACACCACAGAGGGAGAAAACACTGAGAACTGGACTGGTTCCTCCCTGGGATCTCCATGCACTGGCCATGCTGGCTGTAAGAAAAGAGGAGGACCTGCTGGGATCTTTTCTCTGAAAGCCGCTCACCGCTTCCGAAGTGTGTCCACTCTGGAATTGTTCTCCATTCCTTTGACTGGGGAGACATGTCGGACTCTGAGTAACCTGCTGAGCTCCTGGGTGTCTTTAGAGAACTTGGTTCTGTCTTACAATGGTTAGTGATATGAACAGGTTGCTTTCTTCCAGCCTTGGTCTAACGGTCTGACTTACTCCTCAGGTTTACCCTGATTTTATTTTTACTGGAACGGGTATTGTTAAGAGTATTGTACCTGATCTTGAGAATGGCATCAGTAGAGATGGTTAATGAGAGTGAGGGCTTGTTTGAGGGAGAGATTGGGGCCCTCCTGCTCCAGAACAGCCCGCGGCCTTGTGCTTAAACACCATCCAGAGGGTGAAGGGAAGAGCCAGATCTCCCTTTCCTGTGTCAGTGCTGTAGCTGAAGAACGTGTGGATGTAGCAGTCTGTGAGTTTAGCCTTTGGCGTAGGTTGTTTGGCCATTGGTGCAGCTCCAGCTGAGTGTGCGGTGGTGCCTGTACAGGCATGTCTAACACCTTTCTGTACAAATGCTGTTCCAGGCCTGGGTGCTAACATCTTCTGCATCCTCTCGGGGCTCCGGGCCCTCTCCCGCCACTCCGACTGCCACCTCCGCGTGGTGCGTGTGAGCGATGTCTTCTCCCACATGCCTTGCATGGAGCTTGTTCGCTGCATCCTGAGCGCCTTTCCCCAGCTCCGCACGCTCTCAGTCAGCTTCGACCTCAAAAACCAGCTGGAAGGGAACAGGACAGAGGGAAATCCAGGCTGCAGTGAAGCAGAAATCCCAGGTAGGAATCATTATTCTGAGCGACGACCAGAACACGGCAGGCAGATAGAGCCATAAAAGCTTGGCAAGCAGATTTGAACTCTACGCTGTTACAGTGGGGTGTAATTAAGCAATTACAGCCTCACCTTTCTGATTTAGATGGTGTTGCAGTTCGTCATTTCTAGTTTGTGACATGCTCTGTGGAGCCTGAGTCTTAGACAAAGTGTTTTGTTGCTGTACCCCAACCTGCTGCAACATCAGCTTTGTACAGGGCCAGTCGTATCCTCCAGTGACTGGCCACGCAGCCCACAGGAGCCTATCCCACTGGATCTGTAGGTTGCTTTGTCCAGCCTGTTGTCTGTGAGGCTCTAAGCTTTAGATGGACCCTTGAGTAGAGGGAAAGCATCTCTTGATCATCACAACACCACAGATGATGGCAAAGCAGTGCCCAAAGCCCTGGATTACAGTCTGGGAGCTTCAGCAGCGTCTTCTCAGCCCACAGGTCTCATTGCCCTTGAATGCTCAGAAAGGCAGTAAGCAAAGCATGAGCAGGTACAGAGTGGGGTCAGTGAAGAGCTGTGCTCTGGGAAGACACTGACTGGTTTGTGCGTAAAGGGTGACCTTTTCTCGAGCATTGTTTCAGTGCTAGAACGCAGTAGAAACTGGTGGCCCTGTGGTCTGGCAGGAGTCCTGAAAGGAGCCTTAAGTGGTCTACATTACCGTAGGTCTGAGTTGCTGCAGAGCTGTGAGGCAGGGTGTGTCGCATAGGCACTTTCTGCCAACGTAAATGATAGTCCTGTCAGACACACGGACTTCCTGCTTGCTCCAAGACCTAGCTCCAGACGGAGCTCTTTCATTGTTCTTTGTTTTTCTTCCCTTAGAGAGCTGCCTGGAGCAGCTGGAGATCCGATTCCCCAGGGAACCTCTGCACACCATGTTTCTGCTGCCCATGCTCAAAGCGTCAAAGTCCCTCCAGCAGTTGTCCCTTGACAGCGCCACACTGCCCTGTTCTCAGGAGCTCGGACTCCTTTTGAAGGCGCTCAAAGGTACTCTGCTAACCTGTAGGTAGCATCACTGTGACACACAGAGTAGCTTCCTTGCTGTGATCTTCCATCCTTTAGCATGAAGCCAGCTCAGGTGGGTCAGTTTCTTCAGTGTGGACATCCTGAAATCTCCCAAGAAAAGGAAATGGGTGTCAGCCATCCCACTTTCCGTGCTGAGCATGTGAATGGTCCTGCACAGCAGGTTGGTTCCTTTTTAATTACCCACAATCCAGCACAAATTACCCACAGTCCAACTCAGTTTCTGGGCGTTAGCTGGTAGTTGGGTCAGGGTCTTTTTATCCCAAGGTGGAACAGTACTTTAACTAAGAACTTGTTTTGCTTTTAGAGTGCAATCCAAATTTGAAGAAACTGAGCTTTCATGATATGAACCTGGCTGAGCACCAGAAAGAAGTTCTGCTTTTGCTTCAGGATCCTGTCCTGCAAGGTACAGCAGACTCCTGGGTGCTGTTGCTTGGAAAGGTGCTGCAGGTGGCTGCTTTTGGCTGATGTTTAAGAGGCGATCTTCAAGTGCGTAAGGTTTAGCCAAATGTCACTGTCCCTGGAGCAGATCTGTAGCTGTTGGCAGAGTAGGAGTGTGTCTGGTTCTTTGTGCCAGCGGGGCAAGGAGAGGAGCTGCAGCAAAGCTGGTGTGTGCTGGAGGGAACAGTCTGTAGTCTTGGCTATAAAACAAAGATTTTTAACCTGCAGAGCACATCAGCCTTTAACTGGGTCAGCTGGCAAAGCCACTTCCCTGGTGTCATCTCTGCTCTCTTCCTGTGACAGAGCCGTGGTGCTGTTGTACGCAATCCACCGCTGGGGAAGCTTTGTTCTTGTGTATGGATTAGGGGCTGGAGCTGTCTGCAGGATGTAATTATGGAGTAATGAAGCACGAAGGGAGTAACTAACACATTTCTTCCGCAGAAATCACATTTTCCTTCTGCCGGCTGTTTGAAAGCTCTACTACCGAGTTTTTGTCAGAAATAATCAATACAGTGAAAAGAAATTCATCTCTGAAGAGCCTAAAACTGCCTGGGAATCGTCTTGGTGCGTACTGTGATTGTTGCTATGGGACCTTGACTTTAGACCACCTCTCTTGGAGATAACTTTGGGGTTGGAGTTAGGACCATTGCTAGCTGGTGACCTCTGTGCTGAACTTAACACGTGTGTGAACAGAGTGGATTTAGATCACAAATTAATGAGCACTGAGTTTATTTTTGAAAGGTAGAATTTCAGTTGCAGTCAGCAATGTACCAAGAGCCCAGGTGCTGCACAGGCATTACGGTTGCTTTTCTCTGCAGCAAAAGCAAGTATCAGCGGGACTCTAGATTTCACTGAACACTGATCTGCTTCTTCAGAGCCTTTAACAGGATCAGATCCAGCAGCAGATGCACTGTCTCTCCTTCAGAGGCACAGGTTTTGCCAAAGTTTGGGCATTTTGTGCCCTAAAAGGTGTTGGCAGCCACTGGAGGGATGGGAACAAGTAAAGGAAGGGTTTGTGTCAAAGAAGCGGAACTGAATTTACAGAAATTATAGGCTTTTTGGATCACAGGCCAAGTAGAAATGTTTGAGAAATGAATTTCAGGTAAATCCAGAATATTCTTTTCCGTTCTTTTAATGAAATGAAAGAGGAAAGCTTGGGATCACCTGAAATACACTTAATTTCTACGGTTTGTGTTTAACCCTGTGCTTTTGGCCATTTTTAAAACAAAGCTCTGCATATTGACTGCTCAAAACAAAAGCTGTCAATTGGATTTTTCTAGTGAAACAACCTGCCCTATCAGCAAATGTTTCCATTGCCATAAACGCTGTGTTCAGGGGGGTGAACTTGCTCTAGGCCACTGAGGGTGCAGAGATGAGCTCTTTTGCTGCATGCGCATGCTTACAGCCTCCTTTCTGCACCATTATCCCAGCCCTGTGGCCATTTAAATATTTAAGACAGTACCCAGTTTGCATCTAACACCCGCATTTCTCCCCTCTTAGGGAATCACAGGCTGGTTGCCCTCGCGGACATTTTCTCTGAAGATTCCTCCTCTTCTCTTTGCCAGCTGGATGTCAGGTATTCTGCTACTCTGAACACACTGAATTTCTTGTTTTGGGAGGGCCAGAGCTGAACTGGGCTGGGACAGCAGGAGAAGCCTGAACATGGTTTTGTTCCTTCCTCAAGGGAACCCCTGCCTAAGAAAAGCTTAGAGAATGCTGCAGCGGGCACATAAAACCTCAGGGACCTCCAGTATCTCTGAGGGATCTCACTGTCCCTTTTATAAATGCGACAAGCTCTGTCTTAAAAGTAGCTTTGGTTTGCTGCTCCCTTGGGAGGCTGCTGCAAGCCCTTCCTGCGCTGTAGGTTAGAACTGACATCCTTACATACTGATACTTAGGGATCAGCGTGAATAGCTTTGTTCCCGCTGCCCTGGAATAGGGAGAGAATGCTCTCATTGCTCCTGCCAGGTCCTGTGAATGCCTCTGCATTCTTTTCTATCATCTTTGGTCTTCAACCTGAACTGCTGCTCTCTTCTTGAGCGTGAATGGCCATAAAGGCAGGCAGTGACCTTCGTGAAGCACATGGAAGGTGACATTTCTGCACAACTACTACTTCTTGGTTTCAACCCCCCCTCCCCCTTCTTTACATCCTAAGGGCTCAGGTTGCTGAGAGTACACGGGTTTGACAGTTTGTTTAACCACGGCCACTCCTTCAGCAGCCTTGAGTCCTGAATCTGTACATAACCTTGTGAGAGGCACAATACCAGTTAAGTCCACTATGCAACTTCATATTTATTCACACACCTACACAGGGAAAAGGACCTTTTAATCTCCTAGAAACCCTGGGGGCCTGACATGTGCTCCTCAGCTTTTCTCAGAAGGAAAAGGTAAATGGTCACTGCTGAGGATTGCACTGGGCCAACTGCATTTTAAGGCCACGGCTAGGTCTACTCAAGTCAGTAGTAAAGAGGCCAGAAGAAGGAGTTTAACCTGTCATTGGTTACCACCATAGTTTTAAAAAGCTTCCAGCCCTTTATACTGCTGTGATTCAGTTTTATTTTTCATCAAAACTAACAGACTGCTCCCACTTTGTACTGCTGAAGGAAGTTGTACTTTGCATTGAAAAACCCTCAACTACCTGCCCAGGCATCTATTAGAAGGAACAGTAATTTAAACTACTCAAATTATAGCCTAGACTCTTAATGACTTTTTTTTTGTTCCTCCTTTCCCTGAAAAGCTCAAATTGCATCAAACCTGATGGGCTCCTGGAGTTCACAAAGAAGCTGGAAGGCCACATCCAGCAGAGAGGGGGACAGATTCAATTCACGCATCTCCGCCTCTTCCAAAATTGGCTGGACCAGGATGCTGAAACAGCTCAAGAAGCACTTCGGCGTCTCAAAGCTGTGTGCAGTGTGGTCAACGACTCCTGGGACTCATCCCAGGCCTTTGCCGACTACATCAGTGTCATGTGATGGATGCAGGAGAAAACGAATGAGCTTGAACTAAGCAGTTCAGTCCCTGGCCAGTAAGATTTATTTCACAGCACAGGTGGGGTTTTCTTCTCCTGGTTCAAGCAGGGTACAGCTGGTTCTGTCACTTTTCTATTCATTTGAAGAAGGGGTACCACCATGAAGTGACACATAAGGCCATGTGGGTCAAGGGTTGTGTTTCCAGGTGATCTAATTCTACCATCTTCTCAGTTTGAATATTTTAAGTGAGACAGATATCAAAAGAACTTCTGTGACTGCCTGCGGATCTCTGGACAAGCAGTTATTTATTTCACTAGGTGTTGTTACAAATGTCATGTTGTTTCAGCCAATATCTCATCAGTAACTATCTCCATCGCTGGAGAGACTCAGAAGCTTGTGGTCCTTGGCAGCCAGCTCTAGGTGACCTTGCTTTTGAGTAGGGGTGTTGGACAATACAATCTTGATGTCCCTTCCAACTTCAACCATTCTGTGAAATAAGAACGCCTCCCTCCACTCAAAGGGAGTAGAAAACAAGCTAAAAAAGCCCTCAGCCTCGACCTTTTATATTTGGAAAATTTTACTTTATACAAAAAAAATAAAATAATTCTTTATGTACCAAGTAGCCTGCTGTTTATTTACAATCATTTATCAAGGCATTTGTGACAAGAATTCTCACCCTTCTCCGATATCTGTAGTCATTTTTCAGGGGTTTTGAATAGTTTGTTCTTTTGTAACATTTTATAATAAAAATATAATTAAGACCCATAATGTACTAAAGTGTGAATTTTATTACTAGCTTGTAGTATGATCTAATTAAAACACTGCTAGATCAGGGGATCCTGCCCATAACAAAGCAAGTGGTTTTAGAAATGGAGTTACCTTAATAGAGCCTGATTTCCTACTGTATCCATGATCTTTCAGGCCAGATGTTCAACATAAAAGCTGAATTTTTTTTTCCCTTGTACAAATCCTCTTGTTCCTGAGTAATCAGCAAGGTGCACATTTCACAACAGAAATGGATCCTGCAAGTTTCTGATCAGCAGCTGTAAGCCATAGCTGTCAAGGAAAAAAACATGACTCTGCACATCAAGTGCTGCAGGCTTAACTTAAACCTGGAGACGCCACTTGGCTGAGTAGAAGGCACAGACACCAGCAGCATGAGAACCAGCGCCGACTCTGATCAAGCACACAAGATCCAGCTACTCCCAGTTCCCAAGGGGCTGTTTTTCAGGCACACAATACAACAGCAGAGAAAAAGCCACCGACTCCTTGCTGTTGCAGTCGACTGACCTCTCAGAAACCACGCTGCTCTGCTGTTCCACAGCCAGGCAACAATCCAGCATGTACAGCTTCTCACCGCCCCTTTCCTTGAAAGGGATTAAGGTGGGGTGGGCTGCCAGGGCAGCCCACCCTTGCCCCCACAGGGGACAGTAACCTGCTAGGGAATCCCTCGCTGCTCCTCATGGGAGTGGTGATGAAAAGCGAAGGTAACAGCAGCATCCCATGCGGCCTTCAGCACGGAGTCCTGCAGCCCCCGCTTGTCGGCACAGTGGTTCCACTGGGAGAGGTCAGAGGTGCAGTCGGAGCCTTCGGGAGGGGGCCGAACCTGGTGGCCGTTCACACAGCGACGACACTTGATCCTGGAACAGAGCGAGTGCAAGATCAGTGCCAGGTTCCTCCACTTCTTTAGTGTACAGGTTATTTAAAAATCCGGCCGTTTGGATTAACTCCCCTTCACCTGCAACACTGGCCACTGGATTTTCAGGCAGGATTAATTACTACCACATTTCATGTAAACACAACCACCTTCCGGCATGTGCAACATAAGGAATGAGTCACATTTTGGAAACCCTGAGGTTCTGTTTCTAATGGTGCTCCCCCTCCATGTTTAGCCATGTAGGAATGGTCCAGCAGGACCCAGGGGAAGATCAGGAGGAGTTTCCCTTGGAAAGTTGCTTACAGATCTAGAGTGAACACCCCCACTGCTAACACACTCTTAGCACTGTGTCAGGCTTCCTGAGTTCAAGAGAGCACACCATGCTCCAAACCGCTCCGTCCTGGCTCCCACCATGGCCACCAGGTTGTGCTCAGGCTGTTTTGGAGATGCCCTACTGAGCTGCCACATAAGGAGACGAAGAGTGGCAGCAGCCCCGCCAGCAAAGCTTGTTGCCATGCAGACAAGATACCTACAGAGAGCTAAGCTTTGAGTCAGCTTAAAATTAATCCTCCTCACTTCTTGCCTGAACTAAGAGTCTTAACTTTCACAGCGAAGCATTTTCCTGCACTCCCTGTCCTCTTTTTGCTGGCTACAATACCACAGGTCTCAGGGGTGGGGGAGAAGGGCAGGCAATGGAGAAGAGGATTCTTTTAGTCCCCAGAACAGCACTTGGATTGACCTCATGAATTCTTCACAGATATACAAGCCCTGGCAGTAAAAGCAGCTCAAGTTTGTGTGGAGATCACAAACCACCAGGAAGACAGCAGCAAGGAAGGACCAAGTTGGGCTCCACCAATTTGAACAGCTCTGATCAATTTTTCTCTCTTCATCAGCTGCAATATTTCATAGCCTCCAAACACAGGCAGCACCAAGATAGTTTGCTCACTTGTCCAGCCAGCACAGCTTTTTTTTAAGACAACAGAAAGGAAGGACAGCAAGGATGTGCTCATCTCCAGATGGTTAACAGCTTCAGAAGCAGAGACACTTGAGGTCCTCTCTTTCTGAGCTTCCTCCTGCTGCCTGAGGAACCCCTGAATCAGGAGACCAAACCGTGGAGGATTTTTTTTGCTGACCCCCATCCATTAAGTCAATCAGGGTACTCACTTGTCGTGGGTGTCACTGGTGGTGGTCTCATTCAGCGTGAAGAGCTCCTTCAGCTCCCCGAGTGAGAAGTGCCTTTCTACATCCTGCTCTTCATCCACTACGCAGCTGCTGAGGGCCTTCTTGTGGGTCTGGCGTTGGAATATCTTCTCCTCTATGGTCCCCGTCTAGAGGGGAGAGAGTCAGAGATGAAGCACAGTTGGGACACTGGTGTTAAAGGAGCACTACATTGGGAGAGTGTCGCAGATCAAATGGCAGTAAGCTGTCAGGACCACTTAGTGCCTTGCCAGACCAGTACAGACGACAGGCAAGTGTCATCTCCAACCATGGTTGCTGATCTAACCCAACTCTGCTTCTCTTGTCTTTCACTGTGGCTACAGAGTGGATCCAACAGAGATATGGAGGAGGAAGAGGTGGAACTGCCACCTGTATGTGAGCTGGAGCTCACACAGCGCGCCAGGTTGTGCTGCCAGAAAGGAACGGAGCTGAGCAGCTATAGCCACTCCCTGCCAAAAAAACAACCCAAACACAACCTCTCCCAAAAAACAGCAACAAGGGCTAGCCCTGGGTGACACCAGCAGCATTTGCTGGTTCACCCACACACAGATCAATCCCACCCACTGTCTGGAGGGAGATGACTACTTCTAGAACAGATGTGCAGAAAGCCCAGTATGCTGCATTTTTATGGCAAAAATCTAAGAGCAAAATGTCTGTATTACATTTGTTTGCAAAACAAAGGAGGGTGGTGATTAGTCATGTTTTGCAGACTGTTTTGGTTTGCTCATTTTAAAAGCCAAGGGCTTCCCTGCTTCCAGGTGCAGCCACGTCAGAGAAGTGGAAAGAACATCTGTTTTGTCAAAGTAAAATAATCGTTGATAAAGAAACACAAGCTTACCAAAAAAACTCAGAAAAAATCCACACAACAACAAATGAACAACAACAGCAAAAAAAAACAAACACCACAAACCCCACAGTCTGAACTAATGAGGTGAAGAGAGCAAGGGCCAAGAGGGGGCATTTCTGAGCAATAATCACCGCCAGCACTGCTGGACAAAGTATTACAGTAGCCTAAAAAGACAAGTCTGCTTTGTTCTTTTCCTTTACAGAGCAGCTACCCCACCTGCTAACTGGTAGCCCCATTCCAAAAGCTGCTGTAATTCTGGGAACGTACTGGCGGTTTATTAAGTACACATACACCCAACCAAAACAGACTGCAGCCAGACTGAAAAATAACAACTTCGGCATCAGACGCCCCACAAAATCAAAGAAGTCAGATGCCCAAATGACTTCAAAGGAACATCTTATCTGGAAAGCCACAGCTATTTCCATTTCTCAGAAACAAGTCACCATTAGAAGCCAAGGCTTGCAGTAATGACCCTCCAGAATGAACCTTCATGGTTTTCCCCAGCAACACATCTAAGGGTAGGAAGCATTTACGTTCCAATCCATTCTGGTCACCGACACAAAAGGGAATTCCCTTTCTGGTCCCAATCACAGCAGCCGCAGTCTGGGCTGGCACCAAGAACTCCATGTTGAGGAGGTGAGAGGAGTAAGACTCACTGAAAGCAGTCGATAGATGTAGCACGTCTTCTTCTGGCCATCGCGCCACACACGAGCCATGGCCTGCTCATCGTTAGCTGGATTCCAGTCCGGGTCAAACATAACCAGTCTGTTAGCCCCGATCAAATTCAAACCGCAGCCACCTGCTTTGCTGCTTAACATGAAGATAAACTCAGGGCTCTGTGAAAAAAGGCAGGTTTGGATTAAACTACGGAGGCAGCCGTACTTTTACTGGCAGGACAGCTGCTCACATCTGGCAAGTTCTACTCACCGAGGGGCTGTTGAATCGCTCCACAACCTTTGCTCTCTTTTTAATGGACATGGTGCCATCCAGCCGGACATATAAATACCTAGAATATACAGGGTTTGCTACAATCAGACTGCTGTGACCTTTAGAGCATCCTACTTAAAAGCAAAAAAAATCTCTCACAAACAGCCTTGTAACAAGGGCCTGGGCTTTAAGAGCCTTTGCAGAGGGACAGAGCTTTTCTGCTGAGTGACCCCAGTAGCCAAAGCACAAGCCACATTAGTTCCAACTCAGGAACATCTAAGGTAAAAGACAAGAGCACAAGTTCCTGCTGACAGAAACTTTAAAAATAGCCAGTTTCTTTTACAGTGTAAGCTGCAAGTACAGTCTTGCAGGATTAAACAAAATGAAGTCCAAAGACAAACCTCCTGTTCCTGCAGAGCTTTTCAAATAGGTCCAGTGTCTGAGTGTAGTTAGACACTAAAACCACCTTGTCGTTACTGGTGCTTTTTGTAACAGCAAGGATGTAGTCCAAAACCAGCATCTTTCCTGTATAAAAAGGAAAGAAAGAAGAAAGCTAAAGCAGAAGTTCCCAAATTCCAGACCCTGGAGAGGCACTTGATAAGATGCAGTCTCATGGTTGCCTGTCTTCAGCAGCACATTTATGCTGTTAAGTTCCACGGTACCTGAAAGCTGGGGTTCCACAGATTTGGTGCTGTACCCAGCAGGGAACAAGTCCAGGGCTCCCATAAAACCTTCTTCCTCTTCCACACACTTGTCATAGATAAGAGCAGGGTCTGGAGAACAAACAGAGCTCAGACTGTAGAGTGCACAAGGGAAACCAAAAAAGTCCCCCCACCAACAGTGCAAAACCCAAACACATTGTACGAGTGGAAAAACTCACGATTGCAGAGCTTCTTCAGGGAAGTGATGGAAGAGAGAGATGACACACTGATTTTGCCCTCCTTCAGCTCCTCCATGGGCTTGGCTTGCTTCAGGAAGTTCTTATACAGCTCAGCCTGCAGAGGTGTCAGCCTGAAACAGAACAAGAGCTCTGCAGTCTCAGCTTGCCCCCAAACCAACCCCATCCTTCCTCCTCCATCTACACATTGCATTCCATTTATCTCCAGTGCTCAATTCTTTAGCTACAGCACAGACAGCCTAGAACTGCCTCCAAAGCTGATGGGTAGAGCTTTGATATCTCAGCCCAGAGCTGGAAGAAGAGAACCTTACAGATACTCTGCGCAGCCCAGGGCTCTGCCATACACAGCTTCCCAGAGCACACCAGTTGGCTGGCAGAACCACCAGTTGTGCATTGCCCAGCCCCGCTTCAGAAGGAAAAACAACATATTGCCAATGGCTGCAATCTCTTTCCTAGAGGGAAGCAGTCACCATAAGCACTGAAGGGATTCTTGCAACTTTTTAGTCCTTCCTGTTGCTCCTCCCTTTTCCCAGGCACTGTTCAAGCTTTTGGGCTTTTTGGTACCTGCAGCAGACCACCTGCTCTATCTTCACTGGCAGGTATTTGGAGAGGATGTCTGAAGTTCTTCGGATTAAACACCTGCAGAGAAAGAAATGAAAATCAGATGCTGAGATGACATCAAGACCTTGTTTTATTACTATTATTCCTCATGAGCTCACCACAAATCCCTTTGATATCTAAAGTCTCCAAAGTCTGTGACAGCCTAACACATGGCAAAGGCCAGACAGCCACCATCCACACTAAGCCATGCTAAGAGGCTCTGCCGGCCCGTGCTACAGAACCCAATGTAACTCCCTGTCTTTGTGAGGCTTCCAAATTTGGTTCATGAGATCTGGAGAGATCAGGCATGATCCCACCTAACAGACTCCAATCCCTTATGGGAGAAACTCAGCTCTTCCTCAGACTACCAACAGCATTCTCAACTTTAGCCACAACAGATCAATGGCACAGACAGCAAAGAAGGACAGGATTTAACTACCACACAGTATGGACATAGTCCAAAGTACAAGCATGAAGCTCCCCAAGTAATAACTTAATAGCCACCCTCAGCCAAGATGGGTTCATTGTGTGGCCCAAGATTTCAACCAAGGGCATATACCCTTTGGGGCTCTAGAAATGCCCCATGGAGCAGTTCTACACCACTTTGGAAAAGGAATGGACTAGAAAAAGCGCTGAACTGAGCAACCAGAATAAGAAAGAGGTGCAGAAACCCAGTTCTGCCAGGAAATATTGAAAATATGATGTTATGAAACCTATAGAAGAAAGAAGCAGGGATATATGACAGCCCCAAAATATGTCAAAGGCTGCTAAAGAAAGGAATAATCTGGTCTCCAAACCCATAAGCAGTAGGATGAAAAGTAACAGGCTTAAACTGTAGTAAGGAAGATTTATGTTACACATTAAGAGCATTTTCTAACTGCAAAGACAGTGATGCCCTGGAAAAGGTGTCCTGGGGAATTTGTTTTCAGGGCTGAGCGGGGGTTAAGTAAGGGATGATTTAAGTCTAACACCTTCTACCTTGGGACAGCAAGATGGATTAGACACCTTCTCCAGGGCTCTTCCAGCCTTACGCCTATGATTCCACATATTTTTGCATCACTGCTTCATTTGTAATTCCTATCAAATTCAACCGATTCATCTGTTACTACTTATGTGCTTCACCTTCCCTATTAATGTGTCGTGACTGTTACACAATATAGGGCACAGCCAGGCACAAGCATTCCTGAACACGTTTTACACCTCTTTTCCATCAACTATAAAAAGAAATAAATGCACTTCAAGAAGGAATAAGCTCTTTCCCTCCCTTTCCTTTCTCTTAGGCTTCTGCAAGCTGACCTGAGTCAAGGTCAGGGCTGTCTCTATAGAGCGGCTGTACTCAGTGTGAAATTTGATTTACCATGACTACGAAACTGCAGGATTGTATTTGTGATGGTTGCAAAAGTTCAGATTAGGAAAAAAAAAGTGAAGATACCAGCAATGCTGAGAATTCAAAAGAGTCTCTAATAAGAGTTCTTATAGAGAGACAAGTGATTGCCAGCAGGTGCAATGAATTGGTTGTATTCACAAACAGAAAAGAAACCAGGTTTAAATAAATACCAAAAATCAACCAAAGAGAAGTAAGACAGCATTTTTTGTCACAGAGGTGCTTCTTCGGATCAAGAGTCACATCTCTGACGCTAGTAGTCTAATCCCATTAGCCCTACAGAGCCAACACAGCTATGGAAGTGTGATCCAGACTCCTTTGTGACTTGGGCAACCAACAGCAGAACTAAATAACACTCCTTATACTCATTCTGTCTGCCACTCAACATCTGGGCTGGATGGGTCTCAAGTCTGACATAGTCTACATTGTAGTTATGTTAACACAAATAAAAGGATGCTGCCTGACTCTTCAGATCCCAGGAGAAAACCGAAACATAAGAGTCAAACAATGATTCAGTATCTGAGTACATTTACTTGGAGGTGGCTGCAGCTGACTGTGCCATGTCAATGTGCTATTTTTCAGACTAAAGCTACATATTATGTAGATTTCTTAGGCAATAAATACTTGTACAATCTCCTGCTGAACGGACGTAACTGGCAAAAGAATTCATTACAGCTATAACTGTAATTTGGAAAGATACCAGTGTACACCGGGGGTTTATACAAAAGCTTTGCAAAGAGAAGAGGGATGAAGTTCACCTGTTCACGATGCTGATCAGCTCTTTAAGCCTCTCTTCTCCTTTGTGTCGCTCAGCTTCACTTGCATCTGCATCTCTGCCTTTCAAGATGGGAATTTCAAAGTGTCTTTTAAATTCCTGTGCAGTACCTGTACAAAACAGAAGTGAAAAGGTGACAATTACTACCAAATAAGCTTTGATCAGTACCCCACAACCCCAGTTGCAATACCAAAAGCACAGGGCCCAGCAGATAAAAAAAATTCTTTCCCTGTCAGTATGATTTGTTTTCCTCTCTGGCCAGGAAAGATTCAAACACTAGGCAGGCAAATCTAGACAACAGAAAATCATTTTGTACTCCAACAACAATACACTGCCAAAGGTCATACAATTTTAGTTAAACCTGAGTCCAGTCAGGCATGTACTGTTTATGCTTACATTCCAGATATACTTTTACTCCCAGATTTTGTCCTTGCAAACAGCAGCACAGGAATTAGGTGTGCCTGTTCCGAAATTATCTGTAATCAGTTGCTTATTACTGGTCACAGGCTGAAAGTGGAAAAAATGACTACTGCACGCACGCAGCTTTGTCGGCAACAGTTACAGTATCAACTTCATCTCAGAGAGAATGAACTGGAAGTACAGGGAGACTACTCTCGCCCAAAGTACAGGTCAAGAGGGCAGGGGAAATCACATCAGCTCCCTGTAATAACTACCCAAAATTGAAGCACATGGAAAAAGCAAATGTAGAACATCTACCATCCCTTCCCATCCTTTCCTTAAGAAATGCTGGGGGCAGAACAGCTGAACAGAGCAAGACACAGCTCAAATGATGCTTATAAGACTAAGAATCTGATGAATGGTGTTTAACTAGGGTTGTGTGTGCACTAGAATTAATGAGAAGCCTCTTGGACTGGATGCCCAGCAATCTGAGACAAACACAGGTGACAAGTTACAGCAACAAGGAAATGATTTACAGATTGGTTTATTTTCGCTCCTTGACAGAAAAAATGACCTCTCTTGACAAAGACAAGCTGTTCCACACTGGAAAGCAGCAGACCTGCTCCTAACCCAGTGACGCAGGAGAGGATGCAAAGACTACTTTGCTTTTAAAACAAAAGCAGAGCTTGCAGACATAAGTAGAGCATAGGAGCCAGAGACAGAACATTTCAATCTGCTACACCACCAGTTGTAGAAGGTGTTTGATCCTGAAAACTCACACTAATCAGTGCCTCTCCTCCAGACTCTTCTCTTTCTATCTCAGATGAGGTTAACTCCATATACGCAGGCCTCCCTTGCCTTAAAAAACATTAGCAGTCTTAACTACAAATACTAGACATCACCCTCAGCTTTCTCTCAGATTATCTGAAAGTGGGTTGCAGACCGCCAGAAATTCAGGCTTTGTTGACTAACTCTGACTATATAACCCTGAGTGTTGTACCTTGTCACATTTTACCTTAATGAATTCCCCTTCCAAAACACCTGTTAGAAGACTGGTGTACTATCAATTACAATCTTATTGAAACAGAGCTCTGATGACATACAGCTTCTAGAACAGGGAACCCTGATCTAGCCTCTGGATACAAACTGAAGGAGAGCAAGCCTCCAACCTCTACGTGACCTTTCCTCTCATTAATGTCTTGGTCGCTGCTTTCACTGGCACTGGCAGCTAGGGGAGGCCTTGACAGCAACTTCCCCCCCACCCTCATACCTCTCACACATTCACATCTTACCTAGGATGCCTGAATTGACGAAGTGCACCAGGCTGAAATATTCAAGCAGGTCATTCTGAATGGGAGTGCCTGAGATAAGGACTCGTCGAGGCGTATTTAAGCTGTTGAGAGCCTGGTATGTTTGGTTTTCAGAGTTCTTCAGTCTATGGCCCTTTGAAAAAAAGAAAAAAGGAATGAAGCTGATAAATCCAGTGGCCTTGATGGGAAGCAGCCTGGAGAACCTCAACAAGACTGATATGCTGTATCTTCCACAAGCCATCTCACCACTTTCCCCATTTCTGGTAGTGGACTAAGTGTCACGTGTATTCAACTGTTGTGACACACTTCTTTCAAAAGCAAGAATCTGGTGAGAAGCCATTACGTGATGTTACAAGCTTCCCAGACCAGGAACATCTGAGTCACACCCAGGCAAGATGGTCTACCATGAAAATAACAACTACCACATGGTCTAACTTGAAGAACTGTTTCCTATTAACACGAGGCACTGAACTCTGGGCCAGTAACAGTGCATCACCCAACATCAAGATCAGAAGCCATTCAGACCACCTATATCCAGGATTGCCACGCCTTCACACACTAATAAAAAGAGGTTCTGCACATCTTAGAGGGGTAATCTGAATACAGGCCCCATTTCCCATGCCTGGGAATAGCAACTTTATCAGCACCTGAGTGCTGTGCTGTAGGACAAAACGTAAGTGATGAGATGCCTTTTACAAGTGTCAGCCCGCTGCAGAGCAGAGTATTTACTGGGAAAGTATGGAAGACACAAGGACCCACATTCCCAGCACCCCTAGTTGCTGGCCCTGTCCCAGGGGCACCGAGATGTGTGGGCAGTCCCGGACTCAAGAGTTCTACTTGTGAGGACGCCTCCTCTTTTTAAGCTCCTCTCAGCAAATACAAACCCAAACCACTGGGTGGCACCACTATTTAACAAATCCCCTCTAATTGGCAGCAGAGGACACCTCAACAGTTCCTGAGGCCCCCAGATTGATCGTTTGAAGAAGTCAGAGGGTATTTGTTTTATTTTGTCCTTCAGAGCATCTCTGGGTCTCACTACCTATAATCACAAATACAGGGCAATAAATGAAAAAACAACTCCACTTCAGCCATGTGAAAGCAGAGCTTGACAACCCAGGCTCAACAAAGCTAGATCCAGCAGTCAGTGAGCAGAAGGTCAAGCCAGGTCCGTCTCTTCTTGAAAAGCAGCACGTGAGGTAACTCCTCACCCAGCTCTCCTACCTCTGCCCCAAACAAGAGGCTACAGAAGAGGAAAGACAGTCCTGCCATGGAAGAGCCCTTCAAACTCCCCCATGAGCACAGAATAAGATGGCCAGATAAAACAGCTGACAGCAGCCAACACTACACACAAGAGGACACTGAATCACAGAATCATTGAGGTCGGGACAGACCTCAGGAGTTTCCAGCCCAATCTCTTGCACAGAACAGAGACAAGTTAAAAATTACTGGGCAGGCCAAACAGAAAGTCACTTCTCACTTTAGCAAAGACAGACACAAACAGATGAAAACCAAATCGGTGAGCCAGGGCGCTACCATCCCAACAGAGTGAGGCCTCTTTCAGAGTCAAAGGCAGGCAGTGGACCTTCTTTCTGCTACATATTTGACATTGAGAAGACCCTAGTAGATGCCCCAGGGACCTACAAAGTGGCCACCACCTGGATTTTCTTTGCGTCTCAGCTCCTGAAAGCACCCCCTCTTGTTCAGGCTCACCCAGTACAGATGAGCTGATTGCCCAGAGCCTCTCAAACACCAGAAGCAGGGCTTTTTACAGCTAAATCTTGTTTCCCACTGACCTCCCCTCTTTTAAGAAAACAGAGACATTTTTGCCTAGATCTCAAGAACATATTAGGAACAGATTCTCCTTAAAGATTCCCCTGTACCTCATCACATATGACCAGCCCAACACTGCCCTTCTGTAATGCCTCGGCGTGGAGTCGGAAGGTCTCATAGGAGATGATCAGGATGGGTGAAGGCACTCGCAGGCCACGCTGGTTCATAAAGCCAACTGCAGACAGAAAGGGCAAAAAGGTAAAAGAAGGATGAGGAAAACTAGTAGAAAAGGGTTCAAGCTCTGTAGTCAAAACTTCTGCCTTAAAAATCTAGGAAAACCTGTCTGTTTCAATTACTCTGCGGCGTCCTTTCCACCCACATATACCCATGCTCCCTTCTCCACGACTCTCCCCATTTTCATCGCCCTCCCATCTCTGCCCACTCCCTTCCTGTTGTCTGGCTGGAGCAAAAAAGAGGCATAGGGACTGCCCTAACTTAAGCACATGACTAGACTTCATTATTCCAAAAGATTAACTATTACCAAACGTGCAAAGGCCTGATCTAAACATGTTAGTGGCGAGACTTTCATCAGTCTCCAGAGCTCTAATTCTTCCAATTCTCCAGAGCAGTCTTCTTCCAATGCAAGATTTTGACCTAAGACAGCCAACCACACCACTTGCAAACATTTCTGTACCTAGTTTACGGTCAATTTCTTCTTTGGAGCCTCCATCAATGGCCAGCGGCTGGATCCTTCCCCCCAGCCATTTCTCTACTTCATTGTACCAGTTTCTCACCAGGCTGGAGGGAGACACCACCATGGCTTTCTCTATTTCAGGCTTGCAGTCTGGACTTTGCCGGAGAAGCGTCCACATGAGCGTGATGCACTGCAGGGTTTTGCCCAGCCCCATTTCGTCTGCCATGATACAGCCATGACTCCCAGGGATCCGCCGGCTCGTCACACAGTCCCAGAGGAATTTCACTCCCTGCCAAAAAATTGTTCTCTCAGAGCAGGACGGGGACATCAGCAGAATGACAACTTCATTACAGCTTCATTACCGCAATGCAAAGGAACTGATAGTACAACAAACTGTGTAGTACATCCCTGGGGACATGCAGTGTTCTAGTGAGACAGAGGGAAATCACCCGAGACGCAGCTAAAATGCAGCCACATCTGTTTTGGAACAACATTATGGTGCCAACTCCTACCTCATAACATGCACGAAATCTTACTACATTTTAACTGTACAATTATAACTAGCTTCCTGACATGAATTCCCAGAAATTTCTATCCTTGGCTGCATAAGATAGGCCCAGTCCAGCAGCTAACCTGCATCAATCGCTGCAAACAGGTTAATCGTAACAGCATTGTAACAGCATCCAATTAAGTAGTTTTAAGAACACAGAATCATACAGTGAGGAGAATTGTTCCTGCTGCCTGATTAACTGCCAGAATACCCTCAGCAGCCCTCATCGCTTCTGCCTAGAAGCACAATGACTCACCTGGGTACTAAAGGTCCAAAGCAGATTTAGCTTCAGAGAAGACACAGGGCTGAGGTTATAGCCCACGTCACATGGTGGGAGAAGAGCTCAGCCCTGAATTAGGCTCTGACACATCACCAAGACAGATAAAAGTAAACAAAGGAGAGAGAGACAGACTCTGCAAAATGTTCTTGTATCATGTGATGATAGAGAAAACCAGGGCATTGTGCTGGGAATGTACAAGCTCCCTGCATTGTGTCAACAGAGATTCACCTCTCTGTGCTCCACTATTTAGTACTGGAAGATGGAGCACCTTCACTAGCGCTTTCAAGTCCTTCTCTTTCTTTCTTATGCCCTTAACATCAGATTAATGAAGTTTATTTAAGCCAGTTGAACAATTATGAAATACATTACTGACTAAAAGAGTGCATCTGGCTGGGGATCCAGCTGGGTAACCTTCCAGTAACTGGGCAAAAGACAAGGCAAATACAGAGCGAAGCTGTACTGCAGTCTGGGAGCATCACCTGAATAAAGCAGCACAGGACTCTTAGCAGGCCAAGACTTATTGGTCAAACTAGAACACAGACTTCTTTATCAGAGATATCTAGCTGCAAAAAAAACCAGACATTGTGCCCAGGACACCAACATAATTATCATTACTTGACAAAAGCACCAGCAGGCAGTATCTTACCCAAAACCAGAGTGCTTCCAGCTATGTAGTCAGAGACAAGCATTGCACTGGGTCACAAGTTCAGTACCAACTCTGAGATAAAAGTACAAGGTCCGAGCAGCCTGCAGCATTCTTAGAGCCATCTGAAGATCTCCCATGCAAGGGACACATTCAGCTTGACCTGCTTAACCTGCAAGATCAGCAATCACAGCTTTCATCTGCGCTGCCTCTAGGCTTAAGTGATAATATACTGCATCTGTGATGAACTTCATACTGTCCAGATACCTATGCTAGATATTTGGAGATTAGTACACACTGCTTCAATATTGTGATGCTGCACATATTTATGACATAAAACGTTTTTCAACTCTCTCCACTGGCAAATTCCAAGTCTATGTAGGTCATGGACAGCTCACACCTATGAAGAGGAGCCTCTGACTAAAACACGATGAAGTAGGAATCTACTCCACGCTGTGCTGGGAACCACGGTACCAGAAAGAAGAACTTCAGTGTTTCCTGGCTCAAAGACTGTGGATCCAATTAATTCTGCTGACCAGGAAAACACAGTGATGGACAGTCTGCCCTGCCTAACACAAGACTGGGCTGCAACGTAATTTATTGCAACTATATCCCATCACATTCCACAATGAGTTCCACTCAGCAGAGCTACATCTCCAGACTTCAAGATAAGTAAAGGCTGGACTTTAAGCCCTGACTCTGCGAGATCCCATCTTCGTGCAGAATCTGAGCTCTTCCTAAGGTATAACTGGTGACACAGAAGTCAGGCAATGCGCTTTCCTAGACCTGTACAACCAGCCCACAATGAAGAAACTCTCCCAGTTTCCACTATCAGCTGGCCTGACCTACAAACACAGAGAACACACCTGTGCATTAGGCAGCATCATGTTTAGGCTGGAAGTGCTCTGGCCCTGCTAGATCAGAGGGAAGAGAAAGTTCTTACCCATAAGAAAGCAGTAAATTTTCACATTTTTAAGGACAAAGAGGACTGTCGCAATACTCCCAGCATGTCCTCTTGCTAAACATGGGACAGCAAATATTTGCAGCATTCAGGCCTCTAAGAAGATGGTTAAAACAAATGTTTCACTTTGCATTTGCAACAGGCTAGAGCCTGTTAAGACTGCCACAGACTGTTAGTCCGTGAGGTCCATGTAGACCTCACAGCTGTGAGTGAGTAACAACTCCAGCAGAGGAACTGCACCTTTTTGAAAGGCTGCAAGCCATACTCTCAGGTCCCGATGGCAAACTTACCTCTCTCTGATGGGGCCGTAAAACACGGCTGAGGACAGGATCCACCACGACATGGACAGGTGCTTTGTCCCTGCAGAGGCAGTCAAGGAAGAAGACAGTGTGATTAATGAACTCGGCACAGCATATGTTTAGTTTTTTTAAAATCTCACTGCTATACTGAACACTCCCCAGTGGCACAAAGGAAGTAACTGCCAACAAGCAAGAGAAAAAATGGATTAATTCAGTTTTAAGAATGAAGTCACAGGGGCCTGATTTACAATCTAAAACATCAGTGAAACCATGTATTTGGGCTGTGGTTAAAACAAGGGCAGAATGTGGTTCAGAGACACAGTTAAAAAGTCATTCTTATTTGCCTCGTTTCAATAACAATATTGTAACTGCATTACTGGAGAGAGGAATCTCCTTATCTGTCCACGAAAATCCAGCTGACAACCCTTTTAAGTTATAACAACAGCACGAAAGGAACTAATTCAGAATAAAAACTTAGGCGGCCTAATATTTGACTGTCAGTCATCTCCTTTCGCTTGTCCCTAGATGCTGATGTTTCCTGACTAGTGACAAAGCCATAAGATTTTCTAAGCAGCTTCTCCATGTGCGCATCCTCATTCCCTTCAACAGGTTTAAGTTATTGATGAGTGAGAGATGAAACACCCTGTGGAAGAATACAAACAATCCAGCATAGGTACAGTCCTCCTTCGATCGCTACCATACCTGGAACAATTCAGGGGCAGAATACTTGGAGCCAAACTTCCCTTGATGTTCAGACCCTAGCTCAGACACATCTGGGAAGAAAGCACACAAACCTACACGTACAAGGAGGTCAGAGCTGAAGCATTTGTGCCAGGTGATGACTCACTTGTCTATTTTCAGCTGGTCGTGGGCACTCAGCAGCGGGGGCTCGTACAGAACGAGAGCTCCTTCCTCAAAAGGGTCATGGAGCGGACTCCTCAGCCCTGCCCGCTTGATACCCAGAGCACGCAAGCCCAGTGGCCCTGAAAGCAAACAAAGGCACAACTCAAAGAACAACTTCTTCCTGGAAGAAAGCAGAGCCCAGCAGAAGAGTCTGATTACATTTAGGAACAGTGAATTAATTGGGTGCTGGAGAGGAGATGCAGGCACAGCTGGTGTAGACAGCAAACCCACGCAGGGCGGTTGTTTGGCAGCATTCTGCCAGCACACAGAGAGAAAGAATACAACGAAGGGAGCAGAGGCAAAGATGGAGCAATGGCACTGCCCACCACACGGGGTGCACCAAAATAGGCACGACTGGGTGCAGCAGATGCCATATATGCTGGCACACAACACCGTAAATTGTCTTGCAAGGTGACCAACGGTTTCATCCCAGATCTGTGCCACCAGCATTCAACCATAAACAGGCACAACGTCTCCCTCAGGTATCTCTGGGCATCAGAGCTACGCCTAGTACCTAAAGGGTGTTGTTCTCATTTTCTAAAAGACAAGCAGGATTCCAGAATGTACATCTCAGCAGTGCCATAAATACATTCCCACATACATAGCAAACACTGGGTCAAATCCTCTTTTTGTATCACCTGACCAAGACTTAGCCAGAGTTGTATCTTTTATGCAAAGTCCAGAAGTGATCTTTAACACTGATCAAGTTTTACCGTATCATAGTTAGCAACATGCTGCCATTAATTACCTACTCTAACGTATTATTTTCTCTCTGCTGAGCAATAGTAGATATTTGGCCTTGGAGCCAATTTCTGTGAAAAGCAGAAAACAAAGATAAGTCCCTTTTCCGAGTATTATATTTTAAAGTCACAGTTTTAGAATGGGGATGAAAATAAAAACAACACACATAGAAATCCCTTTTCCCACCAAAACTCGGGCAACTGTGCAGGACTGGTTTTGCTTGGGAAAGATTCAAGCAGGGTCAACTTGCCCCCTGCTTGCTAAAGCTTCTCGCAGAATGCCAATGTATCACAAGCTGAGGCAATATTATATGCACACCAAGAAAAGAGAACACAAAACAGCCTCATCTCCCAATTAAAAGAGAAAGATAACAGCCACAGAAAGCAGCTTCACCAGCTACAGTTCTGTTTCAGCCTCCTGACAAATCTGCTTTTAAACAAGCCAACTTTGTCAAACTCTTTTGGGGCTTGTCATTTCGTAGTCAGTGTCTGCCTACAGACATATTTTTATAACTGAAGTTTGAATTTTTCAGCTGGAGGGTGAAGGGGAAGAAGGGGACAAGAACAGGCCCATTTGTTTCTGAGATCTTGTGTTTCACTGATTCAAACCAGCTGAGGCTTTGAACTTCAAAACTACCTTGCTTTGAAGATCACCTTGAGACTCAACAAACCAAGCCAAGTAGAAAGAAAACTGGCACATACTATCTTTTTCAGCTATAGCCTTGTCTGTTAGTGCCATTAGGGTATTATTTAGATGGTAAACCTTCATTGCTTGGAATTCATCTTGCTTTTGTATTTGCAATACAGTGCACAATCTTCTGGCACTACATCAAATACATAGCAGTAAGAATACAAAATCCAATTCTGAAGTGTAGGATTATCCAAACTAAACACTAGTAAGAAATATGAAGACTTTGCTAATGTGCCAGTATTTTTCTTTTGGAATTAAGTCAGGATTTCTGGAACGTATGCATCAGTGCAAAAAATAACAATAATCCCCACAGATATATTTGACAGGCCCAAGCATCATCTGTTTTACCCCAGTTAGTCAACACAGACAATCCTTAAACCTCCTCATCTTACCTTTATAATTTGGAATGGGGACTTTGAAGGGTTTGGACAAAATGCTGCGGATAAAAGCCTCCTAGGAATTCAGAAAGAAAACACGCTTAAGAAGTCTGAAATCAGAGATTGCTCAGGAAGGCAACCCTAGGACATTTTTTGAGAACTCCATTTTGCCAAGTGCTTAGAGTCCTTCTATTTAATCTATCCAAGCTTCAACTCCAACTATTTTCAAGAGTATTCAAAAGGAAGAAAGTTACAAACCAGCACAATTCCCCCCACCAATTCTGTTTTTCAAAACTATTTTCCCTTGGGTTTTCTAATGCGTGAAATTGATTTTTCAAAACTCTCATCTTCTAAAATCCACTGGCATTATTCGCTTCTTTAAATGCTATTCCTCCCCCCTGCCTTGGTAATTCAGTCAAGCAATTTGTTTCCTGTAAAGGAGCTGGGTTGCCATTGTGGGAACACCCGAGCTGGATCAGAAAGCACCCAGCCTGTCCAGCACCTGGTCTCCAGCAGTGGAAGCCCAGACAGAACTGGCAAGCAGATAGCACTTGAGCCATCTGTGTGGAAAGCTACCCACACCCCTGGGCACTGTCCTTCACCTACAACCCACAGAACTCTCTTACTCAGAATTTCCATTATAGAAAGTTCCCCATCACACCACCTTCGAAATTAAATGGTTGGAGTTAGAAAAAGGTCTCTCTTAAAGACTCTGTGTGTGGCACTTCCATAAGACCTGTGATTAAACAGGATCCATGGAAGCATTTGGATTCCCTTGATGAATGAGCTCCATATGCAACCCACCTGCTACGGTGTGCCACCAGTAACACCCACTTACATGCTGACTGCTATCCTGGCAGTGAGGTCTATTGGTCAACTGAGCCAAGGGTTTCCGGAAAGGTGACCTGTAACATTCTCCACTCTCTGTCTCGCTGACTGCCTTCTGTCTCTTCCGAGCCTGAAAAACAGAATCAAAACAAATCAGGGACATCTGATGAGACCAGAAGATAGATGCATCACTGTCACACTCAGTAAGCACCTAACCACCCAGCCAATCCACCCAGCCAGCTGAGCATCTCTGAACAGACCCAATCATTACTCACCTCCGCTGCCAAAGGACAGAGCCAAAAACAACACCAAGGTCACCATGCCCTACAGTTGAGCCTGCATGAGGACTAATTTAATTTACTCTTCTAATTACAAAAATAGCTACCACACTCCAACGCAGGCTAGTATGAACTAAGATTCATGTTCCCCCCCCTAAAAAAAAAAGCAGAAGAAAGAGAAAACAGAAGGATCAACAGCATAGAACAAAGTACATGAAAGTCCCCAGAGGCTCCCACAGCATCTGCTTTTACACAGGTGATAGGCCTCACACTGAAACCTAAATTTCAGACACTTAGCAAAGCACAATGATAAACAAGTCATTGATCTGTTTCCTGATTTAACACAGTCCTCTTCAGATTGAGGCATGGTTTTAATCACCTGCTGGCATAGAAAAAGAGATTTGACACAGAAAGCACTATGTGAGACTCTTTGACCTGTATGACATATAACATAGCATCATAATACTCTGTTTTGGCTTAAACGTCTATCTATTCTTAGCTACCATCCCTCTCACAAACCACCTGGAAGCTCTCCCAGGGATAGTTTTTCCATAACCACGAAGCATCAAGTGTACACAACGAAGTCCTTCCACTAACTGCACGGTGAGACATGAGTTTTCTCCCCAACTGCTGAAAACAGCATAAACTCGGGGCCTGACCCTCAACCCCCAGCAGATCGGGGCGGTAACAACTTCCCATCAGGGACTGACCAGCCACCGCATCCCCCTTGGGCCGAGGCCGCCATGTCCCGAGGCCCCCTCACTCACCGTCGGGGGGTGCCAGTCCCCATCTTCCTCCTCCTCCTCCTCCTCGCCCGCCTTCCTCTTGGCCAGCTGGCTGGGGGCCAGGCTCCTCCGCTGGAAGAGGGGCACAACACACACTCTGAGGGGGCGGCAGGTCCCGGGGGGGGGGGGGGGGGCACCCCAAAACCCCCCCGCCCGGCCCGGGGCCCGCCCCCCCC
>JAOXJK010000004.1:24436590-24459140 GCA_025774025.1 Xenus cinereus | reverse complement strand
CCCCCCCCCCCACCCGATAACCCCACGGCCCGTCCCGGTGCCCGCCGCCCACTCACTCACTCACTCACTCACTCACTCACTCACTCACTCACTCACTCACCATCGCCTCACGGGGAAGGGGGCGGGGGGGGGGGAGCGGTAACGTCCCGCGCGCCGAGCGGTTCCCGCGCGCCGGGCGGGAGGCGGCAAACGCTCCGCCCCGCCTCTTCTCCGAGGCAACAGGCACGGCCAAGCGAGCGCCGAGCGCGTATCGACCCGCTCGGGGTTCCGCTGAGGGACGGGGCGGAAAGACAGACAGACCGCCCAGCAGTGGGGTGAGGAGGGATGGCGGCTCCGCTGGGGTTGATCCCCCACCCCTTGGGCTGCTGGAAACCTCCCCTCCGGCTGCTAGAGTTCCCCCCGCCGGCTGCTGGACGCCCCCCGGCTGCTGGAGGCGCCCCCCCACCGCCAGGCCGCGGGCAGAGGCCTCCCTGCAGCCCCCTCCCTGTAGCCGCCCCCCCCCCAGTACCTCAGGGCTTGCTTACCCTCCCTCGGTGCTGTGGGTCAGGCGCTGGCAGGAGGGTCGGCGCCACGGGCGCGCAAAGGTGCGAGGAGGAGAGGTTCAGCCTTAAAATGAAGGGAGTGAGGCTGATTTTGAAGGCAGAGCCCCCATGGCTGTGGGGAGGGCTGGTAACAGTAGTGGAGTTACTGGGTGATGTGACACAAGCAGGGGGGTGACCCTTAGCACCGAGGAGAGGGAGCTGTGGAGAGGGAGCTGCCTTCCCTCTGCAGTCGTGTTTCAAAACAGACTTGACGCTTTTGCACAATTTTATATTATTTTACATACTTACATCCTCTTCAGAGAATGGCCCACCCTAAAATCCTGATGATGGACCAGCATCTGTCTGTGCACCCACAGAACAAAAAGACAATCCCTTTGGTACATCCTGGAGGGTATTTGGGGGAGTTCAGTGAAAAGCAAACTCAGAGCCGTGGCAATTGGAGCATAGATTTGTTTTCCTTGCAAGAGAAGGGCGGGCTAGTACTCAGGGAAGAGCGAGGCTGTTCCTCTTCCATGGATCACGGCTGACATGATAAATGAGGACTAGTGCTCACCAAGCAATTTAAAGGACAGACTTTTTACAAATTGCAAAACCACAGCATTCTGGAGACACCCAGCTAAATTCTCCCTCTAGCTAAACAAGGGAAACCCCAAACAGCTCCATGAAATAAGCCAAGTCTTCTGATCCGTGCTGCTAATCCATCAGCAGGCAGAGAAGGCACCTTCAAGATGAGATTCCCACGCAGTTTTTCATACAAGATGGGCCTCTCTCAGGCCTCAAAGCGTATCCTCTGGAGCCTGTGGGTTCCTGGAGTCCTCAGCGGCTGACAGCGTTCATAGATCTTGAGAAACATGGCAAATCACCAGACGGCATTTGTGGAGCACCTGGGGATGGGCAGGGAGTGAAACATGGCCTTCAGTGCAGTCCAGCAGAGCAAACAAGTTGATGTGCAATGCCCTGCAGCTCTTAAAAGGACTTTGTCTTTCCTTCCTCCTCCAAGGAGGAAAAGGAGAAAGGGAAGGATGGTTTTCCCCTTTGTTGGTTGTTTCCCTGGTAAATAAATTAAATGGAAAACCTTATTTCAGTCGCTTGCAGTTGCACGTCTGACCTTAGACATCAAGAAACACAAAAAGCCCCTTTGGCAGTATCCCCACCTCAAGTTATGTACTGTATTCAGTTTATTAAACATCTACGTTAATACAGTTATGCACCTTTAAAACATGGGCAATAAAATAGGGTGGGTATAAGACAAAGCCAAATTCTTGCATATATAGGACGTGAGGTGTAAGTGGGCATAGATTCCCTGCAGCCATTTACACCTCCTGAATACCTAGTACCTTAACTTCACTTTTTTTCCTGTCTTTTAAGTCCAAATCTATTTGTCACTATTTTATTCCCAAAGTGCTTTCAGAGCTCAGTGACGAATGTTAGATGTTGCAATTACTGGCTCACTGGGCAGAGAGTGGTTCTATAGGAAGGTAATTGGCTATTTTTCTTGGCATGAATAATATTCGCATTAATAGCCTCCCTCACCACGGCTTTGAAAGCAATTCTGCTGCGTGCATTTTTTGCCTGCCATGGGAACAGACACATTTTCTGGCCCAGGCCGGGCTGGGTCAATAATAAGAGGAAGGGGAGGCAAAATGCTCTTTTCCTGCTCCACGTAAAGCGACAAGAAAGATCTTAGTCATCTTATACCCAACACAGAACCTCTGAGGACTCCATCCTGCGACAGCTTTTCTCTTCTAACCATTCGTGACAAGTCCCGGAGGGAAATTTGGGGTGATGCTAACACCTGAGTGTGACCAACCGTGCCGTGAGCCTGGGACAAGGTGGACATGGATGAGAGAGATCCCCTTTCTTCCCAAAGAAACTGAGAGGTACAGCAGAAAGAAATATTTTGTTCATTCTCCAGAGGGCAAGATCGAAGGGCTTGCCCAAGGTGCCAGGGGCAAGGTCAGCGATGTGGGTCTTTCTGCTGCTGTGGGTCTCAGCACAGACCCTGCTCAGCCTTCTCTTTTCCACTCTTCTCTCCAAACTGGCACCTTCTGGCAGAGGTTAAGTCCTCCCCTCTTCCCCCTTTCTAATTACACAATTTAGTCCTTTTCTAGCTGTAATCAGCTCCCATTTATACAGCCCTGAGAGATCACAGGATAATCACCATGGGGAATAATCCTGTGATTTCCCTTGTCATCTCTGCAGGATGCTGAGTCCCTCCAGTACCAGCAAGGAGAGGGGAAGATGCCAAACATCTTCCTCAGGGCTCTACAGGATTAGGCCAAAAAAAGGGTAAAAAAAATATATTAAAAATCATCAAACGGAGCCTGTCTTCCACCATGATATGAACTCGAGGTACTCCCTCAGTGTCAGCCACCACTGCACTTCAGTGGGACCTGGTAGATACAATGGCTCTCCAGTGACCTCCCTGATTTGTGGGATCTCCCTTATTTTACACCCTTTTTTTGTTTTTTGAAGCTCCTTCCTTTTGCTGTGGAGTGCAGGTCCTCCTCATCTCCCCACAGAAACTTTTAAGAAACATGTTGCAGGAATTGGGGCCTCGTATCAAGCTCTTTGCAGGCAAGAATAAGGACAGGTCCTGCCCAAGACAGCTTGTGACCTTTGTAGCAGGCAAAAAGCAGCATGAGGGAGAGATAATGCGAGAAAATGTCTCCTGATGGAAGGACACCTCAGACCTTGTCTAACAGCTTCAGCCATTCTGCAATGAAAAGCGAAGGTGAAAAGCTGTAATCACAATAACAAGGGCAGAGCTACAGCTTTAACAAAATTCAGTGGTGCCACCTGGATCTTCTCAGGGGAAGCTCTGAAAGGACCAGGACTGCAGGATGAAGACAACCACGCATCAGTATAGCTTGGCCATATTCAGTTGGGAAACTAATTAGTTAAATGTCCTTCCAGTTAATTCCTTTGCAAACCACGAGAGGGAAACTGAGTACGATCAGACCAAGATGCTGTCAGTTGGAGTTGTGATCCCATTTCATCACTGCCAGAGACAGCTCAGCTGCCCCTCCACCAAAGCCACTTATTGAGAGAGGAAACATTAAGTGCTTTAAAAATATTAAATTCAGGGAGAAAAATCTTTTTCCTTTCTGGGAGTCAGGTGCCATTCAACACACTGGACAGAGGCAGAGCTTCAGCAGTGAGGATCCCGGCGCTGCCACTGCTTTCGGCAAGTTTGCACGAATATCACCCACAAGAGAACTGAGTCACGAGCCCCAGACTGATGCGAGTCGGGCGGCTGACACGATTCCCACCCCCGGCCGTCTGTCTGCTGAGCTGCCACCACACTCCAGCACTTACAGCTGTGGCCCAGAAGCGAAGGGCTGTGGCTATGGGGCTGACCCACATCCCACCCCGCCATCCCTGCGGTACCCTTCATCGCAGCCTTACAGCACCCACTTACCTCAGCCTGAACCCCGCTCTGTGGCGAGCACACCCAAAGGCACAGTCCTTGTGTCCCACAGCGGGGTGGCACAGCTGGGCGACCGCTGTCCACTTCGGTCTTGGAGCCCTTCGCCATCACGCATTACGTATTAGATTTCACAGCTTCTTTTGATTCTTTTATGACTGCTGTCCCTTTGGCCCCAGTGGTACCTAATCCTTATTACTGTTAGAAGAGCAAAAAATAAATCTTTGCTAATCTTGTTTATTTACAAAAAAAAAGACCCACAAAATCCTATTTCCTTGAAGCAGCAAAGGCAAAAGCAGCAGGGAAAAATCTCCACAGCTGCTATTCCAGTGAGTTTTGAGCCCCAGAAATGCTGCAGAGCTCCCTGCTTCCTTGTGGGTTTGATGCTTCCCTCTCCAAATATGTCCTTGCCCCCGTGTCGGAAATCAAGACGACCTCCCCTTGAAGCCAGAGACCTCTGCACCATGCTGAGTCACAAGCCATGGGTGGAAAGCCATGAGGTGGGGAAGGGACTGGTGGCCCAGAGACAGGAAGAGGACGTGGGATGAGCAGGGAGGTAGGAAGATGGGTGGCCTCCAGCTAACGCAACAGTCTCCTCGAGGGACTAAGCCCTGGGCTTTCTCCTTCAACGTTGTTGCTGCATCCAGTACTTAACCACAGTCTCCCTGTCCCTAATTTGACATTAAGCAACTGATTCCTTTTCAGGCTCCTGGCACTGGGTAAAGAGTATCTGGAAGCAGAGGCCACCCACCAGCCTGGGTTTAGCATCGCTCACCTACAAAGCGATATCCTCCCCGCTTCGAGAAAACCATCAGCAACTTGAGTGCTTCAGCTGCTTCCCGCTCCATGGGAAGGCTTTCAAAAGCCAGCCCTTCATTGAGGAGGGAGGCTGTCCCCACGGGGTATTTCCCCCTGCACTACCTTCACTTCTAATTTAATTTTTTTGCCAAAATGTTTTTAAACATGCATGAGCCTGACTCAGCAACCCAAAACATTTCATTTGATGCAAAGCAAAATGTTCTGTTTTGTTTACAAGCTAATTAGCCAGTCTTATCTCCCTCACCTTTATAAGCACAGGCAAGCCAACAACACAACCTGCAAACATTAAAAAGCCTGGTTTTAGGAAACGTCAGAGTCAAGCTGTGTTGGCACTCCCAAAAACACATCCCTCATTTCTTAAAGGGAGGAGGGGAGGCCAAAATGACTTCCCAAATTCAGCTTGATGTTGCAAATTGGTTTAGCCCTGCTGAAGGTCCATTTTTGCAAGAAATTTACAATCAGTTGCAATTTTCCTTGCCAGGCTCAGACGTGTGCAGAGCACTCAGAGAGCTGCAGAACAAATCCAAGGGCAGATCGCAGCCTTCTGGACCAAGGGCAGCCCCTGATCCTGCTGGGTCCTCACCACTCACCCAGCACCACCACCAGAATTCTTTAGGGCTGCATTCAGGGGTGCTGCTCGTGGGTACAAATACACCTTTATGCAAATCCAGTCACAGGAGCAGGGCTGAAATAAATAGGATTGCAACCACCTTCCCATAACAGCTACCTCCATCATGTCATTTTTATGATCTATGGAGAGACACCCACCATAGTCTATCTGGGTGTGAAAGCTGAAAGACAGAATACATTATATATATATATACACACACACACTTACTTTCTAAGCAGTTAATCTACCAAGCACCCTCCACCACATTTAAAAATGTTTGCTTATCAGTTTGCATGACCAAGAAAGACTTTTCTGCAAATGTTTCTTTTTTTTCCAGGGCAGGAGGAATTGCTTCCCTCCCTGCTGTCTGAGTCTGCAGAGACCAAGCACTGGCTGCCCTCGGGAGAAGTCTGGCCCCCGCGTATGATTTTTGTGATTTATACAACCTCCAAGGCCAGGAGCAAGGCTGGCTGGCAGCGGAGGTGCTCTCTACACTGAGACCTGGGCTTGAGGAAACCGTCTTGATGGTTGGTGGAGGTGCATCCCTTGGAAGACACCTTCTGAAGCATGCATGGTCCCCAAACACTTCAGCTCCTCTGTTTTAAGGGAGGCTGGAAGGGATTGAGTGGAAAACACAGACAACAAGGTTTTCAAATTATTTTTTGGAGGAGTATCTGGTCCTTCCCAAACCTTCCCACTATGGTACCAGGTTGCCCCAGATCCCGTATGGCTCCCATGAGTTCCAGGACCAGCTTGGGAACTCACAGCACGGACCATGCAACCTTAAACACACCTGGTTTCACTGGGTGGACAGACCATCATATTTCTGAGCTAATTAGGGATGTGGCACCCCGACCGAGTGTGAGTACTCTCCCCAACCACTTTGTCTTTGCTTAGAGAAGTCCTTCTGGCAGGAGGCAAAATGTTATTCTCTCTGCACCTGATTAAATCTCAATAGAAAAAAAAATAATCTGGCTCCTATACGTAATGGCTCAGGACAGAGGAAACATCATTTCATTGGGGCAATTAGCGCAGTCTAATTAAACCCCAGTCTTCTGATCAGGCTCAGCTGATTAAGTGGGTTGCAGACACTCTGGATTATATTAACGAAATGAATCAGTTAATTACATGACAATCAATAAGAAGCAAAAAGTAGGACAAGCAATTTGCCTTTAAATGACCATCTAAATTCATCAACATGATACACGTTGTAAGTGTTAAAGGAAGGGGCAGACATGACATATCTCTTAGGCACTAAGATAATCATTTCTGATAGCTGCAATTCATGAAAAGCAGAGAACTTACAGCATATCCCTGGAAAAAAAACCATTTTTTTTTAATAATAATTTATAAAATAAGCAGGGCACCAGCCACCTCAGCTACTTGGGGGGGGGAAGGGAAAACAACCCACCTTCAAAAACTCAGCTCTTTAATAAATCGAAAGTCTTAGTTTGGAGTTGTAACCTAAAATGGCCAGCATTGCTTTGAACCAGAGACATTGTGGTCTTGAATGATTATCTGACTTAGAGCTCCCATCCAAATTGAAAACCGTGGTGAAGTGGGAGCTGGAAAATGACATTGTTAAAGAGGCAATTTTTGCCCTGAAAAGCTTACAGCCTGAATGGAAGGACTTAAAAAAATAAAGGGGGGAAAACTGTTTTGTGAAAAATACAGAGCTATCTGTTGTTCTCTTTTTGCAGGGTTCAAAACAGGCAGACCACGAAGGATTTTCAGCATTTGTAATGAGTGTTTTTAATAGTTTGGGGATATATTTTTAAACAAAAAACAACAACAAAAAAACCCCCCAAAAATCATTATCAAAATGGCTATTGAGAATTTCTCCTCTCTGAAAGCAAGCTTTTCAGTCAAGCAAAAAAGCAATAACATTTTAAAGAAAAAAAATTCAGTGAAAATGTCATAAAAAATGAAATGTCTGACAAGCACAACAATCTTCCCAGCCCTGAAAAAAGGGATTGGGTATTTTACTTTTGACTTTCTGCTTTATGATTTTGGCTGTCTGGATAATGCAGAATTAAGGAGGTGACTTTTCTTTCTTCGAGAGATGGAGACCTGAGGACCAGAAAGATGAGTCTTATCCCAAACCATGCCTGCAATCACAGACTCATTTAGGTTCGGAGGGACCTCAGGAGGTCTTTGGTCCAACCCCATGCTCCAAGCAGGGCCAACTTGAAAGATTAAATCAGTTTGCTCTGGGCTTTGTCTGGTTGAGCTTTGAAGGTCTCTGAGGATGGACACTCCATCCCAATCACAGAGAAATTGCACCCAAGTTCTCAGCCTCCAGGTTCACTGCCCTGATGGAAAAGTGTCCTAATGCCCTTCACTGCCCTGGGATTGTCATGGAAGAAATCCGGGAGGGCTGGCATATGCAGTAGCATCTACAGTCACAGGGGAAAGAGCCTCAAAATGAAAGAAGGGTTGGCCAGAGCTTTTTGAGACCTTCGGGCTCTGTCCACAGCCTTCAGTAGGGACATGAGTAATCGAGTGTGGGTGCTCTCCAGACCAGCCTCATCCAAACCAGCCGTGCTTAGACACTCAGCCCCACCACAAGGCAGCCTCACAGCCGTACTCCAAAACTGTGATACCTGGTTCATCATCCCTATTTGTTTTCTCCCTTTTCAGTCTGCTAGCAGTTGCATTTCTGGGGGCACATGGCTCATTTATGAGTCTCTGCAGCAACAAAGCAAGAAGGAAGAACCACAGTGCCACAACCTGGCCTGTCAGGCCAGGAATTCACTTGCCATTTGTTGGCAACCATTTGCCATCTTGCACGGGAAGTGGATCAAGCTACTGGGGGATGTGCAGCTCCAAAAACCACTAGAAAAAAACCTGAAACTGCCAGGAAGCAGAGGAGAGCGGATTGCAGTGAGACGGCTCGGCTGTCCCAGCGGCAGGTTTTACTGATGCTAAGAGCTCCAGGCTCCTGGAATTGCTTTCCCAAAGTCTCTCCAGCTGGCTGCTGAGGCAGAGCCTGCAGAGAGTCGAGGTAGGTACCTTTCATCTTTTTTAAGCTTTATTTCCGAAGGAAGCAGAATTATGTCGCTGTTCTCTCTTATTTTTTTTTTCCCCTAATAACTTTTAAATCCTTTGGCTGCTTGCACCAAATTTTTCACAGGGGAACCAAACGTGCAGTTCTGACAAGTCTGGAGTAAACAGGCAGCTGGGGAGAGGAGAGAAAAACTCTGCTAAATGCATCTCGTCGACAGTCACCCCAGAGCATGAAACATCTCATTTACCGGGCACTGTGGAGTCCAAGCAGAGCTTGGTCTCCAGGAATAACTCCATGGAAAATGGGCTGCGCTGGTCCAGCTCATCCATCTCCCAGGTAAGTTCTTCTGCTTTACGGCAGTTTGCTCTCAACGACGCTGAAGCCAGGCTGGTGTGCAAGGGGCCACAAAGAGTTGATTTCTGGCATGGAAAGAGGTTGTGCTCAAGGCTTTTTTAGTCCTGAGCTGCTGGAGCCACCCCCTAAAGAGCTCTGCTGCATCCCGGAGTGTATAATCAGGCATCAAGGCATTCCTCCTCTCCACACAGCTGCAATACCGTGCCCAGTTGTGGGTACCCAGTCTCAATGTGTCAGCAGGTGGGAAGAGTGAAGGTGCCAGCGTTATCAGAGCACTCAAAAACAAAAAACATAGAAGGGGACTGAAAAAGACGGTGATTGCTTTAGTCTCAGGAAAGAGAAAATAGGAGACTAATCTGCAAATTTGCAAAATGTTCATGTGAAGAAGGGAGTCTTCTCTGTGATCACAACAGGTAGGGAAGGAAGTGGCAGACTTCAGCTACAGCCCAAGAGGATATAAGTTAGAAATTAAGGAAAAGCTTGCCGAGAGGAAAAATAATCCTATCTGGACAGGGATGGCATTCCACTCTTGTCATTTTTCAGAGCAAGCAATACACCTTTCAGCTGGGTTATGCTTGGTGTGGAGGTGACCTCTAGACCTCCCTCCTGCCCTGATTTCTAGTTTTCCCTATGGAAGCCACCACCACCGAGGAGACCACGAGCAGCTTGACATACTGCCTGAAATAGATGGGCAGGATAGAAACCTTAGAAGAGAGGATGACAGTTTGTCAGCTTGCCTGGTGTGCTTGGTGCTGCATAAAGAGCAAGGACAACTCCTGCCCCATTGCTCTGGACAATAAGGATGCTGTGAATTCCAGATTATTGTTCATGCCTAAATTTCCTATCTGTATTCAGGAAAACCTTGGGGCTTCCCTCCATGCCACAGCTAAACTACAGTGAATTAGCATTTTAAAAGCTCTGCTGAATCTATATTTGGTAAGAACAGTGCAACTGTTACTAATTTAAACTTGGACAAACCACTATCCTACTAAGTAGTGGAGAATTTCAGTCTGGATCTGGACTTTGCCATTTCTGTCCAGGACAATTGACTGTCTGGTGTAAGTCAGCACTTTCAGCTGCACTCACATAGGAAGCACCTATCACACAGACCAAAAATCTCCCAGCTTGCCAGAGCAAAGAGGACACTGCACGTATCCAAAATCTGTGTGCCCTGCATATGGATGCACATGTTGGACACTACCAGTGCCCCTCTGAACATTGGGAAGAAGCCTTTTACCCTTCAAAGGCAGCCCAGTAACTTGTTCTTCTTGGAGAGCCTCTTTTGAAGACACAAGGACCCTAAGTCAGATGATTGTGACACACACAGTCTAATCAGCAAACCTGGCACGTTTGTGTGCAGAAAAGGGGAAAAAAAAACCCCATTGATCACTACTTGCCTTTTACCTGAACCAAGCCTGCCTTGATCTCAGGAAACCCAGGGTGCTTGGAGTACAGAGGCACAAGTTCAAAGAGACAGCAAGAATTTAATCTGCAAGCAAAAGGTGCTCTTCAGGCAGGCGGGAAGAAGTAATTAGAAAGCACAGCTATTCCAAAGCTTCGATAAATGACATCAAGGCAGCCATTATACACTCACTAAAGCACGAGGGTCCTCCACTCTTGTCAATCAAGAAAAAAACCAAGACTGTAGACATATGGGCCAGACTGCAAAGGCAGGATCTGGTAGGGCTCCTCAACGCCCTGCCTGAGGAGCAGAAGATAGAGATTCTGCAGGTGAGGCAAGAAACAAGCAGCTTCAGGAGGCCCACATCTCTCAAGGCTTTTTTTAGTTGTGCCCCTTCCATCCCCTCCACCATCAACATCCACTGTGCTCCATGAGCTCCATGGAGCTCCATGAGCTTTAGCTTTCCAGACGCAATGTCCCATTTCGGTGTTACCCATCCAAAACATACTGACTTTTTAGTTCAGCATTTTGGTTATTATTTCATTTCACCTTCAAAAACTACACCCTGGCCCACTCTGGTCCTGGGAAGCCTGATGACAAATCAGAGGGCACTTATGCTTCTGTATCTCCCAGCACCAGGCAAATGGAATGCTGGATTCAGGATCCTGTTGCTTCAAAACTGCAGATGCAGAAGGAGATTCCTTTCTGCGTAATTTTTCTATCTCTATCTTCTCGTCTGTAAAATGCAGCTAATCGTTGTGCAGCTTTTGTCTGTTTAGGCTGTAAGCTCTGAGGGGCTATCCAAGGACACCGCGCGTGAGGAGCCCCTCCGTCAGACAAACAGAAGATGACTTGCATGAGCTGAATGCAGGCAAGGTTGGCAGTGAGAGATGGCATCTCTTATCAGAAAAATTGATTCACAAAAGGCAAGAGGAGCAGTTTTCTCTCCAGCAAGCAACATCAATACATGCATATAGATCCAGAACTAGTGTTTTTCTCACAGCATTTCACCGCTCCTCTTTTCAACATCCCTCTCTACCCCTGTCCCATAGCAGTGTGACATTCAGACAACTGCTCCCAGACTCAGGCTTTTCACATCAGAGAGGCCTGAATCCCACATGGTGGTGATGCAAACCCCAAACCCCTCTCCTATGCCAGATGTGTGCCAGCTGCAGCTGAGCAGCACAAGCTGCAACCCTCCGCTTGGCTGCCCCTGGCCAAAGGAGCAGGTGGAGGTTGTGGTACCCAGTTGCTGCCGGGGGACAGGAAGGGTAGGGGTGACACTGGGCAGCACAGCCTGTCCCTTCTGCAGACCAGCGTCTCCTCTCTTCTTCTCCCCCAGGCCCAGGAGGCACCAGCCACATCATGCAGCGTGATGCTGCTTCTGATCTTCGAGGGCTTGGAGAATCGCCTGGACACTGAGCAGGCTCCCGCTGGAGCTCGGAAGATGCCCGTGTGAGTGTGTGATCCCTGCTGCCACCCTCCGCTGTCGGATCTGCTCACAGGCAGATCTCCATAAGCCTCCCAAACCGCTGAGGAGCTGGGGCTGCCGGCAACAGTAGGAGCCCTTTCCCCTGCTGTAAGCACTGATCCTCCTAAAACCTGAAGCGATTGCATTAATCACTTTGCTTCGAAGTAGGCCATGCTGAATGTGTTTGAGCCTGGCTGATAAAATGGGGAAAGGAAGAAGCGCAAGGAGATTAGAAAGGAATCGTGCTTAATTTGGGAACGTCTCTGAAGATTTATTCCAAAGCATGAAAGCCATGGAGAACGCTCCCGCCCAGAGATTAAAGATGCTCTGACTCACATCTCGGAGGCCTGACAATAGCTTATTCAGGAGATCTGCCTGCAGCCACGAGACAGAGGATACAGTTTTCCCAAAGCATTTCAATTTTCAGGAGAAAAAAACGAAAAAGACTAGACTTCATTAGTTTCACCAAATAACATGAGATGACATGGTCCCCATCTTTCCTAAAGCTGGCTATAGATCCCTGCGCTTTTGCTGGCCTGTGGAAAACCACAGCCAGCGATTGGTGACAACTTCTGAATTGTCACTTTCTGGCATTTCCTATTGCATTTGACCTCCAAACAAAAACAGAGCTAAGAAGGCAGTGGAAGGCCCTTGCTGATCACGGAAGAATGCAGCAGCCATTGTCTCTTTCCAGCCGAGTCCCTTCATGTCCACTTCCACAGAAGTGAAATCCAGGGGCTAAAGGTGTTCAGCTGTTTTCTCATGTTGGCCTCTTCTGGACCACCTGGTGCTCCCTGCTGCACGGCCAACTTTGTGAGCATCACACCACCCCTAAGCAGGTGTCCCCATTCTGTGGTCCTGTGGGTGGCCCGCTGAGCACTGGGTGTGTGGATGGTGCCAGAACCTCAGCATCTCTTTCCCCACAAGCTCATGATGGGTCCACTGTTCATGCCAACTCCAGGTGAGCCTCCAAAGGAAAGAAGACAGCACCTGCAAGAGGGTGCATGTAGGACTGGTCTTTCATTTTCTGCTTCACTCCTCTCAGGTGCAGATGGGAAGGGGATGGTGAGTTTGGGACAGACGGGATGGCAGGAACAGTGGGATTGCAGCCAACAGACTGCCCACGCTGGAGATCCCTTTGGGAGTGCTGGTGTAATCGAGCCTTGGGGATGAGCAGCGGGAAAGCTCCAGGGCATTGGGAAGAAGGAATCAGATTCAATGCTTGACTAGTGTGGGCACAACTTTAACATCACCTCTTACAACTGGTGTAAACACAATCCTGTTTTTTCACTCACAAGGACCTTTTGGTAGATAACCTGGTGATGATTTTGTGGCTGGTGCTATTGACATCAAGACCATCAAGGTGAAGGCTGACTTGGGGTGCACCATCTGGGAGGTGTCAGCTCCTGTCTAGGGAGGTCAGGCTGCTGCTGCAGAGAGTGTTTCCTGCAGAGTCCCTCTGCAGGATGCTGTATGGGGCTGCACACCAACAGCTCAGGGGACAGGGGGACCAGAGGTCAGGAGAGCAGCCACAGCACTGTGTGGCCAATGCATGAGAAGTTCCTTTGCATCACTGTGCAGAAGATCATCTTCGCTACTAACGTTACAGACGGTCCTTTCTGAGCAGCTGCCACCGATGCTCCTTGTTCTGTTCTCCAAGATAGCTGGAGCAGAGACAAGCCCAGCCCCATAGGAGGCTCTGCGGGGTTTGTTTTGATCTTCCTGCTGATGGGGAAGGACAGCCAGAGCCTGCTGAACAGAAAAGGCTGTGTACCAGCTCTCGGCGTCCAGGTAATTGTACTCATCTCCCATCCATCATCCCAGGTACAGCGGGCTCTGTTGCCAGACCTAATGCCCTTTATGCCATTTCTTTCATGGAACTGGCTTGAAATTGATTTTGAAACAGAAGCAAGAGGCTGTATCAATTTTCCCCTTGGAGGTGTGACAGTGTGTCTGCTTTCTGCCAGGTTAGGTTATTTTTGTTCTCTGCTGTATAGGTGTGTGTTTCCCTGGCTCTATTCACTAAGACAGGTAGAAAGGATCCCATCTTTTGGAAGTCGGGCTGGTGGGGCAGAGGAGATGACTGATAACATGATGCAGCAGAATGACAGCGACCCCCACACTTCATGCTGTGTCCATCACCTGCACCTTCACCGGTTTTGTTTGCCAGGGGACGGGTTCGAGGAAGAGATCTGAGGCAGACCCATTCTCTGCGGCTCAGTCAGCAATTTTCAAATCATGAAATTCACCTCCCAGGCCGTGGAAGAAAACTGAGGTTAAAGGCTAATGCAAAAAGTTTCCTCACCTGTGGTAAGTGGATCCCATTAGAAGCCACCCCTACATCTCTAAGCAGTGCAAGGTCATAGGATTGCTTTTTGATGTCTTTCTTGAGGTTCCTGCTTTACAATTGGTCTCTCTAACTAGAACCTGTAACACCAAGAACATTGGAAGAGGTGAGAGCCATGCCCATGGGTCCCCCTTCTCTTATGCAGCCATGCAGCAAGGTTATGATCCTCTGGCTGGAGATGGCATTGGAGATGGGATACAAAATCAGAAGGAGGATGGGTTTGGGTTTTTGTTTGGATTGTTTTCCAGATCACATAATATTAAATACTAACAGAGCAATCAAGTTTTCCCATATTCTTAAGCAGGAACCTTATAGCACCATCTGATCTTGAAGATTCCTGTTAACAGCACGGTGTCATTCAGCAAACACATCTGCCAGATCTGGTCCCGTGGCAGTTTGAGATACTGCCAGCTGGAATGGACATAAACCTGGTGTGATTATAGCCCTCTCAGCCCCAGCCAGGATCTAGGCAAAGCTGGAGGAGCCTTTTCAAGGTTAGTCCATCCTCCTAAATCAGTCTGAAAATATGTTTGTTCAACCTGTCCTTTAAAACCTCCACAGAATCCCAGTCACAGAATGATTGAAGTTGGCAGGTACCTAGAGCTGGTTGCCCAGGACCATGTCCAGTCAGCTTTTGAGAATCTCCAAGGATGGAGACTCTCTACAACCTCTCTAGGCAAACTGTTCCAGTGTTCGGTCACCACAATGTACTGTTGGTGCCTGGCATAGTTCTTCTCGGGTGCAGGACCTTGCATTTCCCCTTGCAGAACTTCACGAGGTTCCTGTCAACCCATTTCTCCAGCCTGTCGAGGTCCCTCTGGATGGCAGCAGGACCCTGTGGTGTATCAGTCACTCCTCCCAGTTTTGCTTCACCAGCAAACTTGCTGAGAGTACACTCTTCCCCATCGTTCAGATCATTAATAAAGATGTTGAACAAGGCTGGGACCAATATTGACCCCTGGGGTACACCACTAGCTACTGGCCTCCAACTAGACTTCATGCTGTTGATCACCACGCCCTGGGCATGGCCATTCAGCCAATTTTCGGTGCACCTCACTGTCTGTTCATCTCTGGCAACGGAGAGGTCTTGCTTTTGTCTGCAAATCTGTTGTCATGCTTCACTATGCTCTCTCTTGGGATTTTCTCTTTTCTTTTTTCTTCCTCACTGCCTTTTGAAGCTTTTAAACAGTCCCTCCGTGCACCCGGCTAAACCTTGGTGCCACGTACAGAGGAAAGTGGGGATGGATGCTGCTTCTCATGATTTGATCTGTCACTGAAGGGAATAGCCCTGGCGCGTAGCACAGGCTCGTTCAGCAGCGTTTCATGTCTGTGCATCTGAACCTCTTGTTTCCAGATTACTCTGGGGCTGGTTTTATTAGTGGCTGATTGAGTGGTCTCAGCATGGCTCTCGTGGAATACCCACATCTTCTGTTCACCACGGAGCAGATGGAAGTGTTCTCAGTGAGACACTCATGCATATGCAATATCTGCAGAGGAAAACATCTCCGCTCTTATTGCTGCTGCCAACAATTCCGCCTGTCAGCTTCTGGGTGAACTCGACTGATATTTATTTGGGCAGTATCAGAAAGGAGCATTGGCAGAAAACTCCCTAAGTCATGTAAAAATGCCACTGATGCGTCTGGTGGAAAATCTTCAAATGCTGTAAATACCCTATTGAAATTGCTTTTTTTTTTGTCACTGAGTGTTGAAATCTTGAGAAAATGGTTGAAAAAAAATATATCCATTGGAATGGTTTGCCCACCTTTTCAAAGACAGTACGATTAATAAATATAAAGGCCTTCTTTCCACTTGAGCAGCCCTTTATACCTGCTGGAGTCTTCTGGGTGAACGAGATTAAGGTATGAAAGACTTCAGGAAGCAAAACCACAAATAGATTTGGAAAGGACAGAGCATAAAAAAGAGTGCCAGACACTCGCATTTAGGGATATTCTGGAATTGACATTAAGCCATTTTTGTGCTGTCCAGGGGTTATATGGCTAAAAAAGGACATACGAAGCAGTCCTATGATAAGAGAGTCATGAATTTGGCACCCTCATGTTAGGAGGAACAAGGGATTGAGGAAACAAAAGGACCCACTCACTCACCAGCTGGAAATGGATGCTGTGGCTAATGCACCTGCACAGCATAAACACGTATGGATTTATATGTATGGCTGAGTGAATTATAACCCAGGATATTCCTGCTTGTCTGTAACGCAGTAGAACAGCTCTTCTCTCCTACTTGCCATTCTTAATTATTGGATTGCTGCTTTTTTAAATATTAAAAAAAGGAATGTTTGCTGTCAGTCATGTCAATTCTGTAACCATCATTCTGGATCCAGACTGTTCCTCCACTGACCACGAATATCCTACGGTCAAAACTCTGGTGTTCTCAGCAAGACCCAAAACCCATAAATTTTTTGTTTTGGAAGAAATGGAGATTTTCTTGATCTGCCACATGCAGACACAAGTTTTTGTACATGCTCTCCTGAAGCCTGTGAAATGCTGAATGGCCGAACAGTAAGGCACCGGGCTCAGGCGGTGCTTGCATTGATTAGCTGAGCCCTGATTGATGTGTGGATGCTTTATGCTTTGTTCTCTAATGCACTTTCAGCAGCGCTAATAAAATTTCCTTTGAACAAGTGGGAACAGGTGATCACACAATTATGTGTGTCTTGTCTGTCGGGATGATTCAGCCTTATGTTGTTGTCATAGCAGCATGTCCCCATCGCAGGCTCACACGTTGAGGTAGGACTCTTTTGTATGTGCTGGTTTGCGATTTGCAAATAATAAACAAAACCCAGTGCCCTGCTTTGATAGAAGAGGATTTGCTCTGTTGTTGGAACTGTAACTGCATTTAAATGTGGGAGGAAAAGTGGAGCTGATTGTCAACACCCTTAGGACACCCCTGTAAGGATTTCTAAGTATGAAAATGCAGCCTAGATTTGACTTTGATTTTGGGAGTCAAAGGAAAGAGCTGTTAAATTTGTTTCTATATCCTCTGGAGTAAGAGCTGAGTTCCCTCTCCTTCCAAAGGAAACGTACTCTATGGCAGGGCTGTGCCATTACTCATGTAGCATGACTCAAAGAGCAGGACTTTGGTTATTTAACCAGTCCTGGCACATGGTTCTCTCCAGCCCCTGAGCCACAGGTCCATACCTTGCTCCGAGTCTGTGCTGACCACCAGTCATCCTGCACAGGCACTGGGATCACTGCCTGGATCCTACGTGGGATTCAAGGCTGTCAGGTGTGATGTCATGTCGTGCGATGTCACATAATGCTGCGCTGATCACACTCCAGCTTGTTGGCTACTTAAATTTGCCCTTTGTCATGCTGGCCACTCGGGGAGCCACACTGGTATGGAAGGGCTCTTCCCTGTCTTCACGTATCACCACAGCCCACAGGTTTCTAGAGGAGATCTCAAACAGCAGGGTGCCAGTGATCCATGACAAAACATGCCTCAAGAACTGAGCCTGCTGAAAAGACACAACTTTTCTAGCCTTAGTTGTAGAAGTAGCCAAATCTGAAGCCTGCAACTCTTCCATTGTTTCCCATGTACACATAGGTTAATAGTCAGTGGGGCATTAACTATCTGGAGATGTTCAGAGATGAAGGAAGCCCATCTGCAGTGCCACAGCAACAACCCTTGCAGAACTGACCAACTGTAACCTGTAAGAAGGTCCCACAGTGACAGGAGGGTTGTTCCAGCCCCAGCTGGGACGTGGCACAGAGCTGTCATAGTGCATGGAAGACTGAAGTGAGTATCACACGCACATCCTGAGAGCCAGCAGGTCCTTGGGGAGGCAAGGGGAGCACCTCTGCTAGGCAGAGGCTGGTTGTCAACACCCTTAGGACACCCCTGTAATCCTAATAATGCTTTCGAAGAGGCATCTCTCCTTGCATCTGATCCCTGTGGCTTCCTGCAAGTTCAAATTGACATCCATAGGGGCTGATCCTCAGTCAAGGTGGATCACCGTCTGACTAATTCAACTTGCTCCATACAGAGAGGGCCTGAGCAGCTGCAACTCCATTTGAAGTTGATTTGAGCCTGTCGTGGTTTGGGGCATGTGTTAAAACAACAGAAAAAAGCTGACACACACTCAGAATGGTTAAGGAAGAGGAGAATGGAGATCCTAAAAGAACCAGCCAGGAGCAATCTGAGTGCCACTGATTTTCCTTCTTTGCTTGCCCCGGCAGACAGATCCCAACATGATTCAGGTGTCTAAGGAAATTTTCAATCATATTTAAAAAGAGAGAGACAGGATACTAGAAAATGGGATGGGATTGCACTGTGATGCTGTGACCTGTCTGTGCCCAGAGCTCTGCCTTAAATTGGAAGAAAAGTGCCAATTAATCTGACACGGAGGAAGGCATAGGCAACAAAACCATTTCATGTCTGCTCATTTCCCCACCATGACATGTAGTCCTCTCCACCTTGCTAATTGGAGAAAGCTTGCTAACAGCTCTCTGATGTGGGTTTAATTAAATACCTTTCGAATGCCCCTGAGCGGTGGGAAAAGGCGGTGGAATCATTCCAAGTCTGACACACTGAGGGACGGCTTCAAATCCGGGGCTTCTCGTTTCATCGCCAAAAAAATACAGGTGCTGCGGGAGCAGTGGAGGATCTCTAATGACAACAGAGCCAGAAACTAAAGGCTGCCAACATCTGGCTGTGGAAAGGAGGATCTTCCACATCCCAGCAGTTCTTATAATCCTGCAGAGAAGATGCTTGGTCATCCTGCGGCAAAGGAAGGGCTCTGAGGGAGGGGAGACACACCTGCAAGGGATATATGCGAGGCGAGGATGCTGCTGTTGTGCCCCAAGAAGAAGGGCTGCAGGTCCATAAAGGAGATGGAGCAGTGAAGCGTGGAGGAGAAGAGAGGAAGAAGATGTGCTCTGGATGGAGACAGCACAAGAGAGGACCAGCAAGCACCAGGTGTGGTGGAGCTCAGCTGTGTCCCAAGCCCACAAGAGACACTTCAGCAGGTCACTTCTGTTTGGTGGGTATACACTGGTCTTGGTGCATTGTCTGAAGAGACGTGTTCCTGCCTGGGAATTGGGGCTCCCATGTGCTGGGACCGTTTGTGCTCTAAATAGGACAAAGCATGATTGATTTTTATGAGCTTTGGCATGTGGAGGTGGAGGGGGAGCATGCCATGGGCACCAGGTAGACGGTGGGCCACGTAGATGCCCTTGCAGCGAAGCCAGACCCTAAGCCAAAGCCTCAGCTGTGACACAACTTTCCTCATTTCTTTAAAACACCCATTTTCCCCCCTCCCCATCCCAGGAGGAGGCTGGGAGTGCAGGGTACAGGCTGAGCACTGCAGGAGAGAGCTGGCAAATAATCTGAGAGCAAGAGAAAAAATTTCAACGAGACTTTGAAAGAGTCTATTTAGCTTATCAGAAAGGAGGTCAAGAGGTGATTTGATTACAGAGCATAAGTGCCGTCAGCGGAAGAAAACACCAGTTTCTAAAGAGCTTTTTAATCTATCAGAGAAAGCCGGAACAAGAACCAATGGCTGAGAGATGAAGCCAGACAAATGCAAATAAGACATGGGGAGCATATCTTTAGCAGAGAGGGAGATAAATGGAAAGAACAAACTCAAGGAGAATGGCACTCGGTATCTCTGGGCGCCTTCAACTGGGAGCTGGATGACAGGCTTAAGCAGGAGAGGGGCTGGGCTGGTTCCAAGGTGTCCTTTAGGAGCCTGTGGTATATGGACATATGTATAAAGTGGTCTGGCGCTTCCTTGCCTCTTAAAAGTGAGAAAATCTGAGTTCCTTGCCCTTGTGGGGGCAGAAAAATGTCTGAGCACAGCCTTTGGGCAAACTTGGTTCAGTCACCAGGAAGAGCTCAGCTCAACATTTGTTGTTTCTAAGTCAAAACTGTATCTTGGGGGCCTGGGCTTGCAGAGGCTTGGTGGTCTGAGCCAGTTTGGTGTTCCTCCTGGCAACAGACCAGCCACGTCCTGGTGAGAAATTCCAGCCTAGTGGTAGGAAAAGCTCTGCTATGGGTAGGAGTTAAGGCATTGCCAATTAAGACCATAAATCAAAAAAGGTATACCGGAAGTCCATCCCATCATGTACCTGTGTCTAGCACTGGTAGAGAACTCCAGTAGAGGGTTAGGGGGGGAAAAAACAAGTCTGGAGTGATCCTTACCTGGAATTTCTTCCTCATTTCCAGCAGTTTGTGGCTGATGGACTCCTGAAGTGGAGGCTGACAGACAGGTATTAACAGGCCCTGAAGGATGCTTCGCCCATGAAATTCTCAGGCTGCTTTTGGATCTATTACACTTTTGCCTGGAGCAATAACATTCATAATTTAGTAACTCAATGTGTGAAAAAGTACATCTTTTTGCTTGTTTCAAATCCTCTGATCCTCTCGCTGATACCTTTTTTTTTTGTTGTTGTGAGGAGCACAATATACTGACTAATTGACATTTCTTTGTGCTATTCAAGATTGTTGAGGCTTCTCTCCCTCCCTCATGGATATTTAAGGCAGGGTATCCTGATGGAGTCAGTCCCCTCCTGTGGTCCAAGTGACATCCACTGCCATCAGTAGATGTGTCACAGCCAGCCCACCAAGGTGTTGGTCACCACCAGAGGCCCAAAAGAGACACATGCTAGAGCCATCCTGCACAGCTGGATTACAAAGGGTGAGGAGGGTATATACAAATGGTACGCCAGAAAATACAGCTTACCGTGAGTTGGCCAGGAACATTTGTATTTTTTATTTGCCCTATTTCTACCCCCAGCATCTCTGGGAGAATGGACAGTAAGCTCAAGCAGAAGAACTTTCCAGCACTAATTTCTGTGTTTCTCATTTGAATCCCTCCTGTTTGATGATAAGAGAAGGTTTCTAAGCCTGCGTCCTCCAGGGACGTCTGGGCAGCTACCTCTTTGTTATTGCTGTGTTTTCACCTTTTTCTCTGTACAGCTGTGTTCAATAAAGGAAAACTTTTAACAAATAAACCAAGCAAACCCTTTTCAGCCCAGGGGCTATTTGCTGGTGAAACCAGAATTTAAATACTTACCACTTGGATGTGAACAGAATTCCTGGGTTGTGCTGCCTGGCAAATAAAGCAGCTTATTCAGCATTGAGTTAAAGTCCTGGTTAAGTCTTGGAAATAATTTCATATCAGCAATGGGTGTTTACTAGTGAGTAGGTAAATTCTACCTCAACTGAAGACATCTTCATTCTCCTCCACTCCATGGGCTGATGTAATGAGGGTCCGTAGGTAGGAAAAGTGTCAAAAATGGGTCGCCCTTCCAAATGTTTGCCAAAGCTTGCTGAAAGCAGATATCTTGACACAAACAAACAAACAAACAAAAAAAAAAAAAAGAGAAAACACTCTGAGTCAGCCCACATTCCTTTTTTTTTAATGGTTCTAAAAATAAAAAAAATCCCCTTTCATACATCAGCATTTTTTTATTTAAATGTTTAATCTTTTTAATTCAATTAATTTAATTTATAAACTATAAGTTCAAATAAAGGTTAACTAGCTAAAAAGAAAATAAACCACATCAGAGTATCTAAAGGAAACATACTACGTGACCCATGCTGAGAGTTAAGTAGTTTGGGAGTGCAACAAAAGTCAATGTTGAGCTTTCCAATCCAGCCCATGCTTGGAAAGATTTTTCAGCTCTTGAAAGGTATGTTGGTTGGGACAGCTGTTTCCTGTATTTGTTTGGGTGGGAAACTGGAGTGAATAATCCTGACTGTTCGTGTCATTAGGAATGTATGGGAATTTTCTTTACTGTTTGTTACAAAACAGCATGTGCTGATTTTCCATCTGAAAATCAGACCACCAATTCCCAGCTGGACAAACTAGGAGATAGTCTTGACGTGGAGGAGTTTGCGGTGTAAATACACAGACCAAAGATTGTTAGTCCTGTTTTACCAAGTGCATAATAAAGCCCAGAGCCTTAGAAACTGGAATTTAATTATCTTGGTGAGGGCTAGAGAGTCTGTACAGAACTAAGCTTTGATTTTTTTTGACTCTGCATCTACTTTCAAGTAGGTCATCCTTCCTCCAAGAAGGAAAAAAACTTGCCCAAAACATCACTTCACATAATGGACTTTTTCCTGAAGTACCTACTTAGAGGTGAGGGAAACACAATGTTAAATGTGTCTCCTCCGCAGTTGTGTTTAATCACTTTTATTCCTTGGAAGCCACATGAGGCTGTAAGCATGTGACAGCAGCCATCTGGAGACGATCTTGGTCCAGCTGGACTGTCCCCACTCCCACTCATGCTCACAGACGTGCCACCCACCCTGTGCATGCCGTGGGGACGGTGCAGGGTCCTGAGCATGGGTCGGATTCATGCCTGTTGAGATCCACATCGGCTTGTTTGGTCAGCACCATCAGCGCTGCCCTTCTGGAAAGCAGGAGTGACAAAGCCTGGCTTTGTATGCGTTCATGTCACCCCAGCCTCATGGTGCTCATGCCATGGTGACCATCCCTGTGGGCAGCAACAAGTCCATTAAAGAATCATAGAATCCTAGAATGGTTAGAGTTGGAAGGGACCTTAAAGATCATTGAGTTCCAACCCCCCTGCCATGGGCAGGGAC